>VXAK01008485.1:462168-530503 GCA_013399435.1 Arenaria interpres
GTCACACTCCTGAGCGTACAATGGTACCCTGGTGAAGATCACTACTCCAGATCAGCCTGACCAGCAGCCTGGTGCCGCTGCCCTGCCTGCCTACCACATCTGCAGCTCCCACAGAGCACCAAAAAATCAGGGTAGTTCTAAAACAAACAGATAATAGTATGATAGTATCACTTAAGTTGGAAAAGACCAATAAGATCATCGAGTCCAACCGTAAACCTAACACTGCTAAGTCTGTCAATTCTCCATCCAAAGAAAAAATACCACCTACGTTTTATCCTCCTGCCTGGAGGAGAGAAAGAAGAGAGATCCAAGGGGGCATCAGCATGAGAAGGGGATTAGAGACAGGCAAGGACAGCTCAAGCCCAGCTGTGGGGAAGAAAGGGATGGGAACACTTCTGAAGACATCTCAGGGAAGGCTGCAGGCCATAGACTTCGGCAGGGACAATCAGCAACTTCAAAGACAAGGTCTCTGAAGCTAGAGAAGCTCTACCACAAGAGAGGGTCACACAACAAAAACATCAGGAGCCAGCCCAGTAATTTTTCCTTTCATACTCAGGGGGAAACCACCCACACCCTGCTCCATACCGCTGATACTTCATGTGAACTGGACAACGTGCACGTTCAAGTACACAGCAAGGGAGTGGAAGGAGATGCCAAGGGTGATGTCAACCCATCTGAGAGCGCCTGGAGCTCTTAGAAACACAACAGGACTGCAACTACACAAGTCACAAGGAGCAGTCAGGGAAAAGGCTCATTTGGAGTTGCCTGTTTTTCTTCACTTCGATGCCCTTTCTTGCTGGAAAATGGCAATTGAAAAATATCAGAAATCAGGGACATTTTCATTTCACAAACTTGAGATTACTAGTATTAGATAAATCCAGAGCCACTAGGCATTATATTAATTCTAAGCCATTAGAAAGTAATTTCAATGTAAAACATTTTACCAGAAAAAGAAGTGGGGAGGAGGGAAAAAAAAAAAAAAAAAAAAAGAGTTACTTACTATACCAAAAATAAAAAATAAAAAAAAAGAGAGAGAAAATAATAATATCTCTTTACAAGGTTTGAGTGCCTGCTGATGAAGCATACAAGGACCCGCGAGATATATCCTCTGCAAAGATTCTGGGCTGCAAAAACACTGAGGAGTGGAAAAGGCAAAAACATGGCCTGTTTTCCCTTAGTATTCCTAATTCTTTCACGTTATTCCAGTATTGGACAACACACTCTGAGTGTCCCATGACGTATTGCACCAAAGCATGGAAAGGAGGTCCTTGCTTTTTCTAGCCAGAGAATACATCAGCTTCAACTGCCACAGCAACCAGCTGCAAGGTGATATGTAATCAACATTACCATCCTGACGTTACTAGGTCCCCAAGAGCACATGTATGCTATCTGTTACTTGATAACAAAGAGTCAGAGCAGTGTCATTTTGCAGTGCAGACCTATGTCTGCTGAACAATCCTAGGGATTTCTGCAGGACTTTGAGAAATCTACTCAGCACAAGTGAGCATGTAGCATAAGACACATAGCAAAAATAATAACTGGAAGTCACAAAATGCAACGGGTAAAGCCAAAGTATTGCACAATGACTATTCATCATAGAAAATATTAAAGTACAGTGTTAAAAATCAGCACGGTTTGCTTCTTGTCAAAAGTCTATGGGAAACCAGTACCCTTGCAGGAAAACATTAATAGTAGCTGAAAACTGAATCCCATCCACATTTCTGCTTGTGGGTGTCAGTGCTGCATCCTCATTTTCTACTGAAGAAGAGTAAAATTCAAATCACGCAGTCACTTAGAAGTATGCTGGCTCCTATGTCCTTCTTCCTTTGAAGCTTCCATCTGCAGGGGCATCAAAGGATGCGACTTTTTTTGTTGTTTGTTGTTGTGGCAGATCTAACAAATTCTGTTCTGCTGAAAGAACTTAACAGACTCACAAAAGGTCATAAAAGTATGCGAAAGATCTGGATGGGAGCAGAAGAACATCAGCCTATCTTGCTGCAACATCTGCTGGTGAGGCAGTATGGGCCTGGGGAGGGGACAGAGAGTTAGTAATTTAGCACTGTAAAGACAGGGATGGTCTTAAGTGTGGTTAGTCTTAAGTGTGGTTGCAGGATGAAGAAGTCTGTACATATTACAGGCTCTTCAGGAAAAAGAATTTTGGTGGAGACTGTACCACAGGGCTTGAAACTGGATTTCTGACATGTCTAGGGAAGCTTCAGAGATATGGGGCTGGTTTATTTCTCTGACGAAGGAGGAGCAGTTTGCCAGCTTTGGCTCCAGTTCACAGTGCCGCCAAAAAGACCGGAATATTAAGATAATGGTTTCTCAAGAGCTTTTATAAGCTCAGAGTTAACACTCAGCTTAAGTGCATCATTTTTTTTGCCAGTGAGAACTGTCAGTTCGGGTGGTCATTTCTGAGAATGTATCACTGAGACAGCATATGCCAAAGATATAGCTGAAGTTTTTACAGATTTTTTTTTTCCTCTCCAGATTTTTTAAAATAAAACAACGCAATAAAAATCTGACTGCATACCTGTCTGCTAGACTCACTCTGTTAGACTCATAACTATAGTGGCTGATGGCAGGACTCTAAAAAGAAATCTCTTAATAAATCTAAATACATCTATATGCCTGATCACGACCTGCTTATTTCAGCTTGTTAACAGAGCCTGAATCATCATGTTGATAGTGGTTTAAATGAGTCATTTTTGCTCATATAAGTGAAGCCTGTTAAATATCATGACAAGATTTCTCCAAGGATTTGAAACTGACCCACAACTTACACAGCTGAAAGGAAAGGTCCGGTGATCCGTGCTGCACCCAGCCTGATAAAGTTGTCATGCCCCACTTTTAACAAGAGTCACACTAATTGCCTGTGTGGGGCAAAACAAACAGGGATTTTTAAAAAATAAAATACAAAGAAAGAAAGGCAGACTACAGGCTCAGACTTGAGGTGGAATCCAAGCTCTTGCTCTGACAATATTAAGTATTACACCTCCAGGGCTCAGTAAAACCACAAACAGCAATCACCCTGACATAAGATATTAAAAACACCTCTAAAATGCACCTTACTTGAAAATACATTTATAGTCTCAGCACAGAGGAATGGATTCCCTCTAATTTTTGTGGAAAAAAAAAAAATAATAAAACTGATGTCCATTAAGTTCTGCTAAAATAATACACACAAAAAAATAATCAAACCACCGCATACCAAGGGATCTGTTTCTCCCAAAATGTTGATTTCTTCAATCTATTCAGTACATGGATTTTGCACTACTGGAAAGCACTGGGTGCCCTCGTGTTGTGGAAGCACGGAGATTTGGGAGGTTCCTGTTCAGTGAAATAAATCTCAGCCAGCAAGTGCCCAGTAGTCCCATTCCCCTAGCTCATGGGAGCTGTATCAACTGAAGTGAGCTGAGGACTTCATCAGGAAAGCCTGCACTGCGTTAAACCCCCAAGTGAAAGTCTGCCACTCCTCTGAAGCCAAAGGTGGAAAGAAACTACTGAAAAATCCAGAATTTTTTGCATGTGAAAGAGCCAGGTTAGAAAAAACATGCTAACTCCTGAGTTGGAAAAACAGTCTTGTTTAAATGGCTGTCTGTTGCAGACGTATTAAACCAGAAAGCTGGTTTCCCTCCAAACATCTCTTTCCTGCCTACCATATTTCAAGTATCCAACAATTTTCTTGCTATTTCCAGCAGGTTTAGCTGGAATCCATACAGCACCCTACTCCTAAATCCGTACAGCACCCTGCAACTCCCCCTGGAACTTCCCCAGCCTTCAGCCTCTGCCCATGGACAAAGAGGAAGTGGAAAGCAGACAGCAGGGGTGATAAGAGGACTTGTTCAAATTCTCTCCTTGATCTGTGGTGCTGAGGTTATGGCTCCCTGTGCCATGGGAGTTCCCTCCACAAGGCTGTCCCAGAGACAACCAAAGCCTGGGAGTCCCCAGAAAAAAAGATCCTGAAAGTTACTGAGAAGTCATGGGGCCACAAACTGCAAGCCACACGAGACTTTCCCCACAAGTGACAATTAGCTTTAAAACAAATCTCAGGGGGATCTCCAACATTCTTCAAGGGAGGGAAAATCCCAGTCACTGCTGGAGCGAGCTACACTGCAGCATCATCTAGCCTGTTTTTTTCCATACGTGACAATGTTTTCTTTGAATTCCTGTCACACTGGTAGCTGATGGGGCCATTTCCCAGCTGGATCTACTCATCTTCAGCCAGGTTTCAACATTTTGATCTGCAAGTCACTTTCCTGAGTTACTACACAGGCCAGCAACAGCCAGGAGAGAGCGAGCAGCATTACAAACAGCACAGCTAGGAGAAGGACAACATTTATGGCAGGAAAAAGAAAAGTCCCTGGTGGAATTAAGTAGATTTACAAGGATGTAGATTTTGTCTCCTGTGCTTTTGCTTCTTCCGCCCACCTCTGTGAGGAAGACAGGGGCTTGCCCCCTTGATTTTGGCATACTCCAGCTCTCTTCAGTTGCTCTCATTTCACTTCAAGCCTCCAGCCTCCTCCGTGAGTTATCCCTACCCCCAGGAGGACACGGCAGTCAGTGCACACCGGTGCAGTTGATAGACATAGTGCTAGTCGTGCATGTCCTTACTGGTTGCAACGCCCACTTTTCTACTGCTTTACAGGTGACAGGCTTCTTTGAGAGCATGATTGAAATCACTAGAAGGTACAGCCCCTTCTTGGTGTACAAAACAGGTCCTATAACTTGCAAGCCAAACAATTGACTACTTGCTTTGGAGGTGCATTTGTACTGGGGGAATGATCACTGGAATCAGAGATGGAAATCTGTGTATTTAATGCGCTACATGAAAGTTGTGCTACTTTGGCTGCTCCACAAAAAAAAAAAACCACAACCCACCCCATATCTTACATTTGCAGCTGGAGGCATTAAGGATAAAGGATACATTTTGAAGAGCCTGATGCTAAAGAAAGGAGGGGGGGGGGAAAGAAAGGAAAATGCTGGGTAGCTAGGCTAAAAGAGTGCCCTCAAATGTGGTACCGTCAAGAGAGTAGAATCTGAAGCATTTCTATATTTGTACCATGCAAACAAATTTCCTGGCTTGGTACAGGCGGTGAGGGTGTGATATTACTCCACTTCCTGCATTGTAGTATTTTCTGTTCAGGGAGTGAGACAAGTAGGCTGGACTTGACAGAGAGCGTTAAAAGCATAACCTGTGGGTCTGTAACCCAGACTGCTCAAGAGCTTTGCTCTCCGATTCACAGCACAGCATGGCCATTTTCCTTACACAGAGACTACAAGAGAAAAGTAAAGTATGAAAACTTTTTTGTCCTCTGAATTTCAAGTGTCATACAGTGGGGCACCAGAAGTTAATAATAAATATTTTACAGCACACTAATTGCATCAGAAGCACTTCGATGTCTTTTCAGTTTTGTTTTTCCCCCCTCATACCCAAACCCCTCTCCTTGCCTTCACGCTCATTAGCATTTCTTACTGATTTTTCTTCTTTCTCATGTTTTAAACTAATCTCTCCTCTTCCCTCCTTATCTCTCCCACTGCTAATCCCTGGTTTCAGTTATCCATACATACAGCCCATCAGTTGGATTTTGTTCCCCTCTCTGAGGCAAAGAAAAGCCTTGCTTTCTTTGCTTTTCTTCTAATCTTTCTCTGCCAATACAGACAACATTGAAGGCCAAAGCCATGGCACAGTCTGAAGACGGGTACGAGACCTTGTATGAACACTTCTCAAATATATTTTCATGGGTATTTCTTCTATCCTTGCCTTAAAATCACATTATACTTGATATATATAATTTGATAGAACTTCAGCTATCAGTTATTTTATCTGATGTCCCCCTTTGAGTCAGGGCAGATTCGCAGGCCACACACAAACGCTAAACTGGGGGAAGAGAAGCTGTTCAGATTGTGTCTGCCTACCTGGTCAGAGGCAGCAAAACTAAGTTGAGAAGCCAAAGCTCCTCAAGCTGTGGGACATTCAAGGCCTATCTTTAATGTTTGTGTTTAAGTTCATTCTGGTGTGGCATTACAAGAGAAAATACTCCTGTGAGTCCAGATTCTTCACACAAACAAGATCCTAGTCCAATTCTCCATCAGCTTCCAGGCAGCAGCATGCTTGACCCCGGAAGTTCAGACACTCACCCACACCTACACTCACAATGATCTGCTGCTGGTGAGCACTGACAATTTAAGCTATTGTTTCCACCTACAACAGCACGAGTGCAACACAAAAATACATGCTGTTTTATGATAAGAAGTAGACCAATACAATTATTAACAGATGCTTTCAATTGTTCCAAATCTCTTTAATCACTGCAAATACCACCTCAGTCTTTTCTCTTTTGTAAGACTGCTGATAGTCTGAAGCTACTCTGGATTTAGTAACTAAGATGAGAGGATCACTCCTTCAGAAACAGAAAAGAAGTAGTCTGGGTTCCTGCTATGAAACCACAAAATCACCCTGTCATTCTCTGAATCATCGCGCACAACAGCGGAAGTCGGCCCTTGACTTTGCAGACTGAAGAAATAGCCAAAGATCCTCAACATCAATTTTCAGAAATCGTCACATGTTCCTGTTGTGAATGGGGTACCTCAACAGAGTCACGGACATTTCAGTGGAAGCAGGATGTGGATAAGTTAACTGCACAACCTGATGTACTGAAGCAAGTCATAAGACTAAACCTTGAAATGGGGAAGTGGTGAAAAACAAAGAACATTCCTCTCCCTCCTAGGCACATCCGCACAGATTCACAACTTAATTTCAGAGGCACTAATCATGACTAATTTCAGAAGAAAAGGCAAGGGCGGCTATGACACCTCAACAAAAGCCACAAGACACGCTCCACAGCACCCACTCTCTCACCAGACAGCCCATTTCTCAACCCAAAACACACTGCAGCTTTACCCAAAGTCGATGCGCAATACTGCATCAACCTGGCAAGATAGGCACGTGCTAACTTCGGACCTTAACTTTACTGAAGCAGATAAAGTACATTTAAATACTTCAGAAGAAACTGTGACTACCATACCATATTTTAGGATAAGAAGAGAAAGAAATACCAACAGAAAATACTACAGCATAACACGTCATGTAGACACAACGTGGTTATTCAAACTGGACTTAGCCCAAGTACCAGAGTTAACAAACTTCTTACTGTGAAAAGTACCGAGAAATTTTTAGTGACAACAGGTGAGTAGGACCACAGGGTAAGTCTCACAGTACCGTAGCTCAGAGGCCTTTGCTTCAAGAATGCCGCCAGCACACCAATGAAAAGAGTTTTTAGTCACAAGCTCAAACAACTTTTTACTGACATGCATTCTAACGCTCACACAGAGCAGCCAAGGTATTTTAGTACTGAGTACCAGTACCACTGTCGAATCAGGAGTTCACATCTGTGTGACATATCTGTTACAAGAAGACGACAATTTAAAGTATAAATTCAGAAGCACCACCTTGACATAACCCTATGTTAGCATTTTTGCCCATAATGCATTCTTCAGGACAATAAACTGTTTTTTTCTCCAAAAAGCCTTGCAGAGAAGGACAGATGTGCAGTTTCAGGTGAGTTTTCCTGTTAATTCTGAGTTTAAAATTGCATTCAAACCAAAAACCGCATTAGGTTTAGGCCTAAAAAAATATCTTCAGGCTAGCCTCTGTACTTTGGTCATTTCATGATCTATTTTGTAACTATAGAGGGATGCAAGAAACCCCCATGCTGCCTTCCATTTAACGTATTATAGAAATTACTATCAAAACTGTATTACCTATTCTAGAGATTTTAAATGAAGGCAGAAGCGTTCATGCAACTGCAAGGAATTAATGAGAAGACATTTAAAAATCACATACTCGTCCTCCTGCGGAGAGCTGCAAAGCCAGGCACGCACCCCTTGGCCACACAGCTCAGCAGCAGCCCTCCCACTCTCCTCACCCCAGCAACACTTGGGGAAAGAGATAAATGCCGATAGCCTGGGCCTGTTCTGCCTCCCTAGTCAGCTGTGCAAACTGTGCAGAAATCCTACTAAGAACAAGGTTTTAATCTTGTTCCAATACCCTTTCTCCCAGCCCCATGCAGGCAGGCAAGCCAACCCATCTCCTGCGTGCCTCTGCTAAGCCTCAGAAGTCCTTTGTTGTGCTTCCGACTGCGTTGCCTGTAGCCCAGTGTTTTTCCTTTGAAGACTTGCATCATAATCCCCCTCTCCATGGTTTTAGTGCTTTGGTAAAAGGTTTTCTTTGTCTTAAGTAAGTGTTTTTACAAATCCAAAAGTATGTTTTTAAAAAACACCTTCCCTGTTTGCAAGCAAGTGCGCTGTGATGCGACACTCCATCCCTGAGATCTAGTGTTACTGAAGGAGGGAAAAGGCCTCCACGTATTTTCAGAATACTCTTCGACACTTTTCTTTGTTTCAAAACCCAATTACTGGAGGGGGAAAAAAAGAAAAAATTGTTAATTTTATACTGTCAGTTGTTCAGTGATACACCACCGAAAATCAAAATATTTCTTGCCACAAAATGCAGATATTTATATTCAGAACTGCAAGGACTTAGTACAACTGATCTAGAGCTGGAAGTTAGAAAGAACAACAAGAAAACTTGTATTTTAAATACTGAGTCTTTGTCTTACTGTGGCCTTGCCTTTCCGCAACTGGTCTCAACAGAAATAGGTTTACATCACTTTGTGACCCAAAACCACTCAAAACACAGTGGAAACAAAGCAGGTCAAAACCAAGTTCTGAATACATCTATCCATCTCCTGCCCTTTGCTTTTTTTGCACCAAAAGGAGAAAAGAGTGTAGGTGCAAAATAGGGTCAAATGCATTCACAGTTCAGAAAACCGAGGCTGAACACCGTCTAGGTCACTGAACACAAAACCGAGTTTCAGCCATATAATCGACATGACAAAGTGCACCTCACCTCACTGAAGCTCGGCCATGACAGAGACGGTTCTCTCATGGCTATATTCCAGAACTTTTTGTCAATAAGATAAAGGAAAAATGTAACCGAGCTACCAGAACTGTATGGGGTTCATCTACATGATGGGATTTCCCTCAGAGTAACAAATGGTTATTCACAAGCTAATTCATAAATGCTGACCTTACACCAACACTCTTGTGGCAGGCTGACAGTGAAGAAGATGTCCAGCTGTAAACACCAAGGGAGAAGTGTTTACTAGCACAGTCTGGGACTGGGAGAGCCCTGTTCCCCCTCAGGCAAAATATGACCCTGCCCTATAAGACTCCTACAATTGAAACTCAGTATATAAATCAACTGGGAAGGTACTGAACCTCCCTCACAGCTTCAGTGCTGCCCTGTACAGAGCCTTTGACTGTTACGATGGAGCAGAGGAATGCAAGGGCTGGGGAGGAAATGTTGGTAATTTGTGCTTTTTAATACAGTGCCTACTTCAGCTGCAGGTAACACAGGTAAAGCAGCCCACAGAGAATGCAT
Organism: Arenaria interpres; assembly: GCA_013399435.1. Lineage (NCBI taxonomy): Eukaryota > Metazoa > Chordata > Aves > Charadriiformes > Scolopacidae > Arenaria > Arenaria interpres. The sequence continues at coordinate 471,614 of VXAK01008485.1, forward strand.
GAACTGATTTGGGATTAATACTTAAAGGCCTTTGAGAATTACATTTCTGCTAAAGCCTCTTTCAGATTATGAAATTTACTTTTATTTAAAAGCCATTTACGAAAATGGCTGGGATTTACTGATACACAAATTTGTGCAAGACATTGGAGAGCAGCCTCACCAAACTTAGCTGATGTGCCACCCCTGGAAACCTCCCAGCTCAGGCTGGATGGGGCTCTGAGCAACCTGGTCTAGTTGAAGATGTCCCTGCTCATTGCAGCGGAGGTTGGACTAGAGAACCTTTAAAGATCCCTTCCAACCCAAACTATTCTACGATTACTTCGAAACTTTTACTGATTAATATCCCTCTCTTTGATGCAGCTTTGGACTAGCTGTTTTGGACTGCTAACACAAGGTTTCCTGCTCAGCAAAAGACACCTTTGTTAAGGAATCCTTCTCCTGAGCCTAAGATGGTTGGGATACCAGCTAATAAAAGTCAGATAAAGAAGCGGAACAGAGAAGCAGAGGGAAATGATGGCAAGATAGCACTTCAGGATCCAGAGAAAAAAAATAGGATGGGAGAAGAGGTGCAAAAGCTGAGATTCTGAGCACATATTTGAGGAAGCTGTTATGCAAAGGAAATTGTCCTGAGTCTAAACTCTCTTTGTTCACATTTGCCCAATATCATGACGACCAATGCCAGCAACAAAACCATGCATTAGCTCTAAGCATCCCCTAACAGCCAACACAAGCAGAAGCATGCTTACTGCTTGCCCTACAGGGCTGCTGGTAACTTCACAATGAAGATCTAAGGCTCCAAGACCCTGCTCAGGTTGCCAACCACAGCACAGCTCCGGGCAGTCAGGCACATCCCCAGTCACAGAGTCATCTTTCCTACCCATGTTAACTTTTTCCAAGCTATCTTCATGCTGTTCCAGACATCAAGCTCAGTGTAGAGCTTCACACCAAAACCCTGTCCCCCTCCCTCTGCAATTCTGGAGCAGTGCTAGCAGTGTCTTTTCGGTCTTTGATCTACTACTCCCACCTGCTGTCTCACTGCAGCCCTGCAGGCTACACCTCACTTGAGACCAGGCACAAGGGAGATTAGTTTCTTGGTCCCCGTATGTGTTACTCATGCTTACAGCATGAGCTGGGATATAATCTTCAGAGAAGCACAGGTGGAAATACAAACCATCAGTATGGCAAAGGGTTTGCTAGTCAAAAATACATACGTTCTTGAGGTATCATGAAACCATCCATTTAATGAAAGCAGCGCGTAGGCTGTCCGGATACGAGGTGAAGACTCCATGAGAAGCAAGTTGCAAAGAGAAGTTTCTTAGTGTGAGAGGCAAGGCAAGTGTCGTGTTGGCCCCACACTCTTCCTTTCTTCCTGGCTAACTTCCCAGGCATACATCACAGGCCAAGAGCCTCAGACCAGAAAATCCTTTCTTAGAACAAGAGAAAAACAGACAAAGTCCTGACAAGCTGATTTTGCACACAACAGGAATGCAGGAGCAGACTATAGGAGGCTTGGAAAAACCCAAAAAAGTATTTTTGGCTTCTATCCAAACAGGTAGAAGTCCTAGCCAAATGTAGTTCAAGAGCTAAAGCAGACATGGGCAACCTACCCATGCTGGTACCTCACAGATATCTCACTTCTGGTCACCAGAGATGCAAGGAGCACGATTACAAAGCACTCCTATAGCAGATGTCTGGTCCCTTTCCTGAAAGTCACACTAGGGCATCATTAGACCATCAAATTACTTCAGTACAAAGGGACATACAAGTAAACACAGCTATGGTATAAGATGGTTTGAGGCAAAATTATACCCACTTCAAAGAGGAATAAAATTTCCAAATATGCTCCTGACTATGCCACAGCAAGGAGTTGGATTCTGCAGGCTTAGGCTTTTCCAAATCAAAGCAAGGTGGTTTGAAAAGATATTCGAATAAACTACCTTGTACTTTTTGATACACAGGGCAAGAGGAAGATACAGCAACAAATGAAAGCCCAGCGGCATTTTGTCATCCAGTCCGGCCTAAACCATGATACTGAGCCACCCAAGAGACGTGAACAAGGACCTTCAGTGCAGAATATGTCGGTGTGTCTAGCCATTCAAATGAGACATCCAGCACACGTAAACACAGGAGGCTGAGCAGAAAAATCTATATACAGCAATAAACAATAAAGCAGATGAGAACACATGGTCTCAGAGTAAGAGATTGTCCCAGAGACTCTCCACTCTCACTTCCCATGGTCTTCCAAGCTTCATTTAATCCATATGTTTTACTACAGCTCTGAGTGCTCAACACTCTGGAAAATTACACCAGTAAATTAAAGGACTGTTTTTATCTACTTGTACAGAAATCCTTCCTGTGCTGGCTACAGCAATGAATGAGTAAAGCTTTCGTTTGCTGCAGTGTTGCTAACTATTTCTCTAATGCATCGCTGCTTAGAGTTTGTGGAAAGATCAGTCCTTGGCAAGACAGGAACTTTGCTAAACAAGTACTTACAGGCCCGTTTGGAAAAGGTTTTGTCTGACTGCATAACCCTCTGTTTAAGCTCAGGAAGAACTGCGAGCCCCAGATCTGCCAATACTCCCTCTATTAATATTTGGAGCATTAGCTGTTTTATTAGAGAAAAAGGCCAGGCAGTCAGGAAGAGATTTTGTGGGCTTAGACTAAAAATAGTAGTGAGCATTTATTCATCTGTAAGTCTGTTTATCTTGGATAGTTTTTCATTGATTTTACTGGGGCTCTTCCAGGTCTATAAGCTTGAAAAGCTTTTAACAAATAAAGGTACTACTTTGTCAGATGGGCTGTTTCCAAGCTTTCAAAGCAAGAAGCTCCCTTTAGCCTATGTGGCAAGCCCATCAATAAAAGGGATGATCAAAGAGAGCAGAATTCTACCCTTAACAGTACAGATCTGTATAACCACACATTCCCAAAGAGCGCAGGCTCCTCTCCCTCAACAGCCAAATAATCAAACGGGAAGCAGGACTCAGACACATAAGCCACATTCAACTGTGTCTGGATCTAGGTAAGCAGCACCAAGTTGGATTACTGTAGGAAGAAAGGTGATTTAGAAGATATTAAGTCATACAGAAGTAGGTAGTATGCCGCTGAAACTGTACCTCCTTTTGTATTAGGCCTAATACTTGCCTAAAGAACTGTACAAAAGCGTTAATTTAATTTGTGCTCTAAAACACTCAAGAGGTACTTAGCTTGAAGAATTCATAACTGAAATGCAGACTCTTCTGATGTGAAAGTCAGCAAGAATCATAAATCAAACAGTAACAGAAAAGCTGGGAAGAAGGGTAAGTGTGCTGCTGTCCTGAGTGGAAACTGAGCAGACAGGGAATTTTGCCAGAGGAAGAGGAGAGCTGACCGCCCCTAGCTATCATAGCTCCCGTGGCACTTTCTGAAGTCTCGAGGCTAATACTGTGTCTTAGTCAAACACGAGCTGTTATGTTTTCCTTTCTTCAGCTTCCCTTTCAGCATCAATTACAGAAGTTATTCTCTTGCTTCTGCATCATGCCAGTTTCTGCAAGAAGCTGCTGATTTCCCCAGCATTGGTCAGGAATCATCCGGGAATGGATTCAGTCTCTATCTATCCTGTATGCACAACCGTTAGTGTCCCAGTTGCATCCTTTGGGATACAGGATATATCTTAAGTGTCCTGTGCACCATACGCTGTAAAAGTAGCTTAACATAGAGCTTAATACCCAAGCTAAACCACTTTCAAAGCTTAACAGGCTACCTCTGCTTGTGATTTAAAGCAGCTTAGTGTGTCTAATCACAAAATCTATGTCCCACAAAAGAGATCTTGTCATCCCTATTAAACAAAGGATTATCCACTGACTGTCAATAGAAATAAACTGACTGTTTGAAGAAAATCCGTTTAAACACATTTCTCGATTACCCATTTCCAAAACTAATTGGAGTGTACTGTACTACACAAGCGAAGGATGTCACTGATTAATGTCCCCATGGAATCTTAACCTAGTTTATGTGAAAGTTTCAAGGCCAGAGTTTTGAAACACAACCACAGTAAAAGTGCTGTCATTTCTGGGTACAAAACCTGAGGAATTTGAAAGATAATTGCTTTTCAGAGAGGACCACCCTGTATTCTTGAGAATTGGTGTTCAACGACCAGTCCATCGAAGTGAATGAAGAATATTTTGTTCTCTATAGTCAGGGGAGCATTTCACATCCCCACCCTTTAACTTTGCCACTGGAAGAGTAACTGGAAGTAGACAAACCAAGCTGGATATGAAAAAAATAATTATCTGGTAGAGTTTATTTAAACTTAATTTGTAAAAAAAATTGTAAAGTGGTCATTTCAGAATGTCCTCTGATCTCTTACATTTGCTTTATTCACCAAGTATCAGATAAAAAAACAGGCATCTATAGATTAACGGTCTTTTTTTATAAGTGAGTATATCCTGTGCTAGCTCTAAAATAAATTCAGACTGTGACTACTTGGTGACTATTATTAAAATGAAAAGCACATAAAAACAACTACCAAATCAGACATGATATTCCTTCATCTTCAAAGAGGAAGATAAAATGTACGTAAGTAGTCATGAACTTCAGCTTCACTTGTATTCCCAGTTTTTCAACTAAAATTTCATCTCCTAGTAGTCTTTTTATTGCTAAGCTAGCCCCAACATCTATATTTTAGCATTTGGGTAAGATCAGAAGAGCACTTTCAAAACAAGTCTCCTAATCATCTTCCCTTTCAGCAAAGTTCAGAATTTGAAGATGAAGTGATAATAATTGTTTCTTATTTCTCCATACCACCTCAACCCTTTTTTTTTTTCCCCCCTCTCAGGGGAATCTCACAGAAACACTTCTCACTGTTTTCATCACAACCACTCAGCATATCCTCTCTGTTTGGCATTTAGAAATTTGGAAACCACGTGCTTCGAACTGCTGCTCATCACTGCTTCAGAGGGGTTTTAAATGCCTTTTGGTACAATTACAGGCAAATAGAGACGCTATAATACTATCTACTAAAACATTTCATGCCCAAAGACCCTACGTGCCGAGGCTGTTCAAGTACAGAATGCAGACTGCTATTCTGTCTTCAGTCTATTTAGAAATATCATAAGGACACAGAGTTAATCTTCTTCCTTAAAATGACACAAAGCGGAAAAAAAAAATAACAACTCTCACCGTAGGGTTAAGTCTACTGAACCACAACAAACCAGTGTATATCATTTATAGGTACAAGTTTTATTTAACTACCATAATTTTATTACTCACATTTTCAAAAGTATCTTTGTATATCCACTGCCTACTAGTCTCTACCAGACTGAATTAGATCCCCTAAAACTGTCACATAATTTTCTGGCAAATCATAACAGGCATTTTTATTAATGTATGTATATATGCATGTTTAGAAATGCACCTATGTTCAAACTCCAAGGAAAGCAAAAAGTAAAAGCTCAATATAACCTTAGAGGGAAATCAGTGGGCTTTGATAGGCTTTGTTGTTAATTTCTGTTTATTTTAAATACTATCATGAAGCAAGAGCAAAATACAGGTTTGTCACAGGGTAAAATGAAAATATATGGTTTACCTTCTGCTTTTTAGAAGTTGTTCATCTTATTATTGCTGTACACAATAGATAACATTTATTTCAGCTTCAAGGAGAAACATTGAGTATTATCAGTATCTGTGACTAAAGCAACATAAGGAGAAAGCATGGCTAAATTATCAACTGATTCAGGTCTACCACTAAGAATCTAGCTTATGTTTTGATAGGACTGGTCAAATGTTCATTTCAAATAGAAAAAAAATCCTTTAAAAATAATCATTTTGATTGAGCAATATGCAGCCTCAGGATACACATTTTCAGATCCTTTTGAAAACTGTATTCTACTCTGAGAAACACTATCATGTAACAAATAACATCTGACCAAATGCAATGACGTTTACAGCTTATTACTAGTAAATGTTTAAACCTGAAATGAAGGGCCAGACTATCTGCTTCAACCCTACCATTTTTCCACAGTGCATTAGCACCCACAAAGCAGCTGGTTTTGTTACCTATTGAATCTCTGACTCAGCAAAGCTGCAACACATGTGCCCGGAGGAACCCACCAGAAACCAATTTCAATTACTGCAAGCACTGCCATAAGACAATTTCTCTAAATATGTCCAATAGTCTAACAGGATTTATCCAAAGTACCAGAAATAGCAATACATGCTCTCAGTTTTTTAAGATTTGTGATTATGAAGAAGGTAATTTCATTTTTAAAGAGCCCATAACTGACTCTAACCTGATGGCTATCAAGAATAATAATATTTTTTTCTTTTTTTTTTTAGATCAGACACCTAGACTTGGCCTTACTATGAAAATTGAATGCTCTCAACCAGGTTAGTTCTAGGTGGTGATGAGTTACCTTAAACTAAAGGTATCAGACCATATTAAACCTTCTGATTCTCAGCAGGACAGGCCTGACAGCCTTGCAAAATTGCAGATCCTTCCCCTCCCAGTGTGCCAACCTCTCTGGAGCCCCTAACCCACAAGCCTGTCTTTACAAAAGGCTTTGACCACCCTGATCTACCCGGGATTTCAGACCTGCTTGGAGCAACAGGTTGGACAAAATGTCCTCTAGAGGTCCCTTCCAAACTCTTATTTCCCCCTGCTCCTCAGAGGCTTGTCTTAGACCAACTCTGCAGAACAATAGTGTCTCAGTAACAGCTACATCCGTTTATCTTTTTGCGACAAGCACCGCTAAATAAACCTGTATAACTAGCATTAAAAAAGTACCTTTTGAGCATACAGAGATAGTGGCGTAAGTCTTAAACTTAGCAAGCTTCAGGCCATATTCCAAAATATACTGTCACTTTAAGAAGGTCTGGTTAGGGCAAAAAGGGTAAGAATAAGAGCTGAAAGCAATCCATAAGCAATTAAACCCATTGTTTGGACCAGGAAGGAATGAACGCAGGTGAACATTTCATTCAGGTGGGTCTCAGCTATTTCTGAGTGTGGCAGAGAGGTGCTGTGCTGACTTGAGTATTTCTGTGTAATCAGTATCCCCAAAGTGCTATGTGAGACGTATAAACGTGCTAGAACTCATGCCTAGCTCCTATACTACCATTGCAAGCTGGTGTGTGGACAAAGTTCAAATCACCACTCTTTCTAGAATAAAACCTTTTTTGGTTTTTTTTTCCTCCTTCTCAGAAGACATAGCCAAAGTCTTTCCAAACCATTTTCTTCAACTGACCATGGCTTAAACCTCTTAAATTCAGTGGCAAGAATGTAGAAAACAAAAAAAAACACCTTGCAGAAACCTCCCAGTGATCCCTGAAGCTAACCTGTCATCTTCCTTTTGCCTGTCTCTTCAGGAATGTTTCCAGGCTATCCACTCCTACTGTTTTAGGATTTCTCTGATCACAAAACCGGCATAAGAAGATCCTGGGAAAGGGATTGGAGTGCACCATTCACAGTTGCCCCCATATTATGGTGTAAAGCTCCCTTAGTTGTTCCCATTTAATTATTTGTGATTCATAGTCCAAACCACAAATCCCTACCCCACCCTCTTTTTCTTTTTTCTTTGGAAGATTAGACCTTTAATCTGGCAATTTCACCGATTTGGTACATCTCTCCATTAATCAAGTGAAGATAATTTCATTCAGATGTAGAACATGTATGCAAAAGTTTAAACAGTTCATGTTAAAGAGGTCTGTCTTTCAGGGACCCCATCTTTCATTTCTTTTTTTTATTCTGAGTAGGTATACATTAGCTTAAGGAGAAAGTTCATCCAAGATTACTGAGAGAGAGCCTTGTATTGAATTTGATAGAAAGAAAAAAAAAAGGCCTAGTAATAAAAAATATGACTGGAAACCCAGAGACTTGAATTATAGACTTCATTTCTCATCTGACTGGGCAAGTTGTGTGAAATCCTATGAGTTCCAAGTGAAAACATTTTCTTGTAGCACTGTTATAAGCATTGCTCATCAATGCTTACAGTCCTCTGAGATTCCCAGATAAAAGACATCATGCAATCTACAAAGGTCATCCAGTCATATGTTTTTCTCTTTGACTTTGCTGGCTTAACTTGTGATAAATGCTCATTGATTCTTCTGTATGACATAACTGCAGGCATTAAACATCCTGTACCACTGTGACACGTGTTGCAGTTCACAGCTCTGAACCTCTCGCCTTTGAATTGTAGGCAAGCTTACTTTTCCATTCTGTAACGCATCAGGTATTTTCTGAAATGCGCTCAGGATCAGTTCCGACTTGTTAAGATTTCTTATTTCCTAAGTAGACTAAATGCATCTGTTTTCTTGATTCTGCAGCATGTAGAACTCGGATGTAATCAAAGTCACGCGACAGGCTGGCAGAAGTAGTACATACACAGCCTGGGTCTCTTAATGACTGATGATAAAATGCACATAATAGGTAGTCTGAAATCCAGAATTTTAAAAAGGTTTTTCTACAAACAAGCATGAAACAAAAGCTGCTCAAAAATACCATTTTCCCTATTTTAAAATGTTGCTCTGAGAGATGACAAAAACCCCCACAGGAAGTAGTCAGCAAATCCACAGAGATGGCACTGAAAAGATTCAAGTAACAAAACAACTGAAAAGTTTTAACAGGTCTCCAAGGCTGAACAATTTGCTCCCACCAGGAGATTTCTCTGTGGAAGTCCATCTTATATTACAAGTGACAAAACACCAACAGAGCAAGTAATAAGTGTCTCTGAAATCAATCAAATGCAATTATTTTACTGCAGCTACATTTTTTATTGTCATTTCTAAAGATTACAATATTTTATTAGTACTGTCACCACCATAAACCTATTTTATAGCACAATTTCGCCTCACAAAGAGACTTGGCAATTTTATTTTTTGGCCTTCTACTTCCACTGTTATTTTGTATTTTACACTTTTACTGTGTTAGAGAATCACAGCAGCAGGCCCTGGAGGAGGCCACTTAGTTAATCCATTTTAGCCGTCTGTATCACAGAAGATATGTAACTAAATTCTCCTCGCTAATCTCAACTAATCTTTTCAAGTTACTTTAATTTTAGATTTATGCAGAGGAGTAAAAAGAGAAAAAGTACTTTGTTGCATGAAGCAGCAGGAAAACAACCTCTTACTGCAGCATTACTACACTCTCTGTTCTTACAAAACCAAATCTGAGGTCCAACCCATCCGATGTGTGAGAAGCTCCCATACAGGGGACAAATCATGCATACAGAATGAGTAAATCTAGTAAGAATTGAATATTTCTCCATCTGGTTATATTTGCTCCCATTCTCATTATTCCTCCTGCAGAAGAAGCAAGTGTTTTAAAGAAGTTTATGGATTGTAAAGGAGTAGCGGGTTTTCTTCTGTGCACACCAGTATCACCTCCTGGGACATTAGTGAATGTTTTGTTTTCTCTCCATACATGTTTACTCTTAGGCAACACATATTTCTCAACCTCATCAATATTCATCTGCTGTTTCATGAATGAAAAATAAACAAGAATGGAAGGAAAGTAACATTTCTGAGAAGTTTGAAGTTACTTGTTAACAAACCTGTGAAAATTGGCAGGAATGCATCTACCAGTGGCTTCACAGAAGACCTTTCCCGAAAGTTAAGTAACAAGCTAAGCAAAAACAAAGCTGCTGGCTCCCTACACCCAGCTACCTGGTCGGTAACCCACATTCCTTTAGTTTCTCTAAGACGATGCAGAAAACCTGAGCTGCTGGTGAAAGCCCTGGGGGTCTCCAGCACCCAGTATTTGATTTGGTACCTGTCTACTCAGCTATAAATCAAGAACACTCCAAGTATAACAGAAATAGTGAAAATCAGGTCTGGGTACATTTAAAGAGGTCTGAAAAAGTTTGCCTTCTGCACAGAGCTGTTTTCAGCTGGAGGTCAACTGCTACAGACTAATTGCAGTTTTATTTCATGAGCATTAACTGCCTACCAATCACCGTACAGCAGCACCAATGAACTCTAAATATATTGGGTTGCCCTTTTAATCGCTTCTCATCACTCATCATTAGTTTCTGGATTCACCGCAAATTTCATCATCCATCCTGGATGATAGGCACACATTTCTGTGCTACCGTCACAGGACACCAAAGGAATGACAGTCTTTGTTTTCTCAAATCAAGAAAAAAGAAAGCATCATAAAAGTCTTCATTTTTTTCTCAGAAACCCTTTCACTCAGCACCCTGCAGTTGTTCTTGCACATTCATTTGTGCTAAATTTAACATTCTGAGTAACTTTGCTAAGCTTTACTCAACTGATCACAAGGAAAACTACCGACATCAGAAAATACCTTGGCACATATCTAAACTCAGACAAAATTTAGTTCTAATAAAAACATGCAACTATACTTCATCAAATATATCTCCTTTATTCTTCTATAATTTCTACATCATGTTTTAGGGGGGAGAAAATGCCCCAGGCTTTCGTCTCCAAGGACAAAAAGGTAAACTGGTTTTATTACTTTCAATAATTATTTAGGGCCATGGCCTCAAAGCGAAGAATTCTTACTTGTGTCTATCCCCAGATCTATTCACTGTTACACCTACCACTTGGCTCTGTTTTGTCCAGAGAAACACTGCTTTTTCTGTTGGAGTCAATTCTAATTTAAGTTTGAAAAATGAACTTTAATATATAGACTGGGAAGCAGATAAAGATAATTGCCACTTCAGTCGCATGCTATTAGAACAATTCAAATTGCTTACAGCTAATTCATTTTCTTGAATTCCACTCTGTTTCACTAATCTTCTCAGTCTGTCACACTATGCATTGAAAAGACCATCATGGAGTCCTAGATGCTAAGCTAAAAACAGAATGTAATAAAAAATATTTAGATACAACATCTTAATTTCATAATCCCTTCCCTCTATGTCAGTTTTGTCCCTACAGATGGTTTCTTCACAGCCCTCTAAACTTCCATAATCCCTTTCCTCTTACATAAATCCTTCCACTCTGTCATGTAGATGCTCCAGGACACATGCTCTACAATTTTAGTACATCTTTCTTCAAAATAGAGTGAACTAAGTTGGGCAATAAATGTCAGATGAAGACAAAATGAGTTCTGCAAAGTGACAGCACAACACTCCTAGACTTACAGCCCACTTTATGCAAGCCAGCACCTTATTAAACTTTATTACTGCTGCTCACTGGTCAAGGAATTTAAATAACGTGCGTATTAATACACCTCAGTCAATTTCTTCTTAGACATGTATGAACATATTTGAAATTCTGCGAATCGAAGCCACAGATCATCCGTCACATTCTCCTTTTAAGAGCCGGCTGCATCATCATACAACTGTACAATGCAGCAACAAAAGACAAACCTTTGTGTGAATACAGAACTATTTCAAACAACAACAAAAGGAGCACAGTTAACTACTGATTGATTCCCCTCTGCTACGTATAATTGTTCCCTCTCCTTACCAGCTTGCTTCAGTGAAAAAGCTGCTTATTTTATGCTTTTGAACACGTTTTCAGAAGGGTAAGGAAAGGACAACTTTGGGAAATTACAAGATCTTTGTTCTGCATGACAGAATTATGACAGAGTGTGAATTTGCATAAAGTTCACTTTCCTTCAGAGAAATTTAATTTCTCTGCAGAGGTTTATACGCCTTAGGAATTCAGAGGCTGGATTTGTTTGGCTTTGTGCAACACTCACCATCTGGCTTCTTGTGTCCCTTCCATAGAAAAGTTTACTTTCCTGTCAATTCTGTGTATTTGAGATGTTTTTAATCTTTCTTTTGAGATCTTAGAAATGGCTCCACAGAGTCTGGCACGTAGCGGCATTTAGAGAACTTTGCTGAGTGAAAATTAGTCATTTATTGTGCTGTGTGCCAGCTGTACTTTTGCCTGTTGTGTCTGTTTTCCTAACTGCAGAGAGGCCATTGAATAAAAGAACACAAGCATGAAGAACCCCTCTGTTCTTCATACACTGTGGACTGTGAGTGGGCTTGGAGACCCACCAGGATCTCACAGTTGCTTGCTTTCTACTATCTATTGAAAGGCTAAGGTGACTCTTCAATACACAAAGTTGCCAAGGTGTCACTTTTTTTTTTTGCCAGCATATGTACAAAACCAAAAAAAAAAAACCCCAAATTTAAGATGTCTGCCTCCCTGTGATGGCAACAACTTACTCAGCTTGTTGTCTAGTCCCCTGTAGTGGGGAGGAAATATTTCTCCTCCATCTGGCTGTGCATCCATTCCACAATGAAATCCAGAGTTTCCACCCCTCTGGGGACATTTTCTGTTCCCTTTTCTAACCAAATCTCTCTTCCCACTTTCTCAGCCTTTTCTGGCACATCCTCCCTGCTGCCAATCTTATTCTTCACTTCCTTCAAGTCCATTTGAAATGGGAAAAACTTTTCCCTTCATTTCACTCTGAAAATAAAGCAGGAAAACCAGCGGGAAAGAAAGAGAGAAGATGAAATGTGAAAAAAAAAAAAAAAAAAAACAAACCCACAGAGGAAGTGGTTGTTAGAAATGCATCCATCTAAGGACAATGAAGCAGTAGAGGCAAAGCTGGCAGCAGGGTAGCAAGGAAGTCAATATGGCAGCACTATTAATAGGGGAAGGAAAGCACAGCACTGCCGGGCAGGACAGAGGTCCATATCCATGTGCTACATTCCACAAATGCAGCTTTCCTTCACTGCCTTGAAAATTGTCCTTTCTCTTCCACTAGTAAATGAAAAACACCTCACATGCAAGAAAATGAAATCCTACAAAATGCTGACACTACACACTGTTCTTGGATTACATGGCTGTGTAACTCAGGAGGAGCATTATGTTTACTTGCAGACAGCTCTGCAGGCTCTCCACGTGTAGTCATCCCCCAAGAGAGAGTGGCAGCAGGAGACAAAGCCCTAGCAGAGTCGCGCATCTGACAGAAATCTCTAAACAGTAACTGACCTGGAGAAGTAGACAACCTGCTTAAGGCTCCCGACCCCGAGTGACTCAAGTCTGTTGGCTGTATACGCCTCTACAAGCACTTGTATATGAAACTCTCCTTTTGCGTGGGCAAAAATAAAAGATTAGCAAACACTAGCTGGGTAGTGGCGTCTGACTCACGCAGAGGGAACACAGAGGTGCATTTGTGTGAAGCAGGTTACTGCAGTATCTGAAGTCTGAAGCCACACTTGTGGGTTTTGTTTACTGGCAGACCTGAAGTTTGAGTTCATCCTCATTTTCCATGCAAAAACGAGCTGCCATGGCAGTGAGAATCAGCAATGAGAATCCTCCCTCCTGCATGCCACATGGCACTCCATGTTCTCCAAACCCATTCCTTTCTTCACTACAGGACTTTTTTTTTTTTTTTCTATAAGCACAGAGAGACAGATGAAATGCAATGAAAATACAGGACATTTGACATCGGTGGTTACATGTAGCCCAATACCATGCAGCCTGGGACACCGATGCAGGATTAGGTTGAGCCACATAAGCTCCCAAGTGTTCTCATTACAAACAAGACAGCAAATGACCATCGACTAAAATGCTGAAAAAGAGTTGAGAAATACACAGTGTGATACTCTACACATAGTATAAAAATTTTTGAGTGCAAAGAGGGCCTTAAACTTGCAGTGCTTCATACCCATCTATGTATCTCAGTTGTGTCAGCAGATGCCGGTTTGGCAGCCAGTAGTTACTATCCAAGGAGGGCTTTGCCCCAGGAACCCAAATCCAGCAAGTTTCTTGGGTGTCCGCAGGAAAACCTAAATGAGCATTACCTGTAACACACCTGTATCTCTTCTGGTGTTCTCCTGTATTACCTCTTCCAAGCCAATTCACAAATTTAAGAATAATCCAGCAAATAACCTGTCTGGGGAAAAAACATTGCAGGGGCTAGCTAGGCAAAGACATAAATATTGACATTGATGCCCAACACAGAGAAAGTTCCCAAATGAAAAAAAAAAAACCCACACCAAAAAGCAGTAGTCAGTGAGTTTCAAAGAGAAACCTGCAGAGGTTTCAGAAAAGTGTTCAAAGCAAGACAACATTTGACAGCCTACCCTGATGTCTCTCATTTTAACAACATAATGACACCATATTTTTTTTAGGTAAAGGCTTGCCTTTTGGATGCCTACAGGTTTTTTCACAGGTTCTGTGTCACCCGTCCTGCTTCTGTTGCAGCAAGGCACCCAAGAAGGCGTGATACAAGTGATATGGTCTACACAGCACAGGAGAGAAAAATGTGGAGCCTTTCAGGCTTCAGTGAAAACATAAACTTCCTCAACCAGTAATTTTGTACTTGTATCATAATTTTATGTTTGTATTTATCACCTGCAAACCAGAACATTTTCTTTTCTCAAGAAGCCATATTATCATTATCATTTCATAATTTTCATATTTTCACAAGGTTAATCCACAGAACAGGATACCAAACTAATCATCGGAAGCACTTAGGAATATGAATATTCATAGAAAAATCTGGTACATACTCCAAACTGGGACTATTTCCATCACTGAGACACAAGTTTTCAGGTGGCCAGTCAAAATACAGGATCCCTACTTAGGATCCTTCTCATACCAATAAGTTCCACAGATTTGGAAAACAAAATGCCCTTTCTACATGCGCAATACAGAAAAGAAATTTCCTTACTCAGATGTATACGAAATCCCCATATCAATATAGAGATATATCTATATTGTAAGCAAAAAAAAGACACAGAAAAAGAAAAGTTATGCTGACAGTGTAAAGTCCTCCTATCCTCTTTGCAGGTACCTTTGGCCGTCTGACTCACTTTTAACACACACAGTGGTGTGAGCGTCCCTTCGAGAACCGTTGCACAACTACATCCTTTACCTGCCTGCCAGAACCTACTGGCATCTGGACAAGAACAGAGTATTAGTTCTTGTTGGTCTCCAGTCCTAAAAGCATTTCTACCTGAGCCAGTTTAATAATCTAGATATCACAAAAGTTTTCTGCTGTCCCCTGGGTGATCTTTCACGAAAAGGCCTAATATGGTTTTCATGCCCTTCTTCACCTTGCTCCTAAGGAGGAAGAGAAATCAAGGCACTCAAAAACTTCTCCCTCAGTGACGGCGCTCTGTACTGTTTCTGGCAACTGCCCAACCAAGAACGAAGTATTTGTGTTAAATAGCATATATAAAGTAAGTACACCTGCCATTTTCACCAGCAGACGGAGCAGATATCTGCATCTAGAAGTGCACGACACGCATTTCTGGCTTTGTTTCCCACTGACAAGTTTTCCAATTTTCCTACTTGTTTTTTGTAAACTCTGCTAGAATGAAAAAGACTGCAAGAAGTGACTGATTTTTCCTCATGGAGAAGAAATGTGAGTCACCTTTTGGCTCCAGCTGCACCACATGGGGTTTTGCAGATTCCAGGTCCAACAGCCTATGGCGCCTTCAGGCCCGCTAGCCACCAAGCCCCTTCTGAAGTCTGCATAAACTCTAAGTTTATTCTAAAACTTGTGATTCTTATGCTGGACTCTATGTCATTTATGTTCATCTCATTCTTCCAAATCAAAGCAGCTCCCAATATAGTACATGCCTGTGTTCAAGCATAGGAAGTAGAGTTCACGCAAATGTTTTCCTGCTCCTCTTCTGTCTCAGAGGGAATTTAATCACCATGTGTAGGCAGAAGTGATCTTAAAGAGCTCAGGTAGCAGTTTGTTGCAGGAAGGGATATAGCTGAACTTCACGTTAGCGTTGTCTTTCTCTAAATATAAAACTATTCCATGAAAATTCCTTTCAACTATAGTGACTTTAAATAGTATTACATTCATACTTGCAGGAGTATATATACATGCATATACACATCTAAAATCATACATTTCATACGTGTAACATGTTGCACATATGATAACACCACAGAGAGAGCTTAAGTCGTCTCTGGAGCTGGTTTTCTGAAGCTCCTTTGTGCAGGATCTTTTAGTTCTGCATTCAAAGACCACAGAAGCCAACAGGGAGGGCAAGGTTTCAGAGGCTCCCTTGGTGATGGTTGTTAGCTGAGGCAGGTAAGCAGCCACCCGCGGACATAAATTACCAGTGGAAGCAGCCAGATGCCCAGCACTTTTGAAAAATCACATATTTAAATAGGAGCTAGGGCAGTATTCGTAACACCTAACTTTAGGTACCTAATTTCTGTTTCCAAGTTCGACAGCTCTTCTTCCTGTGTTACCATGGAATAGAAATAGCTCCTAAATAGGGAGATTTAGACATCAGAAACATTTAAAATCATCCAGTGTGAACACGCCCCCTTCTTTCCATCTTCCAGTTCTCCCCTCCTCCCAGAAAGTGTAACTTGAAGTTCCTATTAAAAACACAGCATCAGATAGATGTATTTCATACATAGATATACAATTGCTATATGTATATGTGTGTACGCACTTCTACAAGGCAGGAAGATTGCTGTCTTAAATTCATCACTGCTTTGTTTAGTCTTGGGCACCAAAGCAACAGATAGGTACCCTTAATCAGAGAAATGTTAAGTATATCCCCACTGGGCTGTGTGATTTCTACATTTTTGATGCCTCTTCAGTCTGTTCTCTCCTACATGTCAAGCAAGGAGAATATAAATGTCAACAAGTTCCTGCATATTACCTGCTCCTTTTTCACTTAATCCCTTTTTGGTTTGTGAGCTTCGAGTAATTGCAAAAAGATGGTGGTGCTTTTGTGGGAAGGAGTTACCATTATGCAGACCTACATTTCTCTAACAAGGTCCTTGCTTAACTTCCACTCTCGATGCAGGCTCTGACAGCATCTGGGGGATACAGAGGGATGCTTCATATTTAAATTATGAGAGGGTAGTATCAGATATCACAGCTCTTTCCAGTTGCAGTTTCATTTTCTTGTGGTTATGTTAAGCCTTACACAAATCAGAAAAATTACTTGATAGATATTTCTTACCTTTTTTATCTCAAAGTTCCTTCTCCCCTTTTTCTCTTCATGGAAAAATCCTACAGTAAATAAACTCTGTTGACCTTCTTATGCCACTTGGTAGAATTTAAAAATTGTCTTCCTCTTACAAAAAAAAAAAATTGTAGAATTGCTTTCAGTTGAGACAGTGCAGGTTGCTATTTCCTTTAGATTTTTAGACCTGGGTTAGCAGAATAACAGTTTGTTTCTATATAAATAACACTGGTTTTGTCCTTATTAAACTCATGGAAGGCTGGTTCTGAACTTTTGTGGGTTTATTTCTTTAAGTTAATAGTTGTGAAAATTTGTCCAAAAAAGCTAGACAGTATGACAATTCAAGTGCTGTACCCCTGAGCTGAAGACAACATGCCCAAGTAGACACTTGTATTCCTGCACCCCAATTTTCCCCATGTCAAAGCAACCAACAACATTAAACCCTTCTGGGGGCTGAGACATGTCTGTGAGCCCCTGGACTGCAGTGAGCTCAGACAGCTACTCTGGGCATCAAAGCGGTATAGTTTGATCAACAATTGAAACAACAACTTGGGGACAACTGAATCTATTGACTAATGAGCTGACTACTGAAATGGGAGCGAAAACGGAAAAAAACAGATTCTACACTGTTTAAATGAATCCTTTCAATTTTTTCAAACTAGATTCCCATGCTTCTGAGGTTAGATTCGCAAACATAGAAACAAGCCTCCAGTGCCAACAACTTTCCTTTCCCCAGTTTAGCCAGTCCCTTCACTGCTAGTTCCAGGCAGGGATGCAATACTCAAAAGAGAAGCAAGAAAAAATTATTCCCACATCATCAGATATCCATGCAGTTGGACTAGGTGATCGTTGTATGTCCTTTCCAACTGGAACTGTTCTATTCTATATCTGGATTTCCAGCTAAAATAATATTTTCTCCATAGACTACAGATCTTGGAAGAATAATTATGTGAATTGCAATTGTCTGTGAACACCTTCCCATAAATTCCAGCACAACTGTAGGCAACAAAAAACTATCCAAGTATGATTTAAAATCTTGGACCAATGTAGGTTCCCAAACAGAGTTTGACAAATGAGTCCATGAGCAAAGAACATAAATGCCAATGGCTGGGTATTTGGCATAAGTGCCACATGTCTCCTCGTCATTTCTTTGAGCTGTACAATACAGGCACACTAGTGCAGTCCTTTAATGCCTCTAGCAATATGCAATGACATTTTAAATTGAGTAACACCTTTCTATCCATCTGTTTGCTACACAGGTGAGTTCTACGGCAATTGTGCTAACTTCAAAAATGCCTAGGAAACTCCCAGCTTAGAGAGAATTTGTCTTCAACTAGCCTTCATCAATACAGGCTTTAGGGATGGGCATAGCTACTCTGAAGCAAGCTTACCTTTCCATCCTAATTGAAAGGAAGAGAGAAAGATTTGGGCGTTACAGGTTCCCTGAGGGCTCTAGCGGTTAAGTCCATACCTGTCTGTAACTCAGAGACCTCCTGCATAACTGATGGTTTTCTGAACATAGCAGATTGAGCAGAGAAGGCAAAAGAGAGGAGAATTTGACTGCAATCACCTCTTTACTTGAACCCTGATGTTTTAAACAATGCCTGATGTTATTAAAACTCCACACACATGCTTATTCTGTAAGCAGAGAAATTATCTTTGATCTTTATACACAGCCACATGGGAAAAATAATAAAAAAGGAACCATATCTTGTTTCCTGTTTTCATATCTTTGAAACATAATGCAACAATATGCATGATGTTTTAGTCTGATAATAAAAAACACATCAAAAACCTAAGGAAAAATTGCTTAAAATGATACAATTTCACTTTATAAAAGCTGCTGCTTCTCATAAATCATAATGGTAAATCATGTCACAAAATATTCTTGAGGATTCCTCAGGAACCTCAAATATTTCCTAGTAGTTAGGTTTGTAATTGGAAACCTGTAAGAAGCAACACCATACCATCACAGCGTTCACCAAGGTACATGATTTGTTCCAGAAGAAGTGTAGAAACAGAAATGCTTGATGGAACAGAGCTGAACTCCAATACATCATGTCTACTTTACCCACTGAGCATACAACCCTATCCACCAACTGCAAAAGCAAATTATCATTATATAAAAGACTCTGTAATAAAATAACTATAAACATTCTTTGTAAATATATGGTACATTTCACAGGTGGTAAAATAGTGTAACAAACTCACCAGAAGATAAAAGTAAATTGCTTCAGGTACAAAATCTTCTCGATTCTTACATTATTGTTATTTCTAAGGTCTACAGGATGCCCCATTTGATAAATGAACTTTCAAAAACAGCTGCAGTCACACCACAAATTTTTTCTAAAAAAGCTGTTAAAATCTATTGTTGGCATGCGGTTGTTAATAAAGGCTTGTTATCTTTATTTACTATCTGCAGTGTTACCACACAGACTGAGGGGTCTGCCATGCCACCTTCCCACTCACCAACCTACTCTGGGAGGCAGCATGAAGACATAGGATTCAGGTGTGGAGGTCCATCCCATCAGGGAAATTATTCCCTTGGTATCTGTGGCCAAGTTAAAGGAATGGTCACCTATTTTTTAAAATGAAAAGCAACTCGTACAAACTCAAACTTTTATACAAGCAACCACATTTCTGAATGTAAGTTCCGCCTCTGCTGGACTTGAGGCTCCAAGCAATGGACTTACCCATTTTGGTGTCACAACCTCAGGTATGAACTAATCTGGATAAAACAACAGCTCAACTTCCCTATGCCGGGAGGTGGGGGGGAGAGAAAAAACAACAAAGCACCAAAAAAACACAAAAAAAAAGAATAGATTGTACTTCATTTTATGTAAACGACCATCAGTTACTTCATCACTTGTTCAATGAAACATCAAGAAAGCCATCATTTTAGCAGAAATGGCCACCATATGCAGTATAAAAGCATCTTTAATGCACAAAGGACAAAAAAAACCCAAAACCACCTCCGTAGTTCTGCTATCATCACCTCTGAAACAAACTAGCAGATGGAAAGTATAGTGATCACTCCTTCGCCGAGCCAGCCACTGCTGCGCTATTGGAAGTCCTCTAATCAGATTTTGTTCATATTCTTTCCAGGACTGCTGAGTTGTGTCAGCAAAAAGTGTTCAGAAAATGCTAACATGCAGCATTTTGCGGTCAATTTGGTGTTTTCATTTGAACTACCTTTTGCAACCCATGTACCTCCTTCCAGAATGCAAAAATAAACCCCGTAATCACTAACCTTGAAAATAAACTTGTTAGGTTTTAAAAACACATAGCAACTCCTGAGGTGGGGAACCAGCAAACAAGCTCTTAAATATTTTGGCCTTATGTATTATTTGAGGCAAATGGAGACAGATATCTGCTTTATATGTTAAGGTACAACGAAGAAAGCAAATTCTGGACAGTTTGGCAGAGATGCACAGGAGGAGTTGAGCTCCTCACACAGGTGGACCAAGCAGGTTCCTCAGGGACATCACATGGACACCTCAGTCATCAGGCCACACCAGCTAATCAAATTTCTACATGAAAATAAAAGGGGGGGGAAGATAAACATACAGGGAAAAGAGGTAACTGTTCAGGGTGTTTTGTGAACATTCCATATGAAGCAAAACAAGAGCGGCAAGAAAGTCTTGTGGGTCTCTCTTTCCACTCTGGGTTTTTTTTTTATGAACTCCATTATCAATCTTTTAAGGTAACAATCATGAAAAGGCAAAATACTGCAGGAGCGAACCTGTAGTAGCTAGAGATTCTTGTTTGTCAGGATATACAGAAATGCATACAACCAAGCCCATTTTTATTAAAAGGTATATTACACACTCATTTAGTAGAATTATAAATGCCAATATCTTGATAATCCCCTCACGTTACTTTTATCTAAGAAATATTTGCCTAATCTGTCATTCTATTTTTCAGTTAGCTACATAAAAAAAGAAAAGCACCATTTCTCCTTTTTTCTCTACTTAATTCTGAAAAATAAGAAAAATAATTTTTCCAGTGTATAATTTCGGAAAATAAGGATTATTTTTTTTTCCATTTTCCATTTATTATTATATTCTTCACAGGTATGTTCTTCCTCTTGACACAATATGCTATTGATGTTGCATGCAGTTCACAACATCTAAAAGGTCCTACAGGGTTTAAATGTTCTTATCAATATATGTTTTTGTGGCATCATTCTCTTATCCTTGGAGTTTTTACTACTTCCAGAATAACACTCCTACAAGCAAAGGCTTGCATTATTATCTAAATCACAGCAACATCAATGAACAAATAGATACGCCACTTGTGTCGTGAGGAAGATCTAAAAACATTTCAATAAAATATCTCATTTTATTCAACCCAGGAAAAGCCTTGCAATATATAAAAAACAGATTTCATTTACAGAAACAAGTTCCTGGTACATAACTTTCAGAACATCTCAAATATGATGGTATAAATACATAGAGGCTGTGGGTTCTTTCCCCCTGCTTTCTACTATTTCCTAGAGCGCTTACGCTGTATGTGCTGGACCACAGACTTTTCAGCTACAACCTACATTTGGATGAAATACACGGCAGGAAGAATTCCCAAACCATTCTCTCTTTTCCATCTCCCCACTTGGCACAGGCTTCTTCTTACACTCAAAGTATCATTAATATCTAGGATAGTTGCTATTATCCTGTCAAGAAACTTCTGGGAATTACTTGATAGTTATAAGGAGGAGGAGTTGTAACAAGCTGCTTGTCTTCCATGCTCTTTTTGATCCAGGCTTATTCCCCGTAGGAAATTATGCCTACTGGACCATCTAATTGGAAAGTCTCTCCAAATATAATATAATACAATACAATTTACTATATTAATAGTAACTGGCAGCAAGTAAAATTAGCTGCTGCCCATTCGGTAGAGTCCCTGCTTGCCCCGTGAGCAGCTCAACACAGAGGAAGACTTCAGGCTGCTTGGACAGCATTGCTTCCCTGTGAGATATGGTCCAAGAAGCCTTGCATCATTTAGAAATGGTTGGAGCTAAAGCCCAGGGCCCATTTCCTACAGGGAGTAGAGAAACAGTCCCGAAGATCAGCCAAGACAGGTTAAACAAAACTCTATGAAACCAGAGCCTTTGAACTTGGTTGTGTTTTAGAGCAACTTTTACAAGCTGACCACAGCCCTGCACAATATCACTTGCCAAAGATGAAGAACAGGAAAAGCTTCAGTCACTTCCTGGTAAAAGACAATGTACTGAAATAAAATAATAAAACAAATAATATTAAAAAATTAACCTAGATTCATTACAAGGCATAGATGTAGCCTAATCTGTTTTGCATAAAAGTTGCATGAAATAGCTCGTCATCCATCCCCAGAAAAGGAATAGGTGGGTTTGTTTGATTTATTCATATTCTATGCATCATTTCAAAAAGCACTTGTAAAACCACAGCCAAGCCAATGCCACTGGTTAACTATGTCTATGCAGACGTTAGGAGATAAAATGATTCCAACATCAATCTCTTTTTCCAGTTCCTTGCTGCAAAACACAGCAGTAAATTGCAGACAGTCCACCACAAGGCTGAGATGTAATGCTGTAAAATCTTCTATAAAGCTTCAGTAGCAAATTTAACTCCAGTGATAGCCTGTATCACAAGGTCCTCATGCTGTGGCAGGAGATGGCTTTGCTAAACAGTAGCAGCAAATCAATTAAAAGCTGCAGTAAATAGTACGACCTCTTAAAAGTAGTCAGAATACAAACATGGTGATGCACAATGTTATATTTAGGAATAGGATATAAATAACTTACAAGTGCATTTACAATGCTTCAAGCTTTGCTTAGAGGTAAAACATTACTGTATAGTAATTAGAGCTGAGATTTAAGGAAGTTTCACACAAGTTTTGTTATAAGTGCATTTAAAAGACAGACTTGTTGCACTATTGCAATAATAAAACTCTCCGCTAATTCTACATGAAACTCCTAACACTAACAAAACCCCACACGTTGGCGTATATCGAAATGTCACTTGTCTGTCTACAATCCAGGTGCCTTGTGAATGAGGGGTTGTGTTCAGTGGAAGGAGCTCCACGGGGCTGTCTGCCACGCCAGAGCCTCTGAGGGGGCAGATATGAGTTGAGGAGCAGGAGTGGGAGAGGTTCGCGTGGGGCAAAGGCCAGCTCCTGGCTCCAGCACACCAGGGACAAGCCACAGTATCGTTTCCTTGAATAGCAAACGTTGCTTCAGCTGCCTTGGTTGTGACTTGAGAAATGCCAGTACAGAGCCACGTGTGAAATATTAACAGGGATAATATGGAATTACTATATATATATATGTATATTTTCAAAGCAGAAGTATAAGTATGGGTAATATTGGCAGCTAGGATATTAAAGAACTACTGTCTTATTTATGAAGATGCTTTATGAACCTCGGGAAACAAAGAAAATCAATGAGATAAACCTATCTCATCATTTTTAGAGAGAGGTATTTGAGTTGCAGGTAGTTACATACAGCTCAGCATTTACAGAACCCACATTTAAATCCCTATGAACACTCCTAAAAAACAACCCACACTAACACAGGAAACCAGCTCATAGCTAATGAACGCATGCCATTTGCCCTGGAGTCTACCGCAAATGAGACTGACTGAAAAGATGAAAAGAACCCAGGATAAAAGTTTCATCACCTCTCTTCTAGATTTAGAAAATTATAGCCAGCTAATAAGTATAGAATGAATCATATTCCCCTTTACTAGAGGGTCTCTTCTACAAATAGAGAAAAAACAATAACTGATATTGGCAATGTTGCCTGCCCAGCACAGAGCCCTGTACAATGTCTGTCGGGGTCTTCATTTTTCTTTTCAGAAAGTATATTCCTGTGCATACTGAAGGTATCTTTTATGCAGGACCAGGTGCAGATACCTTAAAAGCTATGGCAGCCTGCCTACTGATTTCTCTTTTACTGAAAAGCTTAACAAAACAATAAAATTTATTTCTCCCTTTCTCATGAGCACCAGCCCTGCTGGAGATTAATGCATTCATCTTCTCGTGCATTAGAAAGTGCTTCAGCAGAACAGATGTGGACAGCACAGAATTAAACAGAGAGGGGAAAAATATAGAGAGAAATGACCACAGGCTAACAACAGGCATGCGAGCATAAACAAGTATATATTTTATAACCTCAGTACATTATACTTTGCCAATTGCTCATTTAAGGATTTGGCAGCAAAACTGGTAGTTATAGTGACCATTATTTTTCTATTGCATAAATTTTTAAATTGACTGTATCTTTGTACAGGGGTGTGGGCAATTTGAAGACATACAAAGTTTCAGCACTC
This sequence comes from Arenaria interpres, assembly GCA_013399435.1. Taxonomy (NCBI): domain Eukaryota; kingdom Metazoa; phylum Chordata; class Aves; order Charadriiformes; family Scolopacidae; genus Arenaria; species Arenaria interpres. Next base: position 495,765 of record VXAK01008485.1, read on the forward strand.
CACACTGGAAACCACTTTCTGTGTACCTCCATGGACAACCAGCAGAACCCCAAGAACAACTGAAGCCTTTGGGTACAGCTATAGTAGACCTAAATACATACTTATGATTTTTAGGCTATTTTTCTGTGGCAGAAAATTAGGTCGTAGGCTTACTCATTTTAGATTAACAGTTTCTCTTCAGCTCCTTACCTAACTACCAGGGATATTCTCCAAGCACACTATGTTGAAGATTAAGTCACTTTCAAAGGATTTTAGTGGGGAGGCTAATTCATTATAATTGAGAGCACCTACCTGTGCTTCTAAAAGGCCATCTCATATAATGTCTATATATTAAAAACATGCCCTGGCATTAACAAGCGGAGAATTAATAGTAGCAAAATTGGTAGGCAAGCAAGATTGAGGATGGATAATAAGACATTAGCTTTTTTTTTTTTTTTCTCCTTAAGAAACAAGTAAGGAAAGAAAAAGAGCTGAAGATTTGGGTTTTTGAGCAAAACTCTGTACAGTAGGACATGCTGTAGCAATGACATCATCGTTCTCATCCTAGGAAAATATGTATTGGATATGCTAAACTCACATGATAATTCTTATGTCTGCCACTGTAATTTGCCCTGTGACTCATTCCTCAACACAATGCTAAGAATTGTGGCTGTTGTTCCCTTCTTTGTTGCTCAAACTCACATTTGACACCACCCTCGCAGTAGTGACAACAGCTTCCCCTGACTTTGTCCTTCAGGTTTCCAAAGCACCCATAAGGCTCCCCCGAAGGTCACCTGTCACCTCTCACATCAAGGGCAACAAAGGACTCAAAAGGAACCATAGAGAGAAGAAAAGGACATCTGCATGAACAGCTCCACTGTGAACGCCTAATGTTACAAGCAAACACCAAAGTATTTTACAGCAAATGATATTATATCTTTCTTTATGTAGAGGCATTCTACAAACAGAAGAGAGAGTAAATAGAAGAAAGATGAACACATTGCATTCTGCTTTGAACTTCGTGTGTGTTTCTTGTAGAAACAGACACTCTACATAATTCCAAAACCTTATAAAATGTTAATTGAGTAAAAATTAATTAAATACATCAACTGAGGACATGAATGGCCATGTATTCCATGTACAAACTAGAATGAGCACATACAAATTATGTCAAACCCTACGTACTCTAGGCATTCATATAATTTCTATACATAATTATCAAATTCTTCATGCTAAATATGGTATAATTCCAATTTTATCTAAATTGTACCACAATAGCCATGTTTCTGTGCCACAATGTAAAATTATACGGGTTAATTTATTTTTTTTTGCACTTCATTCTAGAAATAAATTGAGACTTTGTATTAGGTGATTTAATGCAACAGACTTTTTCACATCTTAAAAGTGTCATATAGTTTAAAGAGATGAGAGTTCTTGAGATAAACCCTTCACAGGCATTTACAATTATTAGCTTATCACTTTTTAGGACCTCCAAATTCATACCTGTCACAAAAACATTTTGAAACAAAAGCAATACCTTCCTCTTTCCTTTTCAAATGCTAAAGTGATGCTTCAGAAAAACCTTTTGTTCTGCTCAAAAGAAATTAAAGTAAATAAGGAGAAATGTGTAGGTCTTACACTGTACTGTTATCAGGACTGAATTTGTTAATTTGATGAATTGTCACAGGCTACAAAGTGCAAAAAACGTCTATGGTGTACAGTAAGAGGAGTTCTGGAGTTTCCAACTTCTCACTACCACTTACTTTGAAACTCCACAGTCAGCAGTAACTTCAGCCAGAAAGCTAAAACTCACATTTTTGGTTTTTATAGCCAAAGGAGGAGATAATACAAATGTTATTTGACTAGGCTGCTTTTCTTTCCATCCATGCTTTCTAAAAAAATCCAAGACAAATTATATTTTCCATATTATCCTAAAAGGTCAAGATCCCAACTCCTCATGTAATCATATAACTCCAGACAACTGCACTATTTGATGTCCTAAACTTATGCCTGTTTTTGGGATCAAGATCCCACAAGTATAAAACTTGACATTTATTTTGGTATACCAATATTCCTAAGACTGCAAGAAATGGGTGATTACTTTGAGCTAATATGTCATGTTGACAACTCTACATATTTTGAGTCATTTACCTAAATAACTCTAAGAAGGTCACACACTCCACATCAGTCAAGAATTTATTCCCAAAATATCCAGGGACCTCAAATCCTGTCAGTCTCTATTTCTCTCCCTGCTACGGACAATTTTCTAAGCAAATCTAATTGATTCACATCTGTATTGAAAACACATATTTGACCACTTATCTACAGACAGGTAACCGGTAACAAAAACAAAGCCCATTTTTCCTTTCCTCCCTTCATTTTCTTTGATCATCACCATGACCCATCCAGCTTTATGTTGATCTTCTTGAAAAGACAACCTTGGAAAAAATGCTCCTTAGAATCCACCTATACATTCTGGGGGAACCAGAGTGGGTCTGCTTTTACTTTTGGTTCTTTTCCCCTGCCAGCTGTCTACAGCAGTAGTGCTTACTACTTGATGCTAACACCAGCAATGCTCAACAACCACGAGCACCAATTTTTCCGAGTGTAAATGTACTTTAGGCATCCTATCTCACTGGTAATCTACGAACAGCCAAAATTGCAGAATTATTTGCATTGCCTAAAGGTCAAATTCCCCATTACCAACTCCTTCAAGAACCAAATAGAGATTCAGAGGTTAATTATTACAAAATTCATCTCCTGGAGGGAAACTTGAGTGCACCTATCACACATCAACTGCATGGCACAACTATGCAGCACCTACACAGCTATACAGACAGTCAATCCACTGTGCCAATGGTGTGTGCCCGACTACCCCAAGAAAGATCAGAGCTGGGGTTCAGTGCTCCTCCTGAGCTCAAGAGGGTGTCCTGGCATTTGCTGTCAAAATAACAAGTAACAGGCACCCGAAAATAGGAGTAAAAGGGAAAGTATAAATTTGTCTTTTAAAAAAAATTAAGGTCTTGAGACTTAAACATTTTTTCCAACAAGTGACAATTTGCAGATTAGTAATACAATGGTGCAGGTATTGAATCCCGTTAAGAATGGGCTTTCAGGGCACCTCTTTTCTGCCTGTCTTCTGATGGAAATCGATGTGATATATACACATTGCACTAGCTGAATTGCATCCTCCATTTTGTGAGCTAAATGGTCAGTAGCAAATACTTTCCTCATTGATTGCATCTTGTCTTCACTTTTTCATTTGTTAGAAAACAAGGGCAGTTGCATGTTCCAGCCCTGGAGAACATTATGCTGCCACAAAGATATAAGAACTGGGTATAAGCAGCCTGAATCTCCAGATATCTAGAGCCTTCTTTCTGGTCAAATAAAGAGAAACGAGAAAAATAAGATTGAACTGCATCATCTGCTGCGTGGTTCTTACAGTGATGTGAGATTATCTCTTCAGAACCCTATTTCTGTCAGCTTTATCTGAACTCTCCTATTATTTCCTTATACATTGGATTCTATATACAGTGCTTGAGAATGAGTGCATAAAAAATGATTTAATACGCGAGCATTATTAATAGTACCTGGAGGAGGTTGTTTTTTGCCTTAAAGAGTAGTTAAATGTGTGTTAGATTCTTTGGGGAATTCTGATCTTAATCCAGCAAAGCATCTTAAGAGGTTGAAGCCTCTCATATGCTTAAAATTGAGCATATACAAAAATGTTTTGCCAGGCTGCAGCTTTTAATAGCGCCACATATGCTTATAATTAATGCTCTATGGCTATTTTTCATTATTGGATTTTTGTGAAAACTGCGGGAGATTTGACAGACCTGTCATAGTCTGCAGTCACTCAACAAAAACTAAGGCAGCCCACAGAGTGACACTTAAGACCATTTGAGTCTGGTAACAGCAGAAATACAAGCAGTAAAGGAGACAATTTTACAGTGCCTGCTTAACGAAACAACATATAGTCCTGGTGGTGATCAGAATAGCTAACTACAGGAGAAGAGTCACCTTGCTAAACAGCTGGATAATACCCAGAACTAAAACTGCCAGGTTTTAACTTACTTAGCTGCTGATCATTGAAGGAATTTGTTCTTTAAAGTGTTCTGCAAGTTTGACTTGGAAGTTCTACCAATAGATACTTAGAAATAGAAGCCCAGAGAGGACAAGTAGCATGAGCCCCTGCTTCCCTGAATGAGGACGAGATGCCTGGGGCAGAGAGACTGGCTCCCACCCATCAGAAACTAATTTTTACGTTTATCTTTTTTAAAATATTTCAATTATCTAAACGATAATTAAAAAGCTGACTGCTTTTTCTTCAAGAGTAAGAGCAATATGTGCCATGCCATCATGTGCAGAGAAGATGCGATTTGCAGTGTCTGTATCATAGAATGGTTTGGGTTAGAAGGGACCTTGAAGATCATTGAGTTCCAACCCCCCTGCCATGGGTAGGAACACCTCTCACTAGACCAGGTTGCTCAAAGGCCCATTCAGCCCAGCCTTGAACACTATGATTCTATGATTCTATTACTTCCAGGGATGGGGCATCCACAACTTCCCTGGCAACCTGTTCCAGTGCCTTAGCACCCTCATAGTAAAAGTCTCTTCCTGCTATCTAATTTAAATCTACTCTCTTCCAGTTTGAAGCCATTTCCCCTCGTCCCATCACTACATACCCTTGTAAAAGTATACACTCACTCTGCAGCTGGAAATGGGACTCCAAAACCATAGGAACACCTGCCCTCCACTCAACCTAGCCAACCAAGGCAGGAACCAGAAAGATACGAAGCAAAAGGACTTGGGCAGAACTTTACAGAAGCCCTAGATATCAGTTGCCAGCATCCAGGCCACCACACCTTTGCTGCAGCAGTTAGCCATGCTGAACATGGTAAAACCAGTGTCAGCATGTCTGTCACTGCTGCGCTATTTCCTTCAGATTCACAGCAGGTGCCTGTTTGCAGCCCTAAGGTGTAGCCACCTTCTGAGTCCCTTCAATGTCTCAGGAAAAACCATCTGCCAAATGAGACTCCTGCTTTTCCGCTGCCCCACAGTTACCTTCCAGTGGCAGCACCAGCAGCTGGGCCAGGGCTGCGGCACAGGGCAGATCCGTGGGGGCACACACCAAGACTGAATTTACCACCTTTGCTGCAAACAAGAGCCATGAAAACACGTTTGCACCTTCTGTTCTACACTGTACTCTGGGAACACCTATCTGTATGTTTTATTTGTGTGTATATGCATCATGCTTTCAGGGTGGGCATATTGCTTAAAAATAAACAATTCTATTCAAACCTGTTTCTTATACCAAAATTATTCTAGTTTGGTCCAGCTAAATTCCTCTCTGCCATTGCTTCAGGAAGAGGGGTCACCAGAGATGGAAAACCAGTGAAAGCACATGGTAAGGAAAGGCTAGGAATGGAAGGATTTTAAGGGCAAAGAGCTCTCTAACCCTATCTCTTGATGAGTATGGGGAGAGACATGACAAAGGCATGCAATTACCTGCTTTCATTAGTAGCCCTCTAATGAGAAGGAAAGTTTAACTTCTAGTTCCTTCTAGGTGTAATTGAATCTGATCCTAACTGAGTATCAAAAGATCCACACAACATCCTGCAGTGGGAGTCACCATGCTGCAACCAAAAAGGCAGGACAGTGGAACCGGGACAGCGTTAAAAGCAGGGGGGAAAGGGGGACCCATGGCCGGGAGAGAGGCACCAGGTCTGCTGGATGCTTCTGTGTCTGCTGAGTTCCTTCCATGGTGTGATCACAGGATCAATGAGATATTCTGGTTTCCTATAATTTAGGAGCAGGAAATGAAAGAAGTCTTATTTCATACCTCCAAAGCTCCTAGAAGGTAATATTAACATCCTCACGTAGAATTGCACAAACGCACATTGCTCCCAAAATTACCACCTCATTGAGATCAAACTATATGAGTTCATTAGCTGTATAACAACCTTAGTGATGTCAGGTGTAAATGAGTTTCTGCTGTTGGCTTTACCTGTAGGACTGTATTCCTTACTCAGGAACTCTGATTCTCTGCAAACACCACTGACAAAAGATGCTGGCTCCAACACTACAACCCATCCCAAGAAACTATTTTGTTGGCCTAGTGCTTTGATTCCAGCCATTACTCGTGACAACTTATAGTACAAGATTATAGAAAATAATGAGTGTGTATACTTTTATCTTACACATCTGAGAAGAAATTAGTGCTTTACTGGTTAAATGAATGTCCAAATGCAATAAAACTTGCACATCTCATTTTATACCTTAATCCCCAAAGCGCACTCAAAAACATAGATACACTCTGATGTGCAGTACCCCCAAGGAAAACAGATACCTACTCAGTCTGCGGGGCTTAGTTCTCACAAGCACAAAAAGAGCCTTTCACTTTGTAGAGCCAAAACAGAAGAAAAAACAGTACCAGGGTGGGATGCTAGTCATCTTCCAGTGAAGCAAGCTTATTTTCAAGTGCTCTAGCATATACAGACACCCGGGAAACAAAAAAAAAAAAAAAAAAAAATTGAGTCAGAATAAACACAATCTCACTGAAAAACTAAACCAAAAACTTTGGATACGTGGGGAAAAATGTATTTAACAGAGAGAGAAACATTTAAGTTATGTGGTCACGCACAAACCCCTCCAAGGCTGTGTTTCATCTTTTAGTCCTCATAGGCCTTTTAGCAGGGCTCCAATCTCACGTTAATATCAAATCTAACAACTTTGTTGTTTTTAAAACAGCTTCTTAGTTCCAACCAGCTAGAGCTGTCCAGTTCTCTAAGGGAAAAGACATCTCAATAATCAGTCAACTCTGATCTCCCTCTTATTGACATGCAGAAAAAGAAACCCTTGCTTTTAATAACAGGACTTCCTTTCATGCAAAGATAGTGGAAGCTTTCAAAGGATAAATAATTCATCGTCTTCCAAGCTCTGAGAATAAATTTGTTCCTTTTCTGTTTTACTTTCCTTCAAGATATGACATCTTAGGAAAGCAGGGGGAAGGAGACTGCTCTTTGCTTCTAAGGATATAAACACGCTCAATGTTTCATTCCCCACTGCAACGAAACTATAAGATCAATAGACAAGCACTGAAAAGCTTTTCCCACCAGGCAGAGACTCTGCCATCTAAATAGTCTCTCAAAAGATATAATCTCACAAGCAGCAACAACAAAGAAACATCCAACACATAGCTAGGGAGCATGCTCGGAATAATCTCACATGAGGACAACTCCACAATAAGACATCAAATTAATTAAGCTTGATCATATCAGTGACTGCTGACCTATAGTTCTGTCTCCATTCTTTTAAATTTTATCTGAACTCCAAGGGGATACGGGGAAGTTGTTTTACTCATTGTGCCATTTTTTTGTAAACAGCAAAAATATCTGTAGAGCAGGTTGAACAAAAAAAGTGCAACATACTCTATCTGGCAAACTGAGCTGCCCGTATATATGTCTAAAGCAGAAAAAAAAACCCTGAACAGAGCAATCACTGTTTTTCAGCAGTGACCGATAACACCAGCAGGCTGAGCGTTTGTGCCCAAAACTCAGGGGGACTGTTCTCATGCATGGGAGTCACTCAGTTCTCAGCCCAATTGCATTTGGCAACGGATCCAAAAATCAGCTTGGAGATGACTCTCGTGGCTCCTCTTTGTAGCATGACAGGAATCACCTTGTATTAGGTTTATTCATGAATCAAAAAAAGCAGATGCAAAAACATAAAAGCTGCCATCTGGTCAGTTCAAAGCCAAATCCATCCCAGGAAAGCATTTCTTAAAAGGAAGGAGACAATCCCCAAGGATGATGTGTGAGTAGGAACACCATAACAAGTATTCCCATACATCCTGCAGGATTATTCCCTTATGCACATTTAGTAATCTTTGTCTGGTCACAGTTTACGTTTATTAAAGAATAGAGCTTTAATAAAAGCTCCCCCAGCATCATACAGACAGGTTGTTGCCAGCAGCCACAGGATACCAAATGTAAACACCGTTCTGTGACAGAGTAATATTTTCTAATGATAATTTTAAACCATGTATCCCTCTTCAGGAGGCTGAAAGTGCGTTAATATGAATGGTTTGCTGACCAAAGAGGGAGTAACACCATTTGAAGCTTATAGCTGCCTAGTACAAAGTAATGTTGGGGAGGGTGGAGGGTAAAATCACTATATAGTGATAAGTCATTAAATTTATACCTCAGCACCGTGGATTAAATATTTCCAGCAATACTGACAAGAGAAACCATGAAAAAAAAATCACTGCCAGACTTTTTTTTTTAATGACTGTTATTGTCAGCACTACTAATCCATTTAGGAGTCTTCTAAAAATGATTAAGGAAATGCAAGATAAGGCTTCCACAAATACAGTCCATCCTGTGAACCAGTTTGCCATTTCAAGCTCAACTCCATCTAACAGTGTGCTGCTATCCATGAAACTGCAGCTTTTACAAACCAGGCATTTTGAAAGAGGAAAAAGAAACAAAAAAAAATTAAAATGGTTGATAGGAAATACTTTGTGCAGCAGCTACTGTCATGCTGCTGAGAGGGGATGAAAGTTGAGGAAAGAGAGGAGGAGAGATCATTTACAGTGACAACACTTATTCCTGTGGATGTCATTTTACCTGTAAGCTCTGGGAGCAGAGACTCAGAGCCATTATTGCAATGGTATTGAAAATGCACTCAATGCTTCTCTTCACAGAAACTGCAGTTCCAAAGTATAGAGATTTGCTAGTTCCAAGGAGTTATTTTCACCATTTGTGTGTACTTGGGTGGAGGAAGAAGAGGCGGATGTCTTCCCCTACTATGCCCTGTTTATTCCTTGTCTGTATTGGTGTTGCTCCCACTGGAGCAGCAAAGGTGAGGCAAGAACCCAGCAACACCAAGTTGAGCTCTTTGGCTCAGCACACCATACACATCATTGATCCGGTATCACGCTGGGCATTTTGCACCATCCACTTCAATAACCTCTACGTATAGATATGAAAGACAGAGAAACAAGATGTCCAGTATTCCTATTTCAATCTTCTCTTCATGCCCCGACACAAACATGATCACCTGCCACACATAAGGCAAACTTACATGAGAAGGATCATTTGGCCCATTTCAGTATCAACCATAAAGGAGAACTTGAAGAGCTGCTTCACAGCTGCTATACACCACACTGGGAGGAAAAAGAACTTGTGCAAACAGCACTACCCCAGCAAAGATTTTTCTGCCTCAGCACTGTTACACCCCAAGGAGAAAAGAGGCTCTCGGGGACAGAAACAGGCTGTGCACCCAGTACACAATTGCTCCAGGGAGGGAGGGAAGAAGCCCAGGCTTTGGTCCTCTTAACCAGCTGGTAAAAATTTCATCTCTGCCAACTGTGCACTGCTAGGACTAGAATACAACTAGCACCCAAGCTGACTACATTAAAATTAGGTCGGATCATTCTATCCCTACAATACCCATTAAAACATAAGTGTACTCCCTGCCTAAAAGACACTGGGTTTTCAATGCCTCACTGTTACAGTCAAATAGCCTAAGCCTATACATTTTACATATATATACGTAAAAATTTCTTAGCCGGTATATGCTTTAAAGTAATTTGGGACATACACTTAATTGAAATCCAAAAGGATTACTTCAAAGACATTAAGCTTTCCTACGACAAAGCAAGCTGGCACAATCCCCCTGGAATGCAGGTTACCCAGCGTTGCGCTGACCCTGCAGCCTCTGGGCTTCACTTTCCCCAGGACAGATTTAATGTACCTACTAATATACCAGGGTACTGAAATTGGAACCTTAAACTGAGCTACACGACCAAACAAGCCATGCTGGTGTGCGCCCAGTTTTCCAGCACATTTTTCCAGGCCAAGCATCCTCTCCATACTTTTGCCTGTGTATCTGTGTCAGTCAGAGATCTGGAGCCAGAAGATCAGTGTCAGAAAAAGCTGGCAGTGATGATGCAAGCTACAGGCAAAAATCCTCCAAAGTTCATTCATTTTAGAGAAGAAGAATAAGACAGGCTGACAGAAGCACAGTTTTACCATATTCTTGCCATGTAGAAGATGTGCCATTATAAGCTGAACACTGTTACAGATCTGACCCGAGCAGAGAAGTGGAGCAATTCAGGAGAAATTAATTTCACCAGATGACTGGAAAGACCTTTCGTTTCCCAAAGCGAGCACCCTTTGTTAGGTCAGTAGGGTTCGGCTAATTAGAGCAGTTTCCGGCTCTTCCAGAATTGAATATATCAAACAAAACTGGCTAGAAGAAGAAGGTTTCACGCAGATATTAGTTTCAGCCTCTCAACATAAATTTGCCCCACATTCAAATGGCTCTCAAAAAAACTGGGAAAACTTGGAGCATTGGTAATAAAGTCTGCAAAGGTCAGTCCTAGAAACTCTGTATGTGCTGACTTACTGTTTGCACACAGGGGCTTTAGCAGCTCCTAGTTCAGTGCATTTTTCAAGATTTTTGGATGTCCAACAGCTCAGTTAGCATCCCAGACAAATGACCACTGTCGTTTGTGCAGTGAGTGTGACGCGTTCTGGATACACACTGTGTGCACTACAGGAGTCTGGCTTACACGGTCACCAAAAGACCTGCAGTTCCTATAGGGTTATTGCTTCCGCTCCTTCCACAAGTGCAACACTTTCAGGATACATTTGGCCCACTGACACAAGGATGTCATTGCACATGAACCCAAGTTTTCGCCCAGAGTTTCTCAGAAGAAAATACGGAAACTTTCTGTGCAATTCGCAGGTCATACAGCTGTACAGTCCCTTACCTCTCCCTAGCTCCCGCCCCTCCCCTCCTGCCCCGGTTTGGATTGCCCCAGCTCAGCTCACACTGTTAGTGCGTAGCCATGCTTTTACCATCCTTGAAAAGATGTTCTCCTGAATTAACACTTTCATATCATGGGGTGCCTCCAGTTCCCAGAGGAGGAAAGTCTTCATCTTCTTTCTCTCTGTTGAGGACTTTATTCTAGTTTTGCACAAGTAAGACAGGGGGCTTTCTATCAAAGAGTAAGGCAGAGAAGTCTGCAGTATATCAGATTCCATAGTCTCAGTTTCAAAAATCAATAATGCCATTGCCTTCGCATCTTGCACAGGCTTTTTCCAATGTTGAACAGTTCTGTTCTTATATTATCCACTGATGACTCTTTCTCCTGTTTGACACTGTACTGCTTTTTGAGATCTCACAGTTTCTCTCCTGCGCTGCTTTTGCCCCTGCCTCCAGCACATGACTATCGACTATCAGAGCAAACTGGCTACAACAGCACAGGGTATCTGGGCTCCAGTACCACATCAGCTCTCCTCCGACCCCTCCCCACTTAAAAATCCTTTCAAGGATTAAAAACTCGCCACTTAAAAGGCCTTTCAAGTTGTTGTCTGAAGAAGGAAAAGTCTCTTCAGGGTAAGTGTTTTTTTACTCTCAAAAGGCACTCAGGGTGCAGAGGTCAGTGGCTGTGAAAGAAGGTGGCCCTTTCTGTTTGCTGTCATATCATGGCACAAGTCCATCCACATCTCACCCACATTTCTAAATAAATGAGCCTTTTGTCTTTTCCATTAATGTAACAAGTTTGAATTCCTCATTCATACGCTTACATTTTTTCAGTGGGAATGACAATCTAGAGCAAGTTTTAAGACATCAGGGTTTGCTACTCAGGAGTAGACAAGCAAACACATACAAGAAAGAGATTTCTCCAGAGAGTTGTAGCCAGGGCTAGTGGGACTCCAGAAGGTATTTACACACTATGGTTTTTCTGGATGTGAATCTGGGCTATATCCAAATCCAGCTGAAGGCAGCCTGTCCTGCCAAAAGACCCTGGGCAGTCTTACACTGATAACTGTTTCCAAGATCGAGTCAGATCTGGAAAATAATTGATTCCTCGTGTGCTAGAATAATTAAGTAAGAACCACCAAGGACTTTCTCAACAGCCTGGAGGGACTTGGAGCCCTTTCCTTGAAACTACATTAAAAATAGTTCTGAAAATATTTAGACAAAAAAGAAGTCTAGAGCTTTTCTTGCAAATAATCTATAGGAGCCAGTTATTGCTTGCCTTTGATCGAATCAGTTGGCCAACAAATAGCAAGATTGGACTAACTTTAATAGATTTATAGTGAATTATTTTTTCATTATTCTCAGATTTATTGTTCTTTTACTGTAAATTATTTGCTCTCATGTTTCATAAAAAATTCACAGGGACAAAAGAGCAAAACTAAACCTATTATATGCAGCTTAACTAGTTCTTATACAGATCTTTTAGCATTTAAGTTCAGTTAGCTTGTAGAGTGCACAAGCAGATCTAAAAATAAACATGTTTCAGAACCTGTCTTCATGTTCAGACCAATCTTTCAACCCCAGTGAAAATTCTGGATGTATGAGAAACTTGCACTTGGTTCTCCCATGTATATTCTTTACAAGGATCTGTAATTAAAGAGGGAGGGAAGCAGCAGCTTTACATGCTTACCTTTGAAACACACCATTAGAATGTTTAAGGGAGAAGAGAGAGAATCCATGCCCTCAAGCAAAGAACACAAACAAGACAAGGATTATTTAATGGCTGGGGGTTTATTTCAGTTTCCTTCTAAAAGAGGAATTTTGCATTGTGGTGGTTGTGTGGACAGCAACACCTGGTCTTTATATGTTACTGCTGTCTCTAGGCTGGTTTCCAAAATACACCTCAGCTGGGTAAAAAGCGCATACCTGATTTATAGGCTGTAAATGTGGCTAGAAAATGGGCAGCTTGGTTTTAATGATGTTCCTAACAGCAGAAGGTAAGAGTCACCAGCTAACCACTAACATACTTGCGTAAAATACAACAGTGACTTCTTGTACAACCCACAAAAAGCCCAAGGACTTTTCAAAGAATCTAATTTGCCCCAGAAAGAACAAGGAAGCACGCTGACAGGAGGACCAGCTCACCTTCAGCACTCCTGCACACCATGATGTCTGCCTGCTCAGGCATTGCACCCACTGCAGACCCGCACCTCTAAAGGAAGATCTTGCAGCCACCAAGTTCATTGACTTTAGCCACGGCTGCTCCAAAAAGATTGCATTTCGGGGTGTCTCCTGTGGTGTACAATCCCAGGAAAAAGTTTGTACATCATATGGATTTTTTTTCTTCCAAATGTGATCACTCCTGTAGCTTCACCCAAGTCCTTAATTATATTAACCTAGGCAGGACCATACATGCAGCAGCACAGAGTATTACTAGCACTGTAAAGCCCAAGTAGACCAACGTATGCCACAGATCACAGAAAAATATGCTACTTAATATTTAAAGCATCAAAAGATAATTAAGAAAAAGCCCCAAACACACTATCTAAATAACTCGATCCATGCCTATCTAGTAGACTGATTCTGTACTTTCCCCTGGGGAATATTACTGGAAACAAGAAGTGTTTTAGCAATCTATTTTTCTGAATTCTTTACCTCATTCACAACACACATAGTAAAGAGATACGTCCTGCTGGCACCCAGCCCTCCAATGGGACAAATTCCTACACATCCTCTCTGGCTGGTCCATTGCTGCCACACTCCCTCTTGATTTTTCAACACCGCAGAGAATCAGCACTCCTGCCAGCATCAGGCTTTCAAACCTATAGCTCTGATATAAGTGAGTTTATTACTCTGGCAGCTGAAGGTGAGGATATCAAAGGAGATCTCTAAGATTTAGTTTTCATCAGAATTCGGGCAGAAGGAGCATGATTGTGAAGACCAGCTTTCTCCAGGAACTGCAATACTGGTAATTTTTTAAAAAAATAAAGATGGAATACTTCAATGGAAGCATTTTCAAAAGGCTAGAGGAGCAAACGGAACTGAACAAAGAGAAGCAATAAGAATTACACAGAAGAAAACAGATTATTAAAAAAAATAGTCTATTAATAGTTTCACTAACATTTTTAGATGCTGTCTTCCAGATCTTTCCCCAAAACAGATTTGAACCTGAATAAAACTTGTACAGCTTCATATTTGGAGCTGTCTCATCACAAAGGAAAAGACCAGGTGAAAAAGATATACTGATCTATTTACATGGATTCAAAGCACTCTGGGATGGTACCAATGAAGGTACCCTGAGGATTGACACACAGAATAAATGTGGAACATCAACAGGAAATATAAATATATAGGATCCTTACACTGCTTTGCACAACGGTGGAATTCAGTCTTTCAAAGATGAGAATTGGTGATGATATGCAAGTAGATTTCCTCAAATCTTTAGAGATTCCTGGGTATATCACAAGCCCAACTGATTAGTTACAACTTGTATAAATGCCTTCTTTCTATCATCTGATGGCAGATCTTGTAAATTGAATAAGCATTTCAAAGACAGCAAAGGCAGCATGTTTATTTTTCTATTAGAGAAGCATCTAGTGACTACGACGGGGACTTTGTGTACTGCATAGCACAAACCACACTACATTAGAAAACACAGCTTTATGGCAACTACTAGCATATGAGTTGCTTCTTAATATGGAAAACACAGAAAAGTTTACGTTAACTGAAACTGGAATTGCTCACCCAAAATCTTTTAATTTACGAACAATTGCAGCAGTGTAGACTTGGCTAGCATACAGGTTTCTAAACAAGGTGTTAATATATGTATTAAGATTGCATTATGATTGATTATTAGTTCATTTCCTATGTAACTGAATCAATATTCAAAGTCTAAACTTTAAGCACCCTGTTAATTATGCAAGAAGATGAATGATCTTATAGGTTAGCTTTGTCAAAACCAGTTGCACCATCTGTCAGAGATTAATTAGGAAAAGATTTATAAGTACAAATTAATTTGTCACATTCCCTAAGGAAAAATGACTTGGCTGATCAAAATTATTTTCTAATGAATATAAATAAAAAATATTACTGTAACCTCTTGAACTAGAGATGAAACTTCCATTTAAATCAAGGGAAGAGACAGAAGTATGATTTCAAAGCTTTGGTCAGTTTTCATGTATGCCACATCAGGAAAATGTACTAAAAAAGAATCTTCTTGAAATTGTTTAACTTGCCTTGTATTTTCTTAGCTTAGTCTACAATTCTTCCAGGTCCTTTTTACAAGGTTTTCTAAGTACTCAGATAATTTCTGCAGTAACTGATCAGTGAATAGATATTTGCATGTGTACACAAATAAAAGGACTGTTAGCTTTTAAAAAAAGA
This sequence comes from Arenaria interpres, assembly GCA_013399435.1. NCBI lineage: Eukaryota > Metazoa > Chordata > Aves > Charadriiformes > Scolopacidae > Arenaria > Arenaria interpres. Next base: position 510,900 of record VXAK01008485.1, read on the forward strand.
AATCAGAGGAACCGATAGAGTACTAAACACGAAATTTTGCCTGGACTCTTAAAAAATGTAAGTACTATTTGGAAACCAAGGATGGACATATGTACTGAAGTACATGTTAAGATTATCAGGTTGTTCTTTCTAAAATAGGATTCAAAATCGTGCTTTATCTGTTTTGATATAGTTAATTAATTATTACTTACAATTTTTATCACATTAACCCCTAGCAGATTTGTCTGCTCTTACACAGAACCGTTTAGATCAGTTCAGCAGTAAAGGTTTTTCTAACAACCACATGAAAAATCTTAAATTCTGTTCTCAATTTCATACAAATTCATCTTTCAACTTCTAATTTTCCACCGGCTTAATCTTAGGGCCCTTGCTTTACAGAATAAGGCATTCTGAAATCTCATGTTCCACACTGCTTTAAAGACCTGACAAAAAAAAACCACCATCCCTATCCTGTTTGTGTTCCATTCTCTTCAGAAATTGCAGTTCAAGTTGTACATTCTGCTGAATGCCTGCTAGGGCAAAAGCTTGGGAGGCGCATCAACACTGACTGCTCCAGGTGCTTCGAGGACTTGAACTATAAGTAGGTAATAAAGGTGACTAGGAATGGATACTGCAGAAGATGTGTTGATAAGGCCATGGCACCTGACTCCTGCTGCAGACCTAAGCATCGAACATGGACACGTATCCAAACCCTGGCAGCCTGAAGGAGCATCAGGGTTACTCTTGGAGCAGTAAGTGACATCATTTCTTTACAAATATTGAAAAAGAAAAAACACTAAGAAAAATATTTAAGTTGCTTTTTCTAAACTATTAGCTTTTCATGGTCTGCTTCACGTTGTTGCATCTTCTGGACAGCAGTACTGACACACTGTAAATAGTTATGTTTAATGACAGTGCTGTAAGATCTGCCGCACCGCTCTGCAACGCGCAAACTGCCTTTCAACACTGTCCTCTTTAATTAGCACTGCTGCTGCTGTTCAGCAGTCGCAGGATGAGTGGTATCAACAGAAAAAGCAGGGGCAATGTTTCTGTTGAGTTAATTGAAAATGTCTCACAACTACTGTGGAATAACTTTTACAAAACACTTAAAGACCTTTCAACATGAATTTTTCTTTAATTCCCATCTATAGGCTCACTTAAACAATTCACCTCCACTAGCTCTTATACCTTGTACAGCAAATTTGGGCTGCAGCAACAAGAGGTCTCTGATACTAATTTTCAAACGACTAGAATTTGGCCATAAGAAAAAGTGAAAACAAGGAGCTCTCTGTACACACAAACACACACAGTGGGATGGTCAGAAAGCACAAGAGCCAGAGTAGCGCAAGTGGGAAGAATAGAAATAAATTAACGTACGAAGGGAGACAAACACAAAGCTCTTTTGTAGGAAGGGAAAGGAAAGGAGTTTGGTTCGGTCATGTAATAATGAATTCTTTATGCACTCTGAGGCAAATGTTAATGGTGAAACCTGTAACAGGCAACTCCAGCCAGCTGAGGCAGTATGGAAGAGAAGATGTGATCCTTTCTTCTCATCCTCTGAAGACCCACACTGCTCTCAGCCTCAGTGACCATTTACAGTAGTATTGATAACAAAGTATAAATTATCATCCTGTCGGCAACATTGCCAGCACTCAAGTTAACAAAAGCCCAAACAGCACGAGGACCCTAAGTGATATTAGCAAAAATATGTTCGCTCTCTCTTGCAAAGAGGTGTGTTCAATACTGCTCTTGATCTTGGGGGCGGACTTGGAGAACACTGTGCATTAGCAAGCATGGGAAGGGATAGGCAAGAAAAGAAAAATTAGAAACAGGGCCCCTGTCTCTGTCCCCTTCATGCAAACAAGAGAATTTGCTCTTTTCCTTCTGACCATTTATTTTATGCAGCAATCTGCTCTATTATCATTTTAATAATTATCAACCAACACTATTTTTTTCCCCCTTGAGAAGCAAAACTAATGAAGCTCCTGATTCATCTGTATCCTCTGACCCTCAACACTCTCTTTTCTACTATTTCCACACTCTTTCCAGCTCTTTCCTGACATTTCCACCAGACTGAGACCAGTCTGAAGCTGCCTGTGGACTGGTCAGGCTATGAATTATCTCTTCCTCAGAAGCAGCACTAACATACCTCTCTCCACTCCTCCCTATTGCAAATTTTGAAATTAAAAAAAAAAAAAAACCCACCCAAATTTACTCTTTTCTAATTATGTTGCAACTGGCCCCCATTCAGAATTTATAAAGGGAATAGAGGAATCTTACACAAGAGTTCCACCATCATATAAAGTCTTATTTCCCACAGAAACCTGACTAAAAATACTTAATTATAACATGTCAGATTCATATACCAATGTGGACATCAGCTGTTATTTCTCAACAAAAGCAAGGCTAGATGATACAAAGAGAATCTGATCAAAATGTAAAGGGCATACACATGTTCAACATCAGTGATATTAAATCATGGATTAATCCAAAGAGAACAACAGCAAGATCAACACGGGGCAGGGGGGGGAAGGAATCTAGTGGCCAGAGTACAAATTTTAGTTTCTGCTTTCAAATTTAACTTGAAAAACTTCAGCAAAAAGTCATACCAGACAGTACATTAGAGTTAACAGAAATAATTTGGATTTCTCTGACACTGACCACTACTCAAGATCTGGTTTAAATGGTTCATCAACAATCACTTGGATGAGCAGCACAGGTAAGTACAAATCTTAGCAGCAGGATAGCAAGAAGGTCGTCAGTAACTTTTGTACTTGAGGTTTTAAACACTGATCAGTCTGATCCTTCAGATGGGTTCCCAGTGGCCTGTAAAATGTAGGGTTTAACATACAGCTAATTAAAATGTATACCAGCCTTGAACTATCTTGATAATCCATTGGGGGAAAAAAAATTGGGTTTTTGCAGCAAACATAACAAGCTTAATGCAAGAATCAACCCAAAGAAATCTTTTACACAGTCCTCATTTTTCCTATCCTACCTAAAAAAAAATTGTCTGAGACTTATTTTAGGTATTACTAGTTCTGTTTATAGTTTAGGGTCACGTACACAGACTTAGCTTTACATTTCTGAAGGTGGTAACTTAAGAGGACTATTTCTTGAATAAAGCTAAACACAACCATTAAAAAAAAGTTTCATGCTTTGTGACTTATCTCATGCTATATGCTGCTCTGTATGATGTTAAAAGTTTTTGTCTTTTGTGTTAATCCTTAATTACAAGGCTCTGCCTTTAGTTGTATATCTACTATGCATGCAGATGTATAACAGGGGTCTAGCGCACTTTCCCTGCCCTCTGAGACCAGCTTAGGCACGTAGTGCAAAATGAGAAAAGCAGCACTGTAGACTTGAACATTTTCTTATTAAAACCTGGTTCTCCTCCACTGTAGTTAAGACTTCTTTTTGGTACCACCAGTAATCTATCATAAAAATCCAAGATACATGTGTTTGTTCTGAAAGCGATTACCGATACGCACTTGGCTTCCAGCTTTACCCCCACCATAGACTCCAGAACTCTCCTTAGAAGAGCTCCAACAGCCATACTCCCTTTTTAAAATACAGGCTGTCCTAAACTACGGTCCCATGCAGTAATCTCAGAGGAATGTGTTGCTACAAATGCATTACTGCTAGGTGGAATTCCACCTTCTTCCTGGCAAGCTATCCAAATGCGTTCACTCTACTACAACCATTATAAACACCAGTGGCCCAAACAGCAACAGAAGAGTTTTCTCCAGACGTTTTTCTAAATAAAACCCAGAAGAAAAAAAAACAACCAAAAAACCCCAAACTAAAGACCAAACCCCATGCTACATAATGAGAAACAAAATTCAAAAATATGTTTTAAAAAAATCTCATGTGTACTCTGAAGTCCAGGTAATGATTGTAACTAATTCAAAATATGTCTTAGAAAAAAATAGGTAGAGCTGCGTTACCAACTGGTAATAAGGGCAGGAAAAGGATACAATCTGCAGGAGTGTTGTAGGACCCCATATTTACATTATATCTTTACCACCAGTAAAATTTGCAGCAGTTGCCAGTCCAGTGCAAGCCATGCATGTGCAGAGGGCTAACTGCTGGAAGACCTTGCCAGCCACACGGCAAGCAGGGCACTGCAGATTCTGCCCGAGTGCACAACTTCAGCTTCGGTTTGACCACGAGAAAAACAATTTCAAGTGTACCAGTGGTGTGCTCAAGTGCCCACCACAACACAAATTCAGACCTAAAAGAACACTCAATCAGTAAAGTGAGCAACACTCAGTGAAACCTAGATAATTAAGAAGAAAAAAGAGAAATCCTGCTAAAATCTTGGACTCTGTTGAAAGTGGGCAGGACTGCCAATTGCTTCTAAAATCAGTTAGGTTATAGAATAAACCAACCCAAAAATTACCCAAAGAATTCAGAACAGAACTGTGTATCCATGGACTTGCTGTTGTCTGAGAAAGAAGCTACTCCCTAAGCAGAGACAGCAAATACCCTAAATGCAAGAGATTAACAGCCCTTGTTGTTTTTCTTTTTTTCTGCTGTCTTTCTAGCTTATGGGACCACATTTTCATTTTCTCCAGTGCTGCATGGTTTAAATTTACCCCCTGATGGGACCTCATGGAAAGCAATGGAAAAAATTGCTTCATCTGCTTTGGGAGAGGGGGGAAAAAAAAAAAAAATATTCCAAGTTTCTGCTCTTTCAGAAAAGCACTATCTTCTCTTCAACATCATCTGCTTGTAAAGACTCCTTTGAGAAACCTAAAAGCTTATGAAGTCCTTCAAGAAAGAAAACAGTGACTACTTTGCTGGGATTGAGAGGCCTGACTTCAAGAAAGGTAGGTATTTTGAAGCTGAACTGAGGGCATTTATTTTTCTCACAAATATATATTCCTCTTTCTCATTCTGTTCTGCTGCTTCTAATTTAATGGGGAAAATTAAGCAGTAATTTCAGCCAGGTCCTGCTGTTCTATTCAAATCTATTTTCATCAGATTATCACTTCCAGCAGTGATAAAAATATTAATGATTTTTTCAAAGGGAGTGTTGTATTTAAATATTTCAAAACTATTGGTTTGTTTGTGTCAATGAGAAGGAAACATATTGACTGGAAGCTGCAGCTAATGCTGCCTTTTATAAATCTCCTGTCAGGTAAAGAATGGCTCTCCATAGATTCCAATATGATGTAGAGCTCTAAAGCAAACACTCCTATTGCCAAGAGGCTCAAAGGGAACTGCCACCGCAATATCATGGGCTGAATAGTGGGATTTTAGTTTATCTTCCCCGCCATAGAAGCTGAGCAAAAAGAGGAGATGGCTCAGAATGCTTCAAGGAGAAAGTTGATTGATTTACTGAAATGCCAAAACCTCTAGATAAGCAAAACCGCTACGCTGAAGTTTACAGGCAATTTCATTAGATGACAGCACAGGGGAGACAATGCATTCGAAGCCTGCTTTTACTGGCAATCGGACTCTTACTTCGGTACAGAATTGCACATACATACGCACATGTTGCATGGGAATGTACAAGTTATACAGCATTCTGGCTCCAGTGTCTGTGAAGTCTACAAGTATCCTTTCAGCTATCCACTGCAAAAACAACATAAGGACCACAGCTACAACAGAAAACATAAATGTAAGAAAAAGGAATGCTTAGATTACACTTACGTATCTAACTGCATAACAAATCACCAACACATAACAATTTACCTAATTTAAGCTCTTATTATGATTTGTTCAGACTAACTTCTGTGGGTTTTAGCCCTATTTGCACAAGTTCAGCAAGCACTTCAGGAACTACACATCACAGTATACTTCTCAATTTTTTTCAAATATTCTGACTTATAAGTTATTGGGACATCAAGTCTTTCAAGAACAAGCAGAAACCGGTTAGAGAAAGTGCCGCCCTATGCCCAAGAACCACCTCATTGCTTACAAAAAGATGTTTTTATAGGGTTTATGCAACCACGGAGACTGCGATAGTTTGGGGGTTTGCCATCACTCGCAAGATACGATACTTCTGAGGCACCCTGGCCACGTATACTCTGCAAGACGTAGTGCTGCTTGTCACATGGAAAAACTGCTCATCTCCCATGACTTAAATCAAACCAGGATTGAAGGAGTTTATTGATTTATTAATGACATGTAATTAACCAGCAATCGGGGAACTATACATTCAGGCTCAGTATCAGCAACACAGAGGACAAACAGCAGCAGACAATTTCAGGTTTTCTTGCCACACACAGTGGGTACACATCCACATGCCCCATCCCAACAGCTGCTGCCATCCAGGCTGTTTTGCCCAGGATGAGCCACAAGAGGTACCCATGCTACTTTCCCCACATTTCATGGACTGAAGGCTTCAAGTTTTAAAGTTCTAACCTTTAAAGGTTGTCTCCTGGGATTTCAAACCACTGAGACCAGCAAAGCCTCCTTCTCCACACACAGGCAGGTGCTGCAAAGTGGGGATCCCCAGTGCCCCTAAACATGCAGGCTCCAGTCAATGCTTCCTCTGGGAGAAACACTTCCAGCTCATCTCCACCAAACGCTTCCCCCTGTGTCTAAAATAGCCAAGTTCACAAAGCAGTATTTTTGGCATCCAGTAACGAGTCTTCTCCAGACATCTATTTTCATAACATTCACAAGAACAGTCTTAATTTGACATTGCAACTGTGCAGACAGGGAGGGCTGAAACTGGTCATGGGGCTCAACTGTGACAAATATACACATGTGCCCACACAGTATGACAACACTGGGTTGGTTCCTGAGGAAAATGTCTAAATACTAGAGGAAACAGAGCGTCTTGAGACTCTAAAGGCTCTCAGTCAGGAAGGACATCTCTTTTGTAATAAGGAAGAACATTGCAGCAAGAGTTACACCCCAGATATCCTCCTCACTGACCATGCAGTGGAGCACCATCTGCCAAGGACCCATCACAGAGACACTGTAGAGTCCTAGAGCTTGCAGCTGGGCTCTGATACAAGTGTTAGTACCAGGCACCTTTCAAGAGATACCTGCTTATCATTTTGCAAAGTAAACAATAAATAGGATTTGGAAAAACCTTGCAATTGCTTTTAAAACTTTTAAAACTACCAGTCAGTAAATCTGCAGTTGTTCTCTGTGCAGATTTCTTCATGCTGTTGCTCTTACTCATACAAGCACCTGCAAAACTACTGCAAATACACATATCCCCTGCACATACTAGTTATTATGAAAAACCCTGCAATCTAATAAGATTTTTTTTTTTATGGAGTTTATTCACAGTGAACTAATGGATTCGACAAACGAAATCCTGTTCATAGCTCTCCAGGAGCAATTGTTTTGATTACAAATTAAAGTAATTTCATCACTTTCTATTCCCCGAGTTCCTTTCCTATGCAAATCTTCAAAGCACATTTTTTAAACACATCTTACCACTCTGGTGAATGCTTCTATTTCCTGTGCCAAAACCCCACAGGAAGAAAAGGAATAATAATTAAAATATATACTTGTCTGAATTTTTAATTAATAACATGCTCTGTTTGTTCCTTTTGTTTTATTGATAAATACTTCAAGTATATTCATTAAAAGGTTCAACAAATTTTGTAACAGATATATTACACACATCTGCTGTTCCCTGAGGATATACCTCCTACCAGCCATACAGCATCCTGATCTCTGCTTTATGTGCCACCAACCATCTTGTTTGCTGGTGAGCAGGCTGACAAGGAGAGAGGACCGATGTCCAATTTAAGTTGCAGAAAGTCAGAAATCCCTGGGAACTAAGGAGTTTCCTTCCAGCAAATCTCTACACCATCTGAGCTCAAAGTATAACATAGCAAAACAGACCCAGAAATCAAACAAGGCTTAGGTTTTAAAGAAGCATCACGTTTTAAAAAGGGCACGCCACTCAAGTAATAAGCTGGTTTCGGGTTCAATTTTTCAGAAGAGTATCTGCTCAGCTGCTGGACACTTTCTGAAGAAGATTAAAATAAACCTTCATCCCCTGCTACAGGCTCTGGTTACCAGTTTCTGATTTATTATCCATTTATTTGGAGCAGAGGAATTGCCTCTAGTCCTCTTATTCTCATCCCAGCCACCTACCTTCTCTATATATGTGGATCGCAGAAACGGCTCCATGTTCTTTCAGATGGGGCAATGTTTTTAACCTTGATGGGTTTAAGTGACAGGAGGGAAGCACTGCTGCAGCAGAGAACAGTTTCTTGCCTTTATTGCTTTCCAGGACTGTAAATCTACCAACATCTAACCTAGTTTCCCCAACTTCTGGTTCACAAAAACCTCGTATTTGGTTTCAGATCACGCTTTGACCTGGGGCAAAACGAAACACACGCTACTCCAGGCAAACAACCCTACTTATTATCTAAACAAGCAAAAATTCGGTTTTCAGTTAAGTTTCATTTCGTGTGGGCAGAGCTGTACACCACAGTATCACCTGCACTATAACAAAATAACAACAATGCAAAAACATTTAGTTCTTTGGGGTAAATAACAGTAAAATATTTCAATCAAGGTGTTTTGGAAGTAGAAAATAAGCATAATAAAATAGAAGTCTCTCAAAGCCTGCAGCCCTAAAAGACTAGTGTAGCTTTCAGCGTAGCCCTGTGGCCCGAGTTGCAGGAGAGCAGCTCTCAGCAGTAAAAAGAAAGAGGAAGGGAGGAGAGGTTGTCCCGTGCATTTGTTATCTACCTTTGTAGATGCATCAATGTATTTAAGCTTGCATTCCTTGTTACACAGCACAAGAACAGAAACATACTTGATTTCCCTGAAGTAAGGCACCTTCCTGAGGACAAGTTGCTCCCAACAGCCTTGCAACAGCACATAGATCACAAGAGGAGAAATGGAAAGTATGCAGAGAGACAGGAATTTCTGATAGCCTCAACTATCCATCAAGTGCCCTCTCCCCCCGTCACCATCTTAATGGCATAAGGGAAGCAGGGATGCTGGCACCATGACCAGATGTGGGTGGTAGTCAAGTTCAGGATTCCCACCAGCACTGCAGAGAACAGCAATGGAGCTGAGCACCTCCCTTTTCAGTTGCCTGGGTGGCTGAAAGAAAAGAACTGGAAGAGCAGCACCATTGGACTGCAGTATTTTAAGCTTCACTCCTGGCTTGGAGGCAGCAGGGTATTAAGGGCACAGAGGCCACCTCACCATTGGAGGCACCAACGCAACACAACCAAGCACTGAAGCATCCTTCACAGCAGCCAAGCAAAAGTCACCCGTAGCATCTGGAGGCGGGCTTGCCAGATGCATCTGGGATTTCACTATCAACTGGTAAATAAGCAGCAAGTGAAGCTACTCAGAAAAGTGGGAAAGTGGTATGTCAAAAGGCACAACAAAACCTTTTCTGCATGGGATAATGCAGGCATCGTGCTGTGACCAAATTAATGATCTGTGTCCATGCATAGTCCAGGAGTGAATTCCCATCTCCCCAGAAAATGCCATGTCAGCATACTCAAAGCACACACAAGCCTCTAGACATCTGACCCAGAGCAACCCTGGAGATCAGTGAGAGAGAGAAGGTGTTACTTACTGTTGCCAATATAGCATTGCTTTATTGCTGTTAATTCCACGTGCCTTTCCCTCTGCAAGAACATTTTGTTTGACTTCCTATAGCATCAGTACTCACGAAAAAAGAGTATTTGCTTAGAGTTTTAGGGGATTAACTCCATGAACAAAGTCTTCAGGCAGACACCAATTGGAGGAACTTCAAGAGGAATCCTGGAAGTATGCAAACCTTACCGTTGCTTCCAACACCATCATCTGATGGGAACTTTACCAGCATGACAGACTGCTTATTGTCCCAGCAATCTGAATTCGTACTGAGAATACTACTTCTCCTTATACTTGAATGTGTGTGCTCTATATTTTCACTTGTGTCCACTGTAAAAAATTTATATACTAGTTGCCAATAGCTGGTCAATATCTCACTTGAGGAAATGTTGTATTCATTCGTAAAATAATTTTGCCTTACATGCAGGACTGAGATACCGAGAAAAACTGCAATATGTTGAAGTGATACACCAAGTCCTGTAATGAGGTACATTTTTCGAAACCTTAAGTCACATATTATCTAGCATTGCCATTTAGCTAAAGATGCCATTTCTCAGGAAGTTAGATAAAATGCAATCAATAAGATCACTGCAGCAATATTATCCTTTGTGCTGATGAAATGAGAAAGTTTATTTTAAAGGTAAGTTGTAAACAGAAACCCAATTATTAAGCAGAGAAACCAAATTTTGCCTTGTTGGACTGATATAACCCTGCAGCCATCCACATATAGTGCAAGCTTGATGAATGAACAATGCCATACAAGGCAAGATGCAATAAATATTTCTAATACTGTGTCACAGAAATTGGATTGTTTCACTCCCCTCTTGTTCCTGACTCACAAACTGCCAGAAAATCTCTAGATCGCTTCAGTTTAAGTTATGAAAGCAGCCAAGGAACCAATAAAACCCTGCATACAGCACAACTGATGTTTCACGAGATGGTGGTGGATAGCGTCCAAAGCTCAAGCCCTGCATCAGAAAAGTGGTCAGGAAGAGGAAAAACAGTTTAAGTCAAGTGTGATCAGCTGGGAGGCACAACCATAGGATAACATGCCAGCAGATGAATATTCAGAAACACACACCAACAACAAAAATCAGCTCGTCATCAGAGAGGTGCAAGGTGTGCCCTAACAGGGGTGTAACCACACAAAGTGCTTCAAACCATCTCCTGTGCATCCCTCAGCCTGACACGATAGCGACTTCAGCAGCACTCTCTTTCCCTACTGGTTATAGTGCCCAGCACAATCACCACTGCAGGCTAAGCCAGTTTAGTCCTGGTAATCAACAACAGAGCATTTTCCATAATAGAGTTAGGTATTGAGAACTTGGCTTGAAACAAGTCTACCACCAGTTAATTATTAATTGCTACATAATCCAATATTTTGAAATGTAGGTTGCAAAGCTGCACAAATAAGTTATTACAAGAGAACACTATGTGTTATTGCTACCTGAAAACAAGAGTTGTAGGGCACCACCATATATCATCAAGTGGAAGGAGCAGCAGCACAAGGACCAGACCAAGTGGCTGGACAGCCCACAGGAAAGTGAATAAGCAGTGTCCGTAGGAAAACGAGAGAGTAAGCTAGGCTCTCCGGGCAGTCTGCTAAAGCAAAGCAACATCCACTGCAATGAATTACACATCTGAAAATGCCGCACACTCTTAAACATCTGCCTGAAAGATACCCTGCAGTCTGACCAAAGTCCATGGGAAGTTGGCTGTGACTTCAGTACAATCTGCCTCTAAGTCTCACTTGGTTTAAAAGGATCTTTTTTGTCCTTTTAATGCAACCTAGGAATAGACTTGGAGCAGAAGGAACAAGGTCTTATTTAAGGCTTGAGTAAAAACACAAGAAAACTAGTTGTTCGAGGAGGAAGACATCTACTCAAGAAGGGAAGAGACATTGAAACAGAGAACCACACAGCATTTTTATATAGCTCTTACAAACCAGACCTTGATCCCATTTCAAAGCTTCTAGAATCTTCTGGAATTTGAGTGAATAAACAATTACAACAACTGCCAAAGCCTTCAATAAATCACGGCACTCCATCAATCCTAACGAGTGTAGTCCATCAGTTAAAACTGACATGAGACATACAAAAGGCACAAGGATAAACCATCGCTCCAAGAAATAAATTTTAGTCCCTCTTCCTATTCAAACAGGGGGCAGGAAGGTTAGGTACAAGAAGTCACATAAATTAAACACAGGAGGGTGGGAAAGGGAACAAAATCACTACATTCCTGGCCTCGAAAGCTAAAGGCAGTACTATGATTAAATAATTAAACTGTCTCACCTTGTGCAGTCAAGCTAAATTTCAACAGGAGCAATTAATCTTCATGTGGTCTTTTATACCCTACCCTATCTGTACTTTCAGCCAAAGTGAAACATTTCCTCATGTTGCCTCTTTCTTTCCGAAAGGTATAAATATATGAGGAAAGAATAACTTCTCATTTAAATTAAATCAATGCCATTTACAAGGTTGCAATTCAAACATAAAGGCTTGTCTTTGTGAGACTTTTCACACACATTTGCAGAGCTTAATGCAGGATCAGAAGTAGTTTGCTCTTCCTGAAAAAGCACTGAAAATTTCAAAAGATTTCCTATACCATGTCAGGACAAGTCTTAACCTCTGAAATTATTTTTTCATAAGCAAACAAAAAGCAGGAGACCATCAACAGTTCAGAGCTTAAGGTCTCACCTGTTATGTGGGATATCGGTCCCAAATGCCCTTGCTGAATTGGGTAGACCACGGACTCCAACCTTGGTCTCAGCGAAGATGATAATTTGTTTCTTTCTTTCTAATACGTTATCTCCAGCCTAAGAACCTTGTCCCAATCTAAGACATTCTGAAGAAAGGTTTGGCTTTCTAGACTTCATCTTTTTGAAAAAAGTCTATTTTGTCAAGTTCCTGCCTGCCTCTGGTTAAGCTACAGAAACTGATGCTACACAAACACAACATGCTGGACGACACACAGACAGACTATCGCAAATCCCTGAAGGCTTGTTCCACTGCCATTCCCACAGCACCAGCAAGAACTGCATTGCACTCACACACTCACAAGTCTTAGGCAAACAAGAAGGCATTGACATGAAATGGCCTGAGCCAAACCATGGGTTCAAAATCACACACTAAGGGAAAGATATCTCATGGTAAGGGAACTGAATTACAAACACTTTGACAACCTCCTTGTGAAGAGCCACAACTTTGTGTCACAGAAACCCACTTACAGAAAGTCTGAGAATTTCTTTTGGACCATGGATGGTACTAACAGAGAGGGAGTAAAGAAGAACTTGTAGGAAAACGTTGCACACATATTGCATCAGCCACCAACAGCCTGCTGGAAGGCAGAGCTGACCACTGCCAGCTACCACGCTCTCACCTACCTAACCTGGCATTGCGGCTGCATGTTTGCTTTCCTCGGCCAAAGATACAATTCAGATTCAAATGGGATAATGTCAACTAAGAGTGACAGCACCAGAAAAGACGAGGGGAAGGAAACGGAAGGAAAGAAAAGAAGGGTTTTCAACCCCCTCCTCTTCCCTGTAGCCTGGAACCATTGCTTATATAGATCTCATCAGGCACAGCTGGACTTACAGTTTTCTCAGGCTGCTTGTTTTAAGAGGTAACTTGCAGGCAAAGCATGATTCCAATTTCATCTGTTAGCAGTTGTTTTAAATGAATACTCTATGTGATTGTTTAGAAACAGAAAAGGTGAGGAGGAGATGGATAAGCAAGGAATAACAGGAGATCATGGGGAAGAAACGGAAAAAATAATAGTTTTCCATTTCAGGAAGTTATTAATTGTCCAGTATCACATATCCTGGCATCTCTTGATGCTTTAGTACTATACTTCACACACTCTGACAGGGAATACATTATGTACAAACAAAACAAATAAACAACCATTAAATCTTTTTTTCTGGTTTGTTTTTTTTCCCCCCCTCTATCATGACCAGTATTCTAGGTTGGTGTTTCTTTTGTCTTTTTCCTTGGGTTTTTCCTCTCTCATTCGTTTTGTCCCTGTACCCCTGCCCCCCACAAATACTTTTTTTATTTTACTCACTTTTTCATGTTTTCCATTAATGAAGGAGTAAAGACTAAGCCTCCTGTTATTCAAAGTGCAATGCTGCCCTCCAGAGCTGTCAGGAGGAAAATTACTTCAGGAAGCATGAAACGATCTCAGAGTAAACCGCAGTCGTTCAGCTGAGATTGCTGAATCTAGTCTCATATTTATTCTCTGGATTGAAAACCAGTCTGCACAGACATGTTATCTGGCTTAGCCTGGTTTACTGACAATCATTTTGCCAGCTCATCCCACATATACAATCTGTGCACCGACTGCAAAGCAAACAAGGGACTTTTCTCTATGTAAGATTGTGGGAAAATTCCAACTAATAAATTAAGTCATCACTTCTTAAAGTCACTCAAAATAAGGAATGATCTTATAACTTTGCAATTGAAAGGCTCACTCAGAAAATATTTACTGAGCAGCCACGCTCCAAAAGAATCAGTGTTTGGGTCTGACAAGAATTCAGCTACCAAAAAAATAGTATTTGATTTTAGGTTGTTCTTTATTTCTAGTCCTGCGAATAAATGTTCCTACTGAAACTCCTGAAAATGATGGTGCTGTATCATAACATATCAGACATCTGCTTTCTACAAGGGATAAAATTTTAGCTATAATTGGAGAATAAAATTACTTCAATGATTTATAATGAAAAAAAATGCATGACTGGAACAATATTGTTAAAGTTCTGCCTGGAAGAGCTGCCTTGTTTATCACCTGCAAAACCATAATGTACAACTTGCGAAGAGCTTTCATTTTCTGTAACACCAGGTTCCAAGTCAGCAATTTTCACTAACTTAAAAGATGCATCCCCACAAAAGCAGACCTCCCTCTTCTTTTCATTAATATCACTTCCTAATGGCTTTCAGGAGGTAAAAAGCAACAGCAACAACAAATAACATGATTTCCAAGCTGTTTTCTCTCACCTCTGAAGTCTGATGAAAAAAGTCTAGAGGAGCTTAAACATTCATATACAGACGTGGATTTCAACCCCCCGCAGAAAAGCCTGAGCATGATGGTACGCAGCCATGATGTCTTACAAGGCTACATCAAAATTCATTGTCGGGATTTATCTGAACCCTTGCAAAGCTCAGGGCTATTCCAGCGCAGGAAGACAAGAGGAAAGCGAGGGGAGGGCTGGCTTGGGGCTATCATGTGGGAGAAAAGAAGAAAACAAACTCTAAAAAATTTCATACAGCTGGTTCATATTTATTTTTCATTCTAAGTGAATAGGGTGAAACAGCTGCCTTCCTCCTCATGATACCACCAACCCCAGAGCTCATCGTTTAATTCTCTCATCAATGTGCAGATGTTCTTAACTCCTTTGCACTCAAGCTGAGCTGGGTCAGACCCTTGCTGGTATAGATCAGCTCACTTCAACAGAAACACGCCAGGTTATGACAGATGGGAATATGGCCCTGTTTATTTTGCCAAAGAAAGCTGCAGGGCTGAGCAAGCACAGCTCCCCAATGTTTTGAATCAAGTGCATCTAGGCTGTTTTTGCCATTCCCAACAAAAGCGTCAACCCTTTCAAACATACAGCTCTTCAGATCCAGGGCCCAGAGAGGCAGGCAGGAAGCCTCAGAAGTTGAACGTCACAACACAGAGATCCTAAGGGGTGATCTGAGCTTTCCCCGAAGCAGATGCCCTAGGAAAAAACCCAGGGCCAGATTTACAGGTTGAACCCAGCATAAGCATTTTTTGATTCGCACATTTGCTGCTGAATTTAAATGCCAAGCAGGGCAAATGAGAAGCTTGGGAAGTGCCCCCAGCTCACTCAGCTCAGGAAGAAGAGGAGAGACCTTCCTCCACCCAGCAGCGTGTAAGTGGGCTGAGCGCAGCACTGGGAGCAGTCCCCTTCCAATTGCTGCGCTACCTGGTGACCCAGGGTTAATTGCTCTGCACTTTGCAGCTCAATTTTCCAGTCTTCAAAAACTGAGAAAAATGCTTATTAATACTTACACAGCCTCTGCAATGTGCTGAGATGATCTCTGAAAGAAACCCATTAAATAAGCGGACCTGGAAGACAGAAAGAACAGCAGGATGTGTTTTGATTGTTGATTATCTATTGAAGAACACAAAGTTTCTGCTAAATTTTAATTCAGATACCAATTTGCCAGGCTTTAAGGGTTTACTACACCACAATTTACCTCCCTCATGCCATTCAGTTGCTTACCCCTCGCATAATAGACTAGATATTTCTTCCTGTGTATCTGCATACCTTTTAGGTGCTAAAACCAATTATGATTTAGAAATACATGCAATCAATTTTAATACAGATATTTTAATTAATGTTACAGGAATGTATTTTAACCACAGCTTTGGGTAATGGGACAAAGCTGATGGCTCTGTGAGAATCTTTTTATAGCTGTGACACTAAAGGTTGGGCACCACCATTTTTTCCCCATCACATTTATTTCCATTTTTACTTAATCTAGATTTTAATTTTTTTTTTTTTTGTGCTTAGTGCGTTTTTTTAATATCTCTCTTGCCCCATTTCAGGCATTCCTGTTAGCTATAAAACCTGAATTGTAGCTACATTTGCTTGCTGTAAAACCACAAATCATGAACACACACCAAGGGTATCATACTTAGTGTAGAGGGACAAGAATTCAATTAAAGTATTTGCCATATTCCAACCTAGACTCCACTGAGAACAACAGTTGGAGTTGAAAAATAGATGACAGCTTTTTTAATTATTATTATCTGTTTTAAAGACCAATTTTCCAGATTGTCTCCAGATGGTGGAATTCTAAAGCCAATTTACCTATTCCCTTAACTGAGAATTTTGCAGTGGTTTTCTTCTGAAAGCTCTTGTATTCGTAAAATTATAAACTGCTTCCAATAGGAATAATCCAGTCAAAAGAAATGCTTGTTTATTTAAATTGTTATTATGGTAGATAATTACGGTCCGTTCTTGTAACCCTCTCTGCATTAATGAATTCTGAAGTGTTGCTAGCACTGCTTGGGCCTCATCCAGTTCTCTTTGCTGCTCTTCATTTCACAAAGTATCAGCAGTGATTTCACTGACCTTTTTTAATACAAGGACTTCTCTTTTTTTAATTAAATAAAATAAATAACCACTTCTCCATACAAAGTTTCAGTAGTACTTTAAAGCCATCCAGAGAAGGACTATGTATGTGAAAACCCCATCTTTCAAAAATAAAACCACGGCTACTCTTTAAAAACATCTCTTCTATGAGACACATCCAGGTTTCCAAGAACACATTGAGTTGCACCTTGTGGTCCCTCAACTGATCCTTTGGTGAGTTCTCTAGAACATAATCAAAGTACAATAGATGAAGAGCTGAGGTTCTACAGTTAGAAAATCTAAATCATCTGGAGGATGATACGGCAACGGAATAGCAAGAGCAATTGGTACAGGTCACCCTTAGTAATTTCTTAGCCAAATGAATACCCCCACAGCTCTTTAAAACTCAAAATGCCTGAAGATCCAGAATCAACAGTTGCACCATAGTTTTCTGGAAACTTATGGAAATTTCAAGGGCATACAGGCACCAATGTCATACACGTCTAGGAAGACACAAGGATATTCTTTCAGAGGATATTTACAGAAAGCAAGTGGATGAAACTGCAGATCTATATGAGAAATAGCTAACAGGTTTAGAAGACCCTAGACCATTGGGGCTGGAAACACGGCCAAGTGCCTTCAGACTCAGCCCTGCCATGAGCAGATCTGGTCATTCAACACAACAGTTGGCCAAGGATGGAGGTTGCCCAGGCTCCTGGGCCAGTCCATGCCACCACTGAGCCACCCTGGCAGGATTATGATTTTCTTCCTCATGTCCAGTCACAACCTCCCTTGCTGCAGTGTGCAACCACTGCCTCTCGTCCCTCCTCTCTGCACCCAAAGTGAGCAAGCCTGGCCCCTTCTTGCCTATAAACCCCCCCATCAGGTAGCAAAGGACTGCAGGGAGTTCCCCAAAAGGGCTTTGGGCCAAGCACAGTTGGTTCCCACAGCATGGGAGCAGCACCAGGGCCGCAGCTCATCACAGAGTAAATACATACTGCAGCCAGAAAAAAGCATGGAGGCAAGACAGACCACCACAACAGCTTTGCACTGGGGGTTCACATTTATCCAGAGTTGTGATGTTCATCCCTTGTAGCAGACAACTGGTACCTCCAGAAATAATACTGGTAAGCATACCCAAAGGACCACCATGGAAGAGAAGTTACCGAGGACTAAAATAGCACAACACAAGGACAATTAGACACCATCATAATGATTAAAAGTGATGAATGTGGTAGGAGGTAATGAAGTGGAGTTAACTATTAACAAATTTCTCCTTCCTTCTCAAAGCCTTGGTTAGCCAGCAGTGGCTGGGGCGGGTGACAGTTTGCCTTTGCAAGGCGTGACAAACACAGAATGAGAAAGACAACATAAAAGAGCAGAGGTGGCAGCCTGAAATGATGTGGGATCAGTCTATGTTATAAAGAATAAAGCTTTGTATTGCCCAGGTTTCAAGATTCAGCGCGTCCATAAATTGCAGCAATGTGTACAGTCAGAAGCCAAGCAGGGTTGTGAGTGGCAAAACAAAGCATGGCCCAAACAGGAGCAACGTGACACGCAGCAACGAAGGGGATCCTTTTCGCCCAGGCATTTCCTGATGGAGAAACAAACCCAAACACCTTGGCCTAGAAAGGCACTGCCTCATTCTGTCCCTGATAAAATCCTACCAATGCACAAGCGCAGCCTCTTCATCGGAAATACACAAAAGGTTTTTGAGAATTAGTGCAGCCTATTTGGAAACTTGACTAAGGCAACTTTTATTTGGAACACTTTAATTTTATTCTACCAGGGGAGATGCTTAAGCTGAAGCATGTCTGTAAGGATGGGCACAGGGAAGAAAATGGGGCTGGGTGAGAGAGAGTGAAATGAATAGGAGGCAATACTACAAACAAATCATCCATCTTTTTGGCTCTGCTCTGCCAGCAGCAATAATGCAATGCAAAAGCCTTATGTCCTGTACAACCTGCCAAGTACAAAATCAGCACAGCACATCCTCTCTGTCACAGAGATGCAGGAGGAGATAAATTTCTTGAATCTATCTGAACAATAAGTAGATGATGTAGTGTCAATCCCATTAGGAATAAGAGAAAGAAATCATTCAGAGTCATCTCTCATGAGTTGCCAAAGCCAAATGGGGGGTAGGCAAGGGTACTATTTTTTTTCCTCTTTATTCTTAAAGTGCACTCTTCATGAATGTGAGAGAAAAAAAAAAAAATGTGTCTTATACTGAATGCCTGTTGATCATTGGTAACCTGAGGCCAGCCCAAATCTGCTGGCCTTGGAACGAAAATGGTTTCACAGATCCTTGTCCTGGCTTGAGCTGAGTGTATGACACCAGGGCTTGAGACAAACAACACGGGCTGCTCTATGGAAGAGGAGAAACACTAACTCAGAGGCAGAAGGCCAGCACAGAGAAGTTAGAAGGTTATAGTAACAGAAAAACAGATTAGAAGAAAAAACCCATGCTGCACTGCATGAACATAAAAGAAAATATTCTATACCACAAATGGGGGTGCAACAACTTATGTATCTCATCTTAAATGGTATCCCTAAATTTCCTGATGCTCACTGCAGCCCTGCATTCCCAGCTGCTGCAGCTGGCACCGCTGCACAGTGCTATAGTCTTCTGTCTTTCCACCTTTTCCCCCTTCAGAGTCTGCTATCACACCCCAAGCTGCCTGGAGCCCAGCGCCACGCCAGGAACCGGTGCTCATCCTCAGTCAGTCCCCTCCAGGCAACTCATGGTGGCATTTTGGTGGGGACCACATCAACCCTCCTCCTCAGGGACTTGGCACTACCAGAGCCTGCAGGTCTGTGGGTGGAAATGGGCAGAGAGAGGGGACCTCAGCAGCAATCTTGGAGCAAATTCAATCTGAATAATATCAAATTTAAGACCCAGGTGTTCAGAACAGCACTTCAAAACACTCAAAATACATGTATCTCCCCTTTTTTTTTTTTTTTTTTTAATTAAAAAAGACCCCTTTTT
>VXAK01008485.1:536064-635596 GCA_013399435.1 Arenaria interpres
GGTTGATGGTTGGACTAGATGATCTTAAAGGTCCCTTCCAACCGAGACAGTCCTATGATTCTATGATTCTATTTGTACCATGAGGTAGAGGGGAAAGTCCACATGGGGACTGAATCTTTGTAAACTAGAAATGGTATATCAGCAGTTGAAACTGGGTGGCTTTCATGTGAATTACAAAGTAAAACCCTAAAAAAAAGCTTTGGAAAAAAAGACTAATGATGTGAAAGCAAATCTCATGGAACACTGATATGAACATAGCCAAATACAAGTCATTCATTCATTGATCCTCTTATTAGTCCATTTCAAACAAGAAAAAAATAAACTTTGTAGTACTGTATGTACACATATATAGAGAGCGTTTAAAAATACATGCACGCATACATGTGCATACAAAGTTCATGCTACTGCCTTAAAAGCAAGGGAGACTATAGCAGAAAGGTCCCAAAAGTACCACTTTACTCTTCTGATTATCACACTGGAGATGCTTTCTTACTGCTGTTTTGCAAGGACATTCCATTTTATTCTCACACTTTCCATCTTAATTGTTCAGCAATAAAAAGCAAATGATTCTACTGTACTTTACTACTAGGACTCTAGTGTCAAAGTGTCTCTTAACTGTGTCTAGAGGTATTTCTCTCTCACAAACCTTATTCAATCTGTTCTTCCCACGTAAGACAGGTGGGTGGCAATTGTCTTTCTTCTGTGGAAGAATATTCTATGTTATTAACTGCTTTTCCATTAGAGGAAGGCATGTCAAAGTCATGCAATCTCTCCAAACGAATAGTGTGTATGTGCAAAGTACACATCTCTTATACTGTCCATTAGCTTAGAGTATTGCTCTTACAGTTATAATAGTCTATTTTTCCTTCTTCCATGGGTAATGGTGCATGGAATGAATGTCTGAATCTTGAAATGGCACTATAGACTACTAATCTTTAAAAAAGTTTCCAGCAGCAAGGAAGGCACAGGAGAGCAATTGTTTGCAGTGTCTTCCTGATGGGGGAGAAGCCATAAGCTCGCTTTCACCGCAAGTCAGAAGACTTAATTTACAGCTTTAAAACAAAACAACAACAAAAAAAATAGTACCAAAAAACCCACCACCACACAGAAACCAGTCTTCAAAGCAAAACACAAAGCACACTTATCAGCTTATCAGAGCAAGACTTCTAGGAACATTTTATTTTGTTTACTGTGTTGCTGCTTAAGATTCTTGGTACAAGACTCAGTGCCCTAGATAGTTGATTACAGTCCTAGACTTATGTTTACCCTGTATTCAATCTGCTATTAAACTGTTCTCTCACTCCCTCAGTTTTGCTAAAGCTTCTTCTGTATAGAAGCAAGAATTTTGAATAATTGTCATGTGCTGCCATTCAGTTTCAGTACACTCTGTTATAAGTTGAAAAAAAGTACAAGACAAAGCCTGCGAATTAGCTATACCTGCATGTATCGCCACCTCAGAGCATCCTACTATTGTTTGACTTTTACCTTGTTAGTATCTGAGTTGTATTGCACTTATATTAATTCTAGATGTCTTTCTAGATTAACCATAGACTCCTTGATACAATATTGAAGTCCTGAATGGCCTCCTGTCAGTGGCACATCTCATACCAAATAGAAGTACTGCAGATGAAGATTATGACTAGTCAAGACTGTACCGTCATGAGCATGAACACTGGGTGATAAGAACATAATTCTAGAAAAGGGAATTGGAAAGCAAGCAGCTCTCCAAAATGTGATTTCCCTCCTCCTCCCCCCCCTTATTATAATTGAAATATGGTTTTAGGAAAAGATTAACAGCACCTGAAAAACGAAGCTTTATTTCTACAGAGTATACACACCACCTACACACAGAAGTCATGCTTCACCTCCTACTGTCTTTCCAGAAAACTTCTGTCCTTGCTACCTAGAAGTCAGACAGTGATAGCAATTTCATGTCCATTCAGTCCATTGCCAGTGTTCCCCCTTCAACTTTAATGGTAGCAGCTATTTCTCGCAGTCCAGGCACTTACTCAAAAACAAGCTGTGAAGCTGGTGCTTGGGCGA
Organism: Arenaria interpres; assembly: GCA_013399435.1. Taxonomy (NCBI): domain Eukaryota; kingdom Metazoa; phylum Chordata; class Aves; order Charadriiformes; family Scolopacidae; genus Arenaria; species Arenaria interpres. Next base: position 538,108 of record VXAK01008485.1, read on the forward strand.
GCCTCCAGAAAGCAGTTCTTTAATACCAAATCCTCCCAGATAGCTCCCTAGAGTTAAAAATCTGAGTAGCTGACCAGTCATGTGCCCAGGATGCAAAGAACAAGATAAATTTGAGGTAGGGGCCAGCAGCACTATGAACAAAGTCTCCCAAGACTGTCCAAATGTCTGACACTCACCACCTCCCAAAGATCCTTCTCATACACAAAGACACAAATACAACCTTGTGATTACCAGCAGGTGGCAATTAACATGGTCCCAAGCCTGTTAAACACGGGCTGTTAGCACACTCCTTCCTATGATGACCGAGACCCCACATGTCACCGTAGCGGTATAACATGGATTGAACTGGCTCTGGCAGCCATAACACGAGATGAGAAGCAGTACCAAGTGTGCTTGGCAGATGTAGAGCGAATACCTCCTGATGCGATACGAGTGACTAACTACTGCTGTTCTTTCAGCCAGAGTCAGGGCTCCATGTAATTAATTATATTAATGACATACAGTTATGAAAGTGTGGGGACCATCCAGCACAGTTACTGAATTGTCTGCACTAACAGAACAACTGTAGTGAGGGAAGCAGAAGACAGAGACCAGTAAACTCAAGTTGTTGCTAACTGCCATACAGTATTTGTATAGAACAGAGAAAGAAAAGAGCATTTAATGTTACATTGACATATGTTGTCCTAAAGGACAACTTTACAAAATGGATTTCACCCACACAAGCAGTAATCAAGTGATATGACCTATAACCATGATACAAGTCAAGACCAGTTAATACTACCTACTTGTTAGGTTTACAATATAAAATACAATGTTGTGTCAAGAAAAATATGGGCAATCCCTCAAAACCCCTGGCAGACACTCTAGCGCAGAAGCTTCTGCCCCGAGAAATGCAGTGACAAAGGGCTTCATCCTTTTGAAAATAAAATTTTCACATGCACATGTAAAGGTATTTTGTCAGAAATCACCTGAAAGAAAAGAATTATATAGTGTCTGGTACACCACTCGTGATAATTATTCTGCAAAATCGTTTTTTTCCCCAGCTTTTGTGTCTGTAAAGGGCATCTGTTGCCCTCATCCTTGAACGATGGGCCTTAACGACCAGGAACCTGCACAACTCCACACTACCCAAATGCTCCGAATAACCTAACACAGAGCTCCCAGGACATGGCTAACTGTGACTCCTAGATCGAGTGCGATAAGCCTGTCTGGCTAGAAGATTTCAACCATTACAAATAAACAGGTCTGTGAAACACGGGCTGTTCCCCGATATCTCAGGAAGAGGAAAACAAGACGTTAGGAGACTTCTCATCGAGTCATATTTTTTTCCTTCTCTTTCACGTGTTTACAACAGGCAGGGCATGTTAAAAGTCTCAAGATACAAGAAGGAACAATAGAAAGAAACCACTTTGCAAGGTTATTCTACTAAGGTGATTTGAACAAATCTTGATTTTAAGGCTCTTCCTCAGAAAGCTATAGAGTTCGTTTTCTGTAGAAAACTGCCTGTTTAGGAAAGGTGTGGCAAAGCCATCTGCTGCTTTATTGCAATGTTTTTTAGCATGGTGGAGCAGGGAAACAGTGCTGATCACAGAAACAGGCTGTTCAGCCAGAAAATGGCACCTGCCAGACCCCACAGAATCTTAGTCCACACGCACTGAAATTGCAGGCTCTGCTTGTAATTTTATGGGTGAGTATTTTTTGTATTTATTGGGCTGGACCAAGTTCAGCTCCTACAGGAGGAATATGACAGATTTCATCTGTTTGACAGCCAAGTCTAATTGTATTTTCTGTACAAAATGACCAAAGACAAAAGTGCACGTCTAGGTACTCCAGTGATGTGCCATATGGAGGTTTAGATAAAGGTTTTGTTGGTTGTTAGAGCTCCCCATAATAACTGGGCATGGCCTGCATCCTGAGTAACTGGAGCAGAGAGGACAGATCTGAAGGCTCTTCTGGAATGGAGAATTAAAGTATTGTGTTATTTTTCCACAAAAAGAAAGTGAGGTCTCATACATTTAACTTTTCAGCAGAATGCACATTTATCCTGCTTCTTATCAGAAACTTATACATTCACCCTTGTCTAAAACTACATAGAGCATTTAATTTTACATAGGTAACCATCAGTATAATAAATTCTGACATGATAATACCCCTTTCACTACTTAGGCCACCAAGTGCAGTGGAAAGAAAAGTTAAAATTGATCAGACACCAACACTGCTGGTAGACACATCAGTCACCAAACCGCAAATACTTAACTGGGGAAATTCAGTTAGAGTAAACAAAACCCCACCCGGTCTATCCATATGGAAAGCAGCAATCCAAACGATTCAAAAACTTTGGATACCTTTTCCTACATGAGATGTACTCCATCACATCACAAAAACAAAGCAGAGGACAATATGCCCGAAATAATAATCTCCAAACACTAATCCAACATCACACTCTTAGTGACTATAACCACTGATATCCTGTGCACACACATCACACCACCCTGGTATTTTTCTTTGTTTCTTAACTCTTCTCACTTGGTAACTGATTTTCTTCCCCTATCTTTGTGGCCATCTGTTGAAAAATAAGCATCATCTAAAACCATTTGACCTCTTTAAAACAGAATAATACAGTTTTTTCCTCAGAACATCCTTCCCCTCAAGAGTTCCCATTTTTACATAATTTAGGAAAATAATTTTTATATCTACCATAGAAATTCCACATTACTAAGGTAACTCAAGCTACACTGCAAGTGGCTCTCCCTCTGCCCACCTATACAATGTCTGTAAAACTCCTACTGATGTATCATTTATAATTAGCATATTGAAATTAAAGAAATCTTTGTATTTCAAATGCAAACTTCTGTTTACTAAAAGAGCTATTAAGAGGAGACTATAAACTTTCAATATTGATGCTGTTAAATGAACAAACTAAGGTCTTCAGTACATCATCCTCATTACAGTCATTGTTAAAAGAATGGTCTAATTTGTATAATATAATATTAGCCATAGAGTCTTTATAATGAAAACAAGTAACCGATTTTATTGTCCAATATATTTTTGTGAATTGTACCGTGCGCTAATACAATGGCCTCTTCCATTTTCTCTGTGCTCCTTGGTCTCTTTCATTGCAACAGTGAAAGTGCAAACGGATGTGGAGGAAGACAGCAATGAAAGACTCCCGCACGGCCCAGAGTGCTGTAGCTGTGGTTGTAACTCAAACAGTATATGGAGTCTTAAAACAGTCCTGCGCAGTCAGTGGGACCAGATCATAATGGCAACAGAACACAACGCTGCTTTAGCCTCCCATCATAAACTTCCCAGGAAGGCCCTACTCCAACGTTTACTGCTGATGTGGTGAGAGGGATGTTAACTCTAGAAGGGCCTCCATTAACTCCATTAATTCATGTCCTTCCAGCCTGCCTCCCCTGGCTTGTCTCAATGAGACTTAGAGATGCTCTTACATTTTGGAAAAAGAATAGCAGGTAACCAAGGAGTATTTATCCAGTAACGCAGCAAGTATTGCTCAATACAAAATGATCACTCTTAGAGTCTACAGTTAGATTTCTACTAACATTCAAGATGTTATTGCAATGTGCTTTTTAGATACTTTGATTACTCTGACCTTCTTGCTGAAACAGGAAAAAAAAAAAAAAACTGTCCTGAAATCTTCTCTGATTTTTCCAGCTAATGAAAAGCCACACTTATTTCTACAAGTCTTTCTTCACTTGAGATAACCACAACTATAAGAGCACTATATGTACTTGATTATTAGGTGGGAGTGTTGATCTGCTTGAGGGTCGGAAGGCTCTATAGAGGGATCTGGACAGGCTGGATCAACGGGCCAAGGCCAATGGGATGATGTTTAACAAGGCCAAGTGCCGGGTCCTGCATTTCGGTCACAACAACCCCAGGCAACACTACAGGCTTGGGGAAGAATGGCTGGAAAGCTGCCCAGCAGAAAACGACCTAGGAGTGTTAGTGAACGGCCGGCTGAACATGAGCCAGCAGTGTGCCCAGGTGGCCAAGAAGGCCAATGGCATCCAGGCCTGTATCAGGAATAGCGGGGCCAGCAGGAGTAGGGAAGTCATCATGCTTCTGTACTCGGCACTGGTGAGGTCTCACCTCGAGTACTGTGTTCAGTTTTGGGCCCCTCACTACAGAAAGGACATTGAAGTGCTGGAGCATGTCCAGAGGAGAGCCACCAAGCTGGTGAGGGGTCTGGAGAACAAGTCCTATGAGAAGAGGCTGAGGGAACCGGGCATGTTTAGTTTAGAGAAGAGGAGGCTGATGGGGGACCTCATTGCCCTCTACAACTCCCTGAAAGGAGGTTGTAGAGAGGTGGGGGTTGGCCTCTTCTCCCAAGGGAATAATGACAGGACCAGAGGAAATGGTCTGAAGTTGTGTCAGGGGATGTTTAGATTAGATATTAGGAAGAATTACTTTACTGAGAGGGTGGTCAGGCACTGGAACAGCCTGCCCAGGGAGGTGGTGGAGTCACCATCCCTGGAGGTATTTAAGAAACGTGTAGACATGGCTCTTCAAGGCTCTAGTGCCCGAGATTATTGGTTTGTGGGTGGATGTGATGTGGTGGGGTGTTGTGTGTGATGTGTTCTGTTTTGGTTTTTTTTGGTTTTTGTGTGTGTGTGGTTGGACTCAATGATCTCAGAGGTGCCTTCCAACCATAGTGATTTGGTGATTCTGTGATAAAAGGCACTACACAGATTTAAAAGGCATCCAATAATAATTCACTCATCTTCAAATTACAATATCCTGCAACACTATGAGTGCAGTTTTGGTTACAATGTAATTGGATTAATTCAGTCCAGTATACCCAATATGCCCATGTGAATATAAAAAACAAAAAAATAAAAAAAAATACCCCACACATGCATATTGGACTCTCTGCTTGTACCTACAGGTAACTGCCAGATGAGCTCTAGGACCACCCTATGTTGCAATTAGTTACAAGTTACAGAGCACAACAAATGGCCATTCTTTGATATGTCCTGCAAACAACAACTATGACTGTTCTGGAAGAACACGAAAGCAAATCCCTAATGTGCTTATACTAATGGCTGACATGAGGAAGACACCTGTGTAAAGAAGGGTCTGTCAGCATGGTGTGTCACCTGAACTCCTCATCTTAGATGCAAAGGCAATGGCTGGAGTCTTTAAAAACCTTCTGAGTATTCAAAGAAATAAGACATAATTTCTTGTCTAAAACAAAAATGTCTGAAGAGTTCAGGTTTATCTGAATTAAAAATTAAAATAAAATCTATGGTTTTAGAAGCCAATAACTTGTTTCAAAAACAGCAAAGTCTTTTTTACAGTGAAGTAACTCTGAGTTCCTGCATAAGTATTCACAATTCAATAATTCCAAAAATATACAGCACTTGTTTTACAAATCAAAAGCCCAGATGCTCTGTCACAGTGAAACTGGACTCATTATTTATCACTCAACAGAGAGAGTCCATGAACCCTCCATCATTTCAACAGCCAAAGTAATGTCCAGCTCCGAGTCAGACTCTTGTTAAAATGGGGAAACTCAGGCCTGTTATTTAGGCAGGAATCTACTCACCACATGGACATCCAGGGAATGACGCACCCTGACTGAAGGTGACCCCAAAATACCCTGCCAGTGACAGGTTTTACTTCTTATCTTTGCTTCTCAGCAGCAGACCAAGTTCTTCTGCATTTTTACAAATAGCCATAAATTTTTCAGTTCATGAACAAAAGCACTCTGCTTCCATTTGGTTTCCATTCCTCTTTGTTTGGCATTTGGATGGCAGAAAAAGGAGACATATCTCTATCAGCAGCATACACTGTGTTTTCCAGAAACTGTGCACAAATCCTGAGGGACAGCAATAAAAACGGTCTGTAAGTACCTTGGATGAGTTTTCAAAGTACATGCAGGATTTTTAGCTGCATGATTCCCATCTATCTTAACTGCTTCATTGCTGCTTCACAGAATAGGCACACCACGTTAAATGTGTCCTCAGAGCTTGCCGGCATACACATCACCACATGCCATCATTTTTCAATCACGGATGCTCCTGTGCTCTGCCACAGCGCAGACGCCTCCACTTAGGCTGTGGAGAACAAACAATCCGGTTATTATAAGACCTAGCTAAAGCTTTGAGCTGCACATCGCCTTCTCCTACCAGCCTTCTTCACGCTGAGTGGTATTTTGCTTCAATAATAGTCCAGCTGATTTCTGCAAAACTATTACTCCACATGAGTGAGAGCACAGCAGCTTCATAACTTTTCATGTAAACATCATCAGGCTAGAAATAGCTGGGTTCCTTGCACCCGGGAACAATGAGGAGAATACGCCACTACTTCCTGAGTGTTTTGTTAAAATTGTTATCAAATAGGAATTAGGGAGGGCGTGAAAAAAAAAATAAATCAATTTGCTTCTAAGATACAAAATGCTGATATATCTCATTCCACGAAACTGGCCAAATCTAACTAAGAAAAGAACCAACACAGCAAGGAAACACATGGGAACGCACCTGCACATACAAGGTAGAGATCTTGCTTAGGCAGGACAGTGCTTCACAAGTGCTTGCTGCAAAACATATCCTATGATAAACTGAAATTGAGGCAGTGAAGAGCTGCCCGTTTGGAGCTCCATCATCCACCTCCCCTCCCAGAGTCACTAGGCAGGCACAAACACATCACTGCGTGCATGGGACAGCAGCCACCCAGCTTCTTGTTAACCAAAGGCTTCCCGGAGTTCTCCGCTCTGGCTCCTCAACAAAAAAGCCAGACTGCCTGAAAACATATACATACACACACAGGGGATATGGAGCTTGCTAAATGCTAGCACACTAGTCTTGCAAATGGATGTAAAAGGAGACTATTCTGAATGCAAAGGTAAGGCTTCCTCAAAGATTCTGCACCTCTCTGGCAGCACACAGACAAACCCCCCACACAGTTAACAGCAAACTAAGTTTAAAATATGCAGAAAGCTCCTCCTCAGAGACTCTCTCTACTTGTGCAAAAAAAAAAACCTACCAAGAAAACCACCAATACCTAGCATCCACAAATACTTGACAGAAACATGTTCAATATAGTCTTTATTTTATTCCAGGCCAAACTCACAGAGAAATTAGTTGCCCAATTCTCCCCTTGCAGCACCTTTTAACTTCAGTGCTCACATCAAAGCTTTCACCTTTGCGGTGAAAGATGTGAGGATTCTCCTCAGAGCACTTTCACAATGGTCTTTAAATCAGGCAGAAAGGTTAACCCAGAACAACAAAAAGCATTACTATCCTCAAGTCTATGCACACTAAATTATTAGCGATTTTGTGACAGAGCAAATGTTGTGTTTACTAGGAAGGATAATAAAACAGGTTGTCTGCACAGAACTTTTGAGGATCTAATCTATTTTCAATTAGTAAAATCATGGCCTCTTTTGAAACCACCAAAAATTGCTGAATGTTTGGTTTGGATCTGCTTTAGTCCTTTATCCAGCAATCAAAAATTAATCTGCTAATTTCATTTTTCAGAGATAATGATCCCAGGCTAGTCTCTAGGGGACAACATCCATACCAGTGAAACAGTCCAACTATTTCCAACAGCCTTCGTGGCTGTCTCAGCAAAGGCCGTAAAATGTAAAGAACTTGTCATCCAGATCAGATGTACAAATACACTTGTGTTGCAGATGATTTAATCAAATTTATTTAACAAAATACCTTAGTTATGGGCAGTTTAAGACTTCCCTTTCACAATAAATTTATTTAAATAAAACAAAGAGATTCCAGAAATTTATTTCCGTTATTAATTCAGTGACGGTTTGTTTAATAGAGAAAAAAAATTCTTCGCAGACTTTGGAAACATTTAAGTAACCATAGCCTGTATATTTCCAAGTAATTCATTTCATTAAGAACATATTTCATTGCACACTTGGGATGCTTCCCATTCCAGTGTTAAAGTCTCTTCATGAAAGATAATAAACCCTCCCCAGCGGAAACACTAATAACACCACCACTTCCCAAACGTGTTGTTCTCCATTTTCCTAATCTTTGGTTGACATTTGTAGTAAACTCATCCACACTAGACAGAATCTATAGACACCCCTCTTCCTGGGATCAAGGCACTCTCAGATCAGTCCACAAAACTGTTTTCACCGCCTAGAGTCAAAATTTTATTCATCATCTTTAAAATAAGCCAACATCCATTCTTTCCTTTCAGTTCAGTACGGGCAATTCCCTCCAGCAAAGGAAAATTGCTTTCATCGCTGTGTCGGCCAGTCCTGCTACAAGAATGCAATATTTTAAAAGGGCTTTTTCCTCAGGAGAAAATGCCATAAGATATATTTATCTCTAACTAATCCATTTCTAGCTCTTACTCTAAGATTAAGGAATTAGAGACTGCTACAGCTGCTGTCCTTATCACATTAATTACTGTAAATTGGCTGTCATCTCAAAAAAGAAAATCCACTTCCAGCAAGTGCCTAGTTCCATGCTTCAAATACCGGGCAAAGAGCATATTGAATATATCACTGTAACGCAATGCTGAACAAACAAAGGACGTTACACAAAAGCAATTGGTCTCGCTACTGCTATTCTTAGCCTGTCCACACTCCACTTGCAGAACTGTAGATCTAACCCCACATACTGTTTATGTATGATTTCCAACCGGCACAAATTACTTCCAATCCCAGCATTTGGAAAAAAAAAAAAAAAAGCAGCACACTTTGTGTGAAAAAATTAAAAAGCACTAACATGCTAAAACTCACTCAAAACCACAGATTACTATAGACTTTGGGCACGGAATTACATGTTCTCCTAAATATGATTGCTCTTCAGAAATGCAGCAAAATTAAAATGTATGAGTAATGCTAGTATGTATATCACAACATTGTGATAGCACTTCAGATGCCTTCTACAGCTCAAGGTGTTGCATTTTTGCCCTAGTAAGATGAGGACCAACTGTGCTCATCTTAAAAATACTTTTACATGCTTACCTCAGTGAGGTTCTATCTGTTCAATATATATGAAAACACTACAAGATACTATTTCAAATAATTCAAATACAATTTGGGGTTATTTCAAGCCATGAAGTCCTACGAAGTATCAATATCTGCTAAAAAGCTGGCCACGTCCTCTGCTGATGATATCTACAGGATGGTGCTGTGAGGGGGTTTAAGAACATTAGGAGTGCTAAGAAAACTCACAAACCCTTTCTTCCTAGTGTCATGAGATAAAAATGTGCATGTTTGTTTCTGATGCACAATGAGTACAATAGCTTCTCGGCAGAATAAGAAATCCAGGCATGAAAGAGAATCTATGTATTTTGATACTTAGGTCTTGGCATTGAATAAGCAATCATCATGAATATTAAAAGAATTCCTTAATTCATACTCACATATATACTAAAACAAATATGAAAAATCTTCTCCTGCTTTTGCTTTTTCATTCAATCTTTTACAGGCATACAATATTGACAATAAATTCTTAAATTCCAATGTAGAAACCTAATTATGATAGAAATTGAACACAGTGTTCTGTAAATTGCATACTTGGTAGAACTTGTCATTAAAGCCTTCCAAAAATTTACCCTTTATAGGAAGTCATAGGGGATTCTTCTGGAACTACCACTGAAGAACATGAGAAATGAGCACAGATTCAACTTTTAACTTTGCTACTTCCTTTTTCTTAAAAACTAGAAGTTGCCTCAGTTGCAAAATTTTGAGATTCAAATTACTGTAATAACACACCAGAAAAATTAGGCTTTAGGACCACAATAGATGGAGTGTCTTATGTGATCATTAACACCTGTAAATAGGACTATTTCTAATTTAAAAAAAATAATCAAGTAGAGAAATTGTTAGAAGAAACCTGATGGAACAACAGTAACCATTCATCTATGTGAGAGAGTCAAATCAACCAAACAAAGCCAGGTAAAAGTTTGATTTTTGTTTGGTGTCTGAATAGCAACCTGCTATATCGTTGGCAATATGACTGAAGCCCAAAATACCATTCAGATATACAATTACCAGATAAAGAAATTTCATTCAGACAGATAATACTCCTGCACTGGGTGACTCTTCTGGGCTTCACTATTATCTTTCATTTCCCCTCCAGACTACTTCCCCTCCCTGCAGCCCCTGTACAGATTCATTACACAGCCTGCAGCTGGCATTGCCGAAGCCAAGACGTGAATACAAAGAGAATTTCCTAATGAGAGCTAATGGAAGCTCTGATATAGGAGAAAAATACTGTCCTCCCTGTGACCTTTTGGTTTCTGCAGCCTAAAAAAGGAAAAGTCACACAGTGACTGTCCTCACACTAAACGAGCAAAGATACTTTTGACAGTCCAAGCAATTGTCAGCTCTCATTTCAAAACCTGAATTTCATGAAAGACGGATTCAGCTTTTATGAGAGATGTCATTCTATTGAAACTGCATTTATTTTTGGAGGTGCCATAAACTGGCTGAGTGAAATCTTAACTGCATTAACTTTTTAAGATACTTTTAAACAACTGTATTTCATGGAATAGCTACAAAACCCAGACTTAGTGCTTATATATCATCTTCTGAAAAGAAATCCATTCTGACATGTTTTATTGAACATAACCCAATAATAAACCCAGACTCTCCAGACCATAGCCTGGATGCATGGCTGTATCAGTGCAGGATTCCCACTGCAGTATGAGATTAGGATCTGGAACGACAGATTCAATTGCCTAAATTATGTGGTGGAGATTAGGGGACTGCTGGTCTTATTTTCCATAAAACTACTAAATGTTTAGCCTACTCTTTCTAGCAAGTCTCACAAAAGATATTCCACACTGCCGCTAGCTAAAAGGAAGCTGCTGCTGTATAAACCAGTTCACCGTTTAAGCAGTTTAAATACAGCATCCCATTCTCCAGAGTATGGAAATTCGTTATCATACCCATAGATTATGTGGCAGCAGTAGCCTTGAGAAGTGTTCTTCAGTGACCCTTATTTATTCTAAGCCCAGGGAGCTTCTCAGGTATCATCCAGTGGAGCAAAAAAAATATCTCTCAACGTCAATCATTCTTGGCCCATGTGCACTTTCTCACTCATGCATCTTAACTCTAAAGTGATTGGTCTTTTCCCTCTGGAGTCACGCTGAATGATATAGCAGCTTTCTCAGTTGTGATATTAACATTTCAAGTCAAGCCTCAATCCATTTCTCCATCTGAGAGACAAGATATGAGACCTTACGCCTGTCAGCACTCCAGGGAAGTTTATTTTGATTCTCAAAATCTCTAGTGTTTTAGAGATTGGAAGTCTTTTAGTAACCAAGGTGCCTCAAGTTTAAATTCCTCCCCTAGAACACAGAAATACGCTGTTGAGATTTCTAATCAATGCATCTGTTCTGGTTTTGGTAGGATGCTGAAGCCCTGCTAGTTTCTGGAAGCACCCTAGCATGCATGCAAGCACGTTCAGATGGCACACAGTACTGTAATAAACCCAACCAACAAAAATCCACTTTGTTCACATCACAGTTGAGGCTGCCTGCGTGCCCAGCAGCTCACACAGCACAGCACATTCCTCCACAGACAGATTAGGCTGCATGTTGACTGGCCATGGGTCAAGCCTGCAGATGTAAGCCTCAGGACTGGTAGATTCCATTTACCTCTTTTCTGGGCAGCTGCAGCAGTCTGTGGTAGCAGCTGAGGCAAAATAAACCCCAGGTTTTTGAGTCAGTCTTAGATGCAGAGCCGCGTACCCTGGTAACCCTTCTAGCCAACAGCAGCAGCTGCAATTAAGATGCTGCTCACTTGAGCAGGTCAGAGTTTTACCATGGAACAAATCACAACAAAAATAGACAATTTCTAGACTACTATTTTTCCATGGGTCATTCAAATCTATTTTTTGGCATGGTGGTTGTAAAGAGGTTTCACTTATGTTATTTGAAGAGGAAATTTTCATCTTGACTGCTTCCCAAAGACCAGCATGCTCTAGAAATAGACGTACCATCTTTATACTACTCCCATTTTCTCACAATATTGAATGCAACTGAAAGATGCTTTCTATTTTCACAAATACAGATACATCTTTTAGCTCATTCGGCTTTCACTCTAGCTTTTCAAAATCCTTTCAATATTGAAGGAGATATCCCGCTATCCAGAAGAAAAATCAAATTAGCTTTTCCACTGTGTAATGTCTACAAAGTTGAAGGAGTTATGAAAAGTTAAAGGTGTTTAGAAATGCAAGAAACAAAAGGTAAGAACCCTTGGCATTTGCTTTATTTCTCTTAGAAATGAGAAAGAACGATGTTTAGTTTTTCTCCCCTTTCTTTTCCACCAATTACACTTCTAACTTTCCCAGTTTTCAGAAGGCAACAGGCAAAGCTGTAAAACTAAAGCTCCAAAAATAAAAAACTCAAATTGAAAATTCTGGAAAAAAACCGCACCTCTTTGTAGTACTGGACAGACAAAAAAAAAAAAGAGTGGTTTTCTATTTTAAATCATGTGAAAGAGACACAACTCAACTATTTGACAGAGCCGTATGGCTCATTAGCTGTTTATCTGTAGTTCTTTATAGTGTTCTTTGGACCAGAAAGTCAACATGGCCATACTTGCTGATAACTTTAGAAGTGGGGAAAGAAGATAAAAAAAAGTAGTAGTTACCACTGGACTGGCTGTGGCAGTGCAGTGCTAGGGGTAACCTGGAAGGGTAACTGCATAACAAACTTGTTCTGAAAAATTCTAGTACTGAAATTCAGATTACAGTAAGCAATCTTATCATTGCAACGCTTGAAAACCACAGCATTCAAATGCCATTTTACAATCATAGTTTGGCAGTATAGGAAGTCCCCAGTCCAAAGTCTATTGCTAAAAATTCTCACTGTTAAACAAACTTATTGAAGGAACTAATAGATATGAGAAAATAAAGTATTAATTATCATAGTTCTTAGTCTTGCAATACCATTCCACATTAATTTTAAAAGTGTACAGTAATAAGTGAACTAGCTGGGTCTTACTTGTATGATTTGATTTCTGCTCACCTGTTAAAAATACGCATATGCATCCCTTCACCAAACAACTGCGTGCCTTTTGTTCCAGTCATGACAAAACTGCCCTCTACCATAGTGTCCAAAATGCTAATTCGACTTGGAAACCAGTTCACAACCAGCAGTTCTGCCCTCTTCCTCTCTAGCTCCATGAACACCACAGAGACCTACAGCTGAGCACATTGAGTCACAGAGCTTCACTACAGCATCTTGCCTCTTTTGGCTATGCTCAGACATAGATTTCTGTACTTTCTTTTATATTATTTCAACTGTACCCTAGCTCAGGGTCTACAGGCAGATGCTTGAGCCAGACTGTCAGCTTAGATAGGAGGGGAATAGTGGAAGACACTGGCTGCACTCCCCAGGAGCCCAGGGCTGATGGGCAGGGAGCAAACCCTCAGTAGAGCTTTGTCCAGAGGGGTTTTATGGAATCCCACCAGGACTAAAGTTTGACATAAGGAAGGAAAACTTCCTCGCTATGTTTTGAATAGGGCAGGAGGGCTCTTAAAGAGGGGAAAGGGAAGATCAAACAGCTCTTGTTTCTGTAGCACTCCTGCTGGCACCTGGAAGTCTGGATAAACATCCCATTACACACTGGAGAACCATACGTTAAGTAAAAATAAAGTGATGCAGCACTGGCAGGAAACAGCTTTACCCAGGTTTAAACTCCGTCTGACACCAAAGTTAAAACAGATTCTGGCTTCGCTGTAGTCTGTGGAAAAACTCCCATGAATGTGAAAAGGGACAGGATTAAATTAATGTTATTCATTCCGACCACTGATGTCTACAGAGGCGAAGAGAAACTGTTGTATAAAACAAAGGGATAAGTTCTACATTATTCTGTAAAACACAACCATAACTGTAGATGCTGAATAAATAAGAACTAGCTTCAACTATAATCCATACTCTTATTTATTTATATCTTAATGAAAAATTCTCTTTTTGAGCTAAAATGTTCCACACTTACTCTCTAGCTGTAAGGTGATTTTTTTTCCAGAATTCTTTGACACACAGATATCAAAGCACTGTGAATAATAGAAATAGACAGACAAAGAGAGATTAGTCTTTAAAATACAAGTATACGAGGATATTTTTTATGAGGGAAGTGAATCTGCTTATAACATATAAAGGAACTGAAAGATAGCATTGACTAATGTCTTATTTCCCAGATCCCTAAGCTATTATATCTCATTCTGAGATTAGCCCAAAGCAAACAGATATACACTTTAAAAATATAATTTTTTTTCTCAACTTAAGCAATCCTTGAAGAAAATATTTAGCCATAAAAATGCAGAGTCTGAAAACTGTAAAAAAAAAAAACTAAAGCAGGGAGAGAGGTGGACTCTAAATCACATACTTATAACTGCAGCACCCAGTCTCTGCTTGACAAAAAATTCAGATTTGTCAGAAGTGTTAATCTCCTCTTGACACCCCCAGCCTATCCCAAACTTCAACAGCACCCAGCATATCACCCTCCTATTTTGCCAAAACAACCCAAAAACATTAGAGCTCATGACATAGCATCTCTGGACCAGGCAATTAATTAGAAACAATTAATGACCACCATAGACGGGGCTCCTCCCCTAGAACTGCCCCCCTGATCGCTGGCAGCACTGCACTGCCACAGGGCCACTTGATCATCCAGATCTCCAACAACGGGAGGAAGCAGGACAGCAGGGGGTCACTCACGCCAGCATCTCCCAGTGCTAGGTATGTCCTACACACCCAACCCAGTCTATCCCCACCCCATCACTGGGTCACCTGCTGTGTTGTGGCCATCTACCACCCTTAGGCATCTCTAAAAAGTCCTCGCTTCCATCTCTCCCCTGTAGATAGCACCAGGTGGCACTTGCTCACATGAATACTTTGGTACCTGGCCACCAGGAAAGTCAGTTACACAGCTTTTCATAACCTGGGCTTAAGGACTAGAAGGAGGCACTATTAATATCTTAGGCACATCCCATGCTGTGGCAGTTAAGGAAATGTTGTGTAGACCTGGTTTGATTACACCATTAAAACAGCCTTCTTTATATCTTAAGAGACCTTACAACAGTCCCTTCTTCCCCCTTCTGTCACTTTGAAAGCAAGAACACAATCATCTCAATTTCCCTATTATGCTGTCGGTGAGCCCAGCAGGCTGTACATGAAAAGTTTCACAATGCCACCCATGACTCAGTGTTCAGAAACAAGGAAAGTTATAGTATAATTGGGGTGTGGTGCATGTATTTCTTTGTCGGCTTTTTGGACTGCACCACCATCTGTGCAAGAAAGAGGAGCCAAAACCAAATATAGAAGTCTCCATTCCCTTTCCAGAAAAGGCACCAAAGCTTTCCTATTCTAATCAAGACAAATCTTTCGTACAATAATTGAAATACACCTCCTATTCAAGGAGAGAATGACAAAGGTTGAAACAATTAGCTGGCAAAGACAAACAGCACTAACTTCCATCCTCCCCCACTAACAGTAAACATCAAGTTTTTAGGGGGGGAAAAAAAGTGCATTAAAGCTGAAAGTCCAAAAACAAAGTAGACACTTAAATTAGAAATTATTTAAATTGAATTTTGTATGAAGAATGCTCAGAGCTGGCCTGTTTGAGCCAAACCTCGAGTTTTCTGCATGGCTGGAATCACATTAGCAGAGGAACGATAGCCTCATGTATTCACTAATCTATTACCGTCAAGTTAGAAATAGAATATTGCATTAGCATGCAAAAGGATGCAAGCCGGCACTACAGGGGAAACCAGTACTTCTGTAGTAAGCACTGCAGAATGGCAGTGCAGATTTGTATAAATAATGAGTCAAAAGGGCAAAAGTGAGCTTGCACTGTTCTGAGGCTTATGTGCCTTGATTATAATGTTGATATTACATTCATTTTAATGTGTCGACAGTTCTGAATAGCCTACAAAGGCCAATGTTTTATGATGTTGTGATAGGAGGTTCTCCTTCCCTCTCTTTCATTTCACTAAAAAAAATAAAAAAAACACCACACATAAAAAAAACTACCAAAAGAATTAAAGCTCAGATGTCCTGAAATCTTTCACCCACTGATGACTGCCAACATTCAGATTAAATTCAAAGGGTTTACTGCAGCGCTCACTCTTAGCTATATAATTTACAAAGCCCACTCAGAGTTGCTCCGATCTAATTTGCAGTTCGGCAGTGATTAGCATTTGATGACTGCACCTACCTGAAGTTTTTCTTTTGAAGATCAGAAAAGAAATAAGATTAAACTTTTGACACCAATGGATTTCCTCCAGAAAATGCTTCAGAGACATTACCAGCAGGTAGCCTGGCATGCCACTTGCAGCCTGATGCAAGCTTTGTTACTACCTATTCTCATTGCCTTTAGCAGAAATGAGCCAAGTCACAACCCCCATTTCAGTCCCCAAAAATCCAGGAGAGTCTGGATTGTAAGCTTCATTACTGTGGTCTCAACTGATCTCCACTACTTCTTTCTGAAGAACTATTTTCTTCATTTTCAGAGGATATTAGCAGAGATGCCAACCTCTGCGTCATACGTGCTACTTATGTTCAGGTCTTACACTCCCCTATAGTAAGCTTGTATCTTCCAGAAAAGTCCCTAGAATTTTTTATGTGCTTCCTGGCTTTTCTGCCTTTTGAGGTCAAAACTCTGCTGACTTGGGCAGGAGACATGACTTTTTTTTTTTTTTTCTAACGAAGGAGGGAAACTAATGATTTAGTTAAAAAGAGGGTTCAAACTATGACAGCTGCCTACAGGCTGGACCCTTGAAGAAGGCAGTGCAGAAGGCACCGGCTCGCAGTGCTGGGCACCATTTCAGCCACATGTATTTTGCTGCTGAAAAGTGCAGGCTTAAGGCAACTGAGACTACTGATTATTTTAACACCAAATTTGGCAAATCACTTTGGCTGAAAATGTGTTTTGCGTTTAAAACTTCATTTTGACATCATCCAAATGCTTGGAAATATTTCATTTCCAAACGCACTGAAGTGTAAATACTTCAAAACATTTCTGAAATGAAAGAGTGCCCAAAGACAAAGTTTGATCCAAAAACACCTTCCCCCTTCGGCTTTTCATTTTCTCCAGCAAAAAGTCAATTTTTCACTGGTCCACCTGGGAATCTGAGGGAGAATTCGGAAAAATGAGAGAGGGGAGATAGTGACAAACTCTCCAGCCTTGAGGCATCCAGACTGCTAGGTCCCACGTCATTGAAGACAGCGTGCAAAAGACCAAATGAAGAGCCAGCCAGTACTGCACTACCTCAAGCAAGAGAAACTGAAGAGTACACGGGTCCCAAGACACAGGACCCAAATAAACAGCCTGATGAGTGTTCAAGCAGAAAATCTGCTTCGCTGTTAGGTTCCAGTAACTTCATGTCCTCTTGCTTCCAGGTTAAATCACTCCTCCTTTCATACAAGCATCACAAAAGCAGGGATCCTCAACACGTTACCTAATTAATAGGCTCCAATACCCCTAAATATCAGACCTAACACACAACTGCCAGAGGTGCAAGAAAACAGGTGGCTCTCTGCTCAAAAGCCACTTAAGGCAGCTGTCAGAAGGCAATATGTCAGTACCTCAGACTGGGGCATCCCACTGACCTGAAGGCAGAACCTTAGTAGATTTATGCAATGACATTTTTTAAAAATAATTTGCAACGTGAAACACTTTCAAACAACATAGTACGAGTGCATAGAAACAGACAAAAATTATTCAGTTTTCCCACAGTTGAATGCATGAGATTGTACTAATTCTTAATTAGAACAAGATGTGAAAGGAAAAATCAGTATAGTTATCTTCAGTGACCACCCTCTCTATTCAATGTCCATTTCAGCTAAAAATCTGGTCAGTTACAGTCAGTCTTGCCTGAAGGGGAAACAGGTACTAGCATAGCCAAAATCAGTGATTTTAATAAATCTAGTTGTATTTGACTCATGCAGATGTGCTTAGAGTGGAGTAGGATTGTTCACAAAAGGCAATTTTCTAGTACCGATATGCTGGAATAACTTGCTAAATTTTCCCATTCAAACAGAAAATCTCTGAGATTCTGTTCAGTAAGGAGACAATTTTATACTGCACATCACTATTTCAATGGGGGCAGAAAGGAAATGTAATAGAATAACATCAGACACTTTAGGCCCCAGATGACTTTTCAAGAACTACAGTAAAATGGTTATTTTCTGTTCTCTCTGCAACTTTGCAAGAGTTAAGTTTGAATTGCCATCTCCATGTGGACACTGCTGGCTATTAAGATGTGCATACCCTACAGGGGTGTAATTAAGGAAGCATTAAGATGTTTTCACCAAAGGACAGTTCATTCTTTGCAGCTGCACTCTTTTTTCAGCAGGTTAACTACTTGGCAGCCCTTGCATGTCCTAGAGTCAATCTGTGTCTAAAGGATGGAGGTGAGTGGGCAGGACTGGGCAGTTCATCTCGTCGTCTCTCATTTATTACCGCATCACTCAGCAGTGCTGCTGACCTTCCTCACCTTGGAAACAGGGACCACACACTGCTGGGGCCAGTGGGACAAGACAGAAACAAATTCCCTTTGAAATAATTTACCTAATAAATGATATAAAAAAATATATTAATGGCACAAGGATACACAAAAAATCCAAATATGTTCAAAGCAAAGTGTTATTTTCTTTACTCCACTGTTTGCTGCCTCCCCTCCCACTAAATGGTTAAAATTACTGGTAATTGTGCAGCCAGCCATAGTTATGCGTAGTTACAAACAAAATTATTACACTTTGTCTTCAGCTTGAAGCAGTAGTCACTTCAGAAGGGAGCACTGGCTCATGAATGGAAAACGTCACA
Organism: Arenaria interpres; assembly: GCA_013399435.1. Lineage (NCBI taxonomy): Eukaryota > Metazoa > Chordata > Aves > Charadriiformes > Scolopacidae > Arenaria > Arenaria interpres. Next base: position 556,889 of record VXAK01008485.1, read on the forward strand.
CTCAGTTCTGATGTAAGGGCCATTACAGTTTGAAACCCTTCTGCATGACAATCTATAGCTTGCAATGGCAATACAGGCATCACATACCGTGTCACATCATTTATACAACTCTGCCGCTTTCCTGAAGTGGCAACAGGAGGCCATTAGGAGGAGGCAACAATGAAGGACAGTTTTCCACTAAAGGAATGGACTATAAAAAGTTCAAAGAGGAAAAGGTGGCTCCATCTCCAGTCTCCTGCAATCAGCGTGTGCCCTGTGCAAGGGTGGCATGTCCCCTCTTCACCCTACCCCAATTCCCACAGAGGGCAGCCAACAGCTCTAACAGAAAAGCAGAAGGGAAGAAAACCAAGAGCAGCAGAAAATACTGCAACTCAGTCTCTCTGAGGATAGGAATCACTGCAGGACATGACTGCAACCATTAAGAAAGCAGCGACGCAATTAGTTTCATCCATTGCAGAAGCTCCTAAGGGGACTTAAACCCCCTTATATACCTGGAGGGAGACTGTTGTTGCCATCACTGGTGCTGGCTATACCTACTGTTCATAGCTGACCGCTGCTGAAACCCAAGGTGACACCCCAGTCAGCATTAATAAAACTATCATTCAGCACCAGCAGCCTCATAAACTGAAGTGAAGGAGGCTGGACAATGTCAAGTCAGCTGCGAGAGAGAGCAGCAACAACTCATCTCCGACACCATAATTCCCCGAGTGTTCTCATTGAGGTTTTGGGACGTGACACAAAAGAGAATTTGTTTCTCTGCTATGTTTCCTCCCGTTTTCCCCATGCACCCAAATTCCTCCTCCTCCATTCTTTACCGAATACCAGTAATGCCACACCACCCCCATTCACTTTGAGGGAAGCGCAGACCCCCTTCCTGGGGTCTTCCACAGAGCCCAAGCTGTCTGCAGCTTGGAAATAGCTGTACAGCAGCCATGGGAGAGCATAAAAGATTAATCAGGTACAGGATGGAGCTCTATATACAATTTGGTATTTAAAGTGCTTCTGCATTAAGAATCAGATAAATCCTGAGCAAGAGAATGAACTTCTCAAGCAAGTTTAAATGTGCTTAGATCCGTGATTGATAGATATGAGTGACTGCTTCGTACTCTAGGGTGACCCTGTTCACGCTCTCTCCTCTGACAACAATTCCAGAATAAATTGCCCTGACTGACAAAGACATAATAAAAAACATTATTCTGGAAACCCACTCACTTAACCCATACCTCCATGACTGTGCTCTAGTTAAATTACCAGGCAAGTGAGTCTAGTAGTGATTAATTTTGGCAACTTAATCATTTTTATTTTAGGGAAGCAATGGTTGTGATACATAATGATGAAACCGTTTTGATTTTGAGGTGTCTATCACTTGAAAAATGATTTTCAAAAACATCTAAAAAATTAACCCATCCTTCATTGTCATTCAACAACTCCTGAAATACTTTCAAGAATACATTTGGGATGAGTAGGGATTTTGTTAGAAGCAAAGATCCGAGGAGATCAAAGCAGACAATGGCAGAAGGTGATTTTAAGACAAAAAATGCCACTTCTCAAGTGACTACATAGGATCCAGGAGTCAAATTCATTGCTGTTTCTTTAACATTTTTCTTGCCTCTAGTTCAGTCAAGCCTGAACCCCACATGTAAATCCATATCCCAATAACACAATACAGAAGACAAGCCACAACTGAGTTAAAACAAATTGAAGGGGCAGATAGGAAGTGAACAGATCACAAATCTGAAGTGTGAGCTGCTCATTTCAATCAAGGACCAGTATCACGAGCCAAATTTGCTTCTTTCTGTTTCTGACCTTCACAAGAATAAAGGTGTCTTAGTGGAACCTTGTTAGCAATTTGACTGAGGTTTCAGAAAAATCAGAAAAGACAGCCTAGTATATTCTTACCTATGCTGGCTTCACAGAGTATCAAAATACTTTAAAAAAAAAAAAGAGAGAGAAAGAGAAACTTGGATTTTATCCCTCAAGGAAGCAGCTATGACCCAGTCAGTATTCAGCGAGGAAGCAGCTGTACAGAGCAAGGAGTCTATTTACATACTCACTGCTATTACCTTAATAGCATTTTAAAGGAATTGGGCAATCCAAATTTAATATGTAGCGAGGATTGCTGTTAGCACGGCTAACTGCGATAGTGATTACTCTTTGCTACTGTTAGGGAAGAAAGCCAAAGAGAGAGGAAGAAATGCAGTGCTCCAAGTAACCAGGAGGGCACACTGGGCTGCGACAGCCCCTGCCTCCCAGTACTTGCAATAACGCTTCTGTGATTTTCTCCAAAACTGCTGCATCTGACTGCTATGCAGGCTAGAAATAAGCAACTGTGACTGAAGACACTTTTAAAAAATAATCATCAAGCAAGTTCACCAGTGTAAAAGGTCTAGTGAAAGGATTAAACACAAGATACACAGACAGACTGCCTGTCGGCAAAGCACAGTTTATTTCACTTCTGAGCAAATGAAGTGGTAAAAAAGAAATCACAGCATTTTCAGGTAAATTGAATACAAGAAGCTAAGGGTTGAAATCTAGTTGGTGGAGGCTGCAGTGTGAAAAAGCACAGCTGAAAATGCAGCTTCTAGCACAAGCAGAGGCAGTACTCTTTAAAAGAGGACTGAGCAGGAGGGTGAGCTTTTGCAGAGAGCTGGAGCTAAAAAAGGCGCCTGGGAGGAAGGGAGGGCAGAGGCAGGCAGGGCCACCCCACGCTGCTGCTCCACAAGAAGGTGGCATCTTTGCCCACTTAACAAAACACAGCGCCAGGCAGGTATCCTGGTTTGAGCAAAGATGCCATACCATCTGGCTACAGCACACCAGTTTTTCAGTTCTTGCCTTGTGCAGGTACAAAAATAACTGCTAAACAGTAACCTTTCTGACTATTTAAATATACTTCTATTCAGATATCCAAATTACTACATCTCAGAGCTAACGTCCAGTCTATTCTCATTCAGAACAATCCCCAGACATACTGGTTATGCAGCCTCACTGGCTCTGAACTGTGCAAGAAGTCAGGGCCGGGGGGAGAGTGTTCTCTCTATAGTCCAGTGCACCAACAAGAAATCAGAAAGAGTGTATTTTCTCATAGTCCAGCACACCCACATTACAATACCATGTTATAGCACAGCCTGAAACAGATGAATTCTTTCCCTTTGCTGAATTGAATTATCTCTAGGTATCAGGCAGATATTATAAGTAAATATTTACAAGGTGCTCAAGTCTTTTATCAAACCATCAGGGACTACCCTGAGACAATATAAGCATCAATAGATAATGCAAAGCTAGTAATCACTTCCACAAGTTTTCACTTGTTTTCTTTACTTAAGACCTTGTGTACTGTCTGCTCCAGTAGCAAGAAAACGGTAAATTAAAGTGTGCTAATAAGGAGTAAGCTTCCCTGTATTTTTCTTAGATTGGCATCCTACAAGAGATCCCTATTTGGGTGTAATCTTATGGCCCTGGCTTTTAGCAATCTTAATTCATTTAAGGTGTTAACTGTGCTTTAATCTCTTGGAGAGCATCCACACTCAAGCTAACTAAATCACTTTCAACAGGAATCTAGTTAAATTGGCACACGTTCGGTATGCAAGGTAAATTGTACACATCGATACACAACACCTGCTAGTTGTTGCCTTGATTATTTACTCCCCTGTTGAGTCCCCTCTCACCCCTAGAAAAACACAAACTGTGAGGAGTGAGTGTAACTTGGGGCAGAACCACTCTGAGCGGGACTGATCCTGCGGGGTGTTGAGCTGCTGCAGCTCTCCCTGAAGCCACTCAAGGAAGAGAGACCCATCAGAGATGACTCCAGTTACACACGGCAAGTGGCAGAGCAGCGGGCAAAGCAGGATGCTGGGCTGGGTACAGCACCAGACCCAGGCTTCCTCCTTACAAACCGAGCTGGATGTGCTTCTGGGGTACAGCTGACACCATGAGAAACAAGTCATTTCTATAATTCTCTCTTACATATGGATAAATTGTTGTGTTTCGGGGGTTTTTCTGGCTGTGTTACAAATGCTAAATGGTGTATAGTACACATGATAAAACTCCAAGCAGACGACACACAGATTGTTTGTCGAATATCGCACCTTATGGACTGGCTGCATCAGCGCAGCAAGGAAGGAGAGAAGAGTGCTGGTGAGCATGAATAATATATGCTGCCTACTCAATTCTGTAATAGCACTTAAACTATTTGTTTTCCCTATTACCAATGGAAATAAGCAACATAAAATTGTAGGCTTTAGTAAGTGCATATTTTGTTTCACATGGAGGAATATTAAGTCATGGGTACAGTAAGACTATTAACTAGGCTTGCATTTTCTAGGTACTGTAACTTCAGGCATAAAAGGTTAACAGTTATTGGCAACACTACTGAATTACACTGACAGGTGAATAGTTCACAACTAGCCAGACGTTTTACCACACTGCAGGCAGTTGGCATACACGAAGAGCAAAGAAAACAGAACTTAAGTACCTCCCTCGCTTCATTGGAAGACCATTGTAGCGAGACAGTAAGTAGCCTTATGGTGCTCCTTATTCTCTCTTTTTTCATCCTTGCAGCGAGTGTCCCCTCTTTATCCACAGGGGGCAAGGCAAGCAACTGATGTAAACCAAACATTCCTCTGTAATGGGCCAGGAAACAAACAAAAAAAGCCAGTATCGAATTTAGAAACACAAAATGAATATTTCTGGCAAAATTATCTCAGCCACCACACATACTGTGCATCCTTTGCATGGGATAGATGGTCACTTCAGGAGAGCCAGGCCCAAGAGTCAAAGATATTGTCATCTGTCAAATCCCTTCTGCATTTGCTGAGGAGGTGGAAAGCACACCAGGAACAACAGAGAGGATTTCAGGAAGAAAACATACTTTCTTTGTTGTGACAAATGAGAAGGGAAGCGTTCATCCTGCCATTTCACAGCTACTTCTTTACCACTGCCACTTGTGCCCTTTGCATCCAACCCCATGGCTTGTCCCCCCCTTCCCAGCACCCTCAGGGCAGGCAACATCTCCCAATGGGGATGAGGATGCACCTCGATAACCCTTTCCTCCACTCACCTCACAGAGCCTGTGACAAATACCCAAGAAAAGAGACTGCTGTGGGCAGCTGTAGCATGTAGCCTGGACATGGAGCTGGCAGTAGTGGGAACCCACCCCTTCAGCCAGGGACCTGAGGACCATTCCAAAGCATCCACACGAGGAAGCTGCCTCTGCAGCTCTGTCACCCCCAAGCAGGATGGAGGTGCACTCACTCGGGGTCTGCTGGCTGCTGCCAGCTCACAGGCACCCAAATCTTTTGAGGTTTGGGCTGTAAAGACATGGTGGGCTTCCCAGGTGTTTAAGGCTTGCAGCACAGCTCAAACAAGCAGGATTTTCAATGAGGGAAAAGAAAAAGAAAAAAACAACACACCCACAAAAAACCCACCACAAAACACACAAACAAAAAAAAAAACCCACACACACACAAATCAAAAAACCCAAACCAACCAAACTTACACCACCAACCAAAATAAAACCCATCACTCACATATAGAAGGGAAGACCCCCTGCAAAAAGCTGTATCAGATCTGCCCTGAAAGGCCGGGGGAAAGAGGAGAGGCCAGCCCTCTAAAGAGAGGTGGTCACTAGGATTATTTCCTTTAGAGAAAACCTTTTCTCTGCTTCTCTCCCTTCCCCCTCCTCCCCCCCAAAAGATAGCAAACAAAAAACCCACAACACTGAAAGTTCCTCTAAACAAACGAACAACACAAGAGCTGGAGGCAGTCACCCAGCATGGAAAATGAGCTCAAATCGTGGAAAGTTATCAAACGGAACAGAAAATAGCCTTATAATGGGAAATGTCAGGCAACCCTAGTAAAAAGTGAAGCTTCCAGTCCCACCTGTAATCACCCACCACTGCACTCTTAATAGGATATCTACAATTATACACAGATGGTGAGAGATGGAGCAATCTTCTGCTGATGCTTGTGGTTATATATTTTGTTTAACGAAATGCTCAGGCAAATTAAGGGCACTCCTGGAGATTTCTCCTTTATCTCTTAAAGATCACCTCACACATCAGAGGGTGAGACTTAGCAGCCATAATAAACAGTCTAGAGACAAACTCCTAAGACTTCTGTTTTATGCTAGAATTTTATACTACCTATTGATCTAGTGTATACTGAAAGACGATTTTAACATTTATTTTGTGAAGTCTATTTCACATAAGTCTCTTTTACTGCAAATGACAAATAAATTGTCTGTGAATTCTGTTTTGGACAAAACACAAAGGAAAAGCAAAATCATCTTATGCACAAACAGGGCGTGATAAGAGATCATTTTGAAGTAAGTTTGGTATAAATAGAGTTTTATTTCTGAAAAACAAATTTAGCAAGACATTTTAGAAAAGCCCTTTGTGTTTTTAAATTAAATTGCATTGTGCTCTGAATGTTTCAAGGAGGTGTTTAGGTTGAAATCCATACTTCAGACTTGATATTCAAGTATTAAGTTAAAGTAAATCCACTTTTCACAGGAAACGCTTATTTAATTCCCCATAAAGTCCACATAAAAAGAATTTTATAATAATTCTAAGATATTTCCTTCTTCCAATATCAAAGAACATATTTTACACAGAGAAATTACCTGTAGAAGTTCTTTATTACCTCTAACATTTTTTTTCTGTTTAAACACAAAAACTTTCACTTGCTCCTTAGACATTTAAAGGTGGCTTAATTTCTTGAAGACCGATTTGCAAATCTTTTTCATCTAAAGAAAGTTATATATGACAGCTTCATTATATCAAAACTAGATAAGTGCTTGTAATCACCAATACAACACCTTCACAGCAAGTTGCAGGTAATACAGTAGGCTATTTAAGGTTAAAGCTATGAAACTAGTTATCTGAAAATACTTAAGCAGCCACTTCACTAATCACAGAAAGCATGAACTAGCTGTTCAAATTATTCTGGAAAGAGCTGACATTATAAGTTTTGAAAGTTTTAAAGGCAACTAAATAGTTTATTTAATTTGTACTTAAAACTTTTTCTGTAAGAGCATGGAGCATTTGAAATACATGATCTTCTCTGAAACCCTGGTGAAATTTCACAAGATAACACAGAACAAAAATAAGTTAAATTCTTGTGTTAGAAACGTTCTGATAGCATCCTGTCATAAGATAAAATCACTATAATTAAGGTGAATTTTGTTGCACACCTACTCACAGATCAACTATTCATGAGAAGAGACAGCTAACAAGGCAAACGCACAAAGACACTCAAGGAAGGAAAGATCAGAGGAGTGCATTTTGAATACTGTTAAATGCTAACAAAGGTATGGTTTCCTTCTTAGTCAAATATCCAGAAGGAAAAAAAATATAAAATTTTTCTAGACCAAGAATGCAAGTGGACTCTTTGCACATCCTTGACCTTATCACCACTTTTTCTGGTCTTTCTGCAAGCAAACCACTAATTACCACACTCAGAGAGAGAACAAAGAACCAAAAACCTGAGCTGAGAAGCAACTGCTTCTGAATTCAGCACTGTTCTTTCATCATCTGCAGCAAAACGAAGTTAGCTTGAGCAGAGGCAAATAATTATACTCATTATGAAAAAAAATTACTTTTAGTCAGATATTAAAACATTACCCTTGCAGTTTAAGATAATAACAGCTTCTCCTGTTAAACACTGTAACACTTACACTACGTATTCCTAGAGATAAGAATAAACGCAGATGATAAGTAGACAAATTTAAAGAAAATTGAAGATGCTCAGTATTAGTTAATTTATAATCTTAAAGCTGGTCTTAGAATGGAGTAACTTCCATGGAGTAACCAACTCTCTTTGACTTCATACAACTTGGGTAAGAACAGTCCATTTTAACTGCTGGAGTTAGCACAATATATGTGACAATGCCTTCACACTCAAAGTTTTGTCCATTTAGAAACGGTTTAGTTAAGCAGGGTAAGAGAAAAGAGTTCACGATCAGTTGCAGGAATATTTTGTCCCCTTTGATTGCAAATTCATACTTAAAACTACCACCTTCGAAGTCCACATACTAACCATTACTAGTTTGGGTTTTATGGTTTTTACTTAAATTGTAATGGCTTATTTTTTTCCTCCTCAAGACAGAGCAAGATGCCCAGGCAACTGCTATCTTGTCTCAACTAATATCACAGAAACAAGATTTGCTTGTTATTTTCTGGTGTTTCTACAGATAATACAGTTTTTATTACTTTAAAAAAAAATATAGCATTCAATAATTTTTAAATACCTCTTTGCAATCTTCATAACATTATTGCAATAATTAGGTCACCTAAAGTCCAGGAGAGTCGAGTTTGAGGAGCAGTCACAAAGAGCAACCACGTACAGTGTACAGACATGCTAACAGAGTTAATGACATGCTAACAGGGTTAATATCACGGCTCAGAGCAGAATAGCCATAGGTCTGCAACACCCTCAAAGAAGACAGACCTGCACAAAAGAAAAGGGCTAGCAGGCTCTTAACCAGACAGTATTTGCTAAACTAAAAGCTTCAGTTACAGCCACAATAGCAGTAACCCTGGAAAAAATAATAATAACAAGCAGAAAAACAGATGCCTCCTCTCAGATCATCAGCTGTATAGTCACTTATCCTTAAAGTAACATCTCAGATCTTTGTCTCATTTCAATTGATGGCTTATACCAATCTGTTTGTTGCAGCCAAAAACCTCTGACAAAAACTTTCTTCTGTATCTAAAGGGAAATAGTTTGCTTCATCTAGCTTAAAGTTTAATTATGTACCCTCTGGGACTTTTTCTGATCTGAAATGCAATGCCCTCTAGGCAACCCCAAGAGCACATGTACTAAATAGCCTTGTCAGCCAAGAACAGCAGTCAGCCTGAGCTATAAAGAAAAACATCATGCAGAAACATCTAGGCTCAGGTTGGAGGGCTGCAGCAGAGTTATTGAGAGTATAAGCACAAAAAGGTGAGGGGGAGGCTTGGGCTAATTGGTGAATGAGAGACTTGAGTAGGCAAAAAAGAAATAAAGGAGCCCATTCTCTGCTCTCCTGGGACACATGCAGACCCATGATCAGCAGCATCACATGAGCAATCTTTGCACCAAATTTCTTCAGATCACCACGCAGAATTAAGGGGAAAAGGAGATTCAGACCCAAGTTGCAAAAAAAGTTTTTTGCGTATATTGCATCTGTAATGCTCTTTTAACAGCGGTTAACCAGGACCACACACTCACAATAGGTCAATTTTCTGGCTTAGACTGCTAATCACACTTCCTATAGAGGACTGCAAAAAAAAGTGGAATCCTTTCCATGGAGTATTAATCCACTTGGTACACTAGCTCCCGGAGACTCAATCCCAGGACCTTTTGCCAGCAATAGTTCAGGTCCCCAGTGTTAGAGAGGTTTTTAATTCATTAGTTGTCTTTATTATGAAAGACTTTGTCTTTTGGGAATTGAGATCACAGCCATGTGCAAGACTTTCTCTTTGCTATTATAAAAGTGGTATTTCTGGAAAACTAAATATGTGGAAAACCAGAACAAAAGTAGAATAAATTGGTTTTACCTCAGAAGGAAGTTGAAAGAATTAGAAATAGAGGAGATCAGCACCATTCATCCAGCCATGGTACAATTTTCTTTGCTTAGTTTGTGATAAAACAAGCCTCATCCTCCTTGTGTTTTCACTTTGGGTTTCTTCACACACATTAAATATTACAAGTCGAAGACCCCAATTATTTCTTCAGCAGTGAAGACAAAGCTCTTCATGGCTACTTTACAGGGATTTAAATAGGACAGCACAAGGTGAAGAAAAGAGTTGTGAAAACTTGCTGACTACATTTTAACCTAATTCTCTGAATTCCTGATTTTGAAGGGACTACACCAACTGTTTAAAATCCCAGAGGCACAGACATCAAACTTCAGAAAACAAACCTCATCAAACGTTGAGCGCTTCAGACTGCACAAGATTAAGAAGTGGGATTTTGGTATAAATCCTTCTTATGTTCAGGATCACTAATGCCAGCTGAGGGTTTGCTCTTAGAATTAAGAAAAGGGAAATTACTAGGCAAATACAATGCATCAAAATCATTTTTAATTATTACTTAGGAAGAGGAAGCTTCTGAAGAGCAGCCTTCCTTCATGCCTGCCAGCTCAAAGGAACAGATCAGTTCAAGAAGTAGAAAAAAAAGATCTGACACTTTTCTCACACACCTCATTGATACCAAGACTTTTCATACCTACATACTACTTTTTTTTTTTTAATCTAAAGTGTAACTAACCCAGTCGTGAAACTCAAAGCATGAGAAAGAACAATCAAAGTCTGCATAAGAAGAAAGAAATCATAGCCCCTCTTCCCTGGACACTTGGTAAACTGAAAAACCTGTCCTCTCAGAGTGGGCACTAGGACATGGCAAAGCTATACATACAAAAAAAAAACCCACTAAAAAAATACTTTTTTTTTTTAATGGAGATTCCACCCATACATCTCCAGGAGTCACCTCTCTGATAAAGAACTGGTTGCTAATCTGGGTTTCAAACTACTAAGGGGTTGAGACCACATCCCATTTATGCTTGATTTATGCCCCTTTCCTATAGCCTATTCTTCAACTCCTTATTGACAACTTCACAGAGGAAACCTCCTTGAACGGCTTCATTTCTTTCCCAGAAGTCATACTGAATCTAAGCAGAGCAATGGCTACTCTAGCATCAAGTGAAAAGACTCCTCTCTAAGAACAAACGTGTTTCCCCTTGTTTGCTACACTTCCTCCCATATCATGTATTACAGTAGCAAATTACCATGTTCAGTTCAGTATTGGCCAACCTTGACAGTGATCTCATAGAAAGACAAGAGGTAAATTAGTTGAATGTAGCCTGAATAAAGATAATCATCTAAATAGGGAAGTGGATCTACACAGGTGAATGTTTCATGCAAAACCCACTGAAGTTGGAGAGCATCCCACAGACCTCATCTCTAAATGGCTGCATGGGAAAATGAGCATTTTTGTAATTATTTGAAATTACATTACAATCAGAAGATGCCTCAGTAAGCACTCCCAAGGCAAGCAGCTTATCACCAGCCCAACGTGCCTGCTGGGAGACCAACGCAGAGCGAGCAATGGAAGGAGAGACACAAAGGGTTTCATAAACACAGAAGTCTTTCACAATTGAGGAATAAAACTGTACTAATGCGATTCTGAAGCTTCTTCTCCTTTTAGCTCTGCCAACTTCAACTGTCACGTAAGCTTTCAAATGACACTGCTCATGCTATGTGATGTAGAGATGCAAGTGTGACCTTGAGCATGCAATGTTTCTTTCACACGCTGTTGATTGCATCAACCAAACCAACCAGCCCTCCTCCTCCCCCCAGCGCAGCCACTCTGCCAGTGCATTCAGACCTGTTCAGGATACTAACAAATAGCTCACTGCAAAGGAAGGTGCATCTTATTTGAGTGCATGACAGAAAACCAGTTATAAAGTAATTACTGAACTTTATCTTTAAACTCCAAGTGTAGCGCGGAGAAATAAAAACACTAAATCTAAAAAAAAGCATCTTCTTACAAATTACTCTTTCAAGTGATTACAAATACAATCAGTGACTTGCGAAGACCATAAATACTTCCTAGGGTTGTGGGACTATCATAATAAACCACCGGAACAAAATTCATGTGGGATATGATGTCACTGGTGCTATGAAATGTATTGATGGTCCGGTTCACTGTGTTCCCATATAATATAATATTTTTCTATAATATGTGGTTGCAACCACAAATTTTGATGGAAAAACAGTTTTATTTAGCAGAGAAGTATACCTTGGAAATCGAGGTCTCTCTCGTGGCACTTATAAATTGTGTACCTCAATTTCCACGTTATCCAGAAAGGATTGGCAATACACCAATACAAGAGATATTGATACAAGGTCTTGCTGACAGGATATAAAGCCCTGGACAGTTAGCCCTGAAGTACCTAAGTGACAAGATGCCTAGGCCAATGTGGCTGAGACTGGCCTTATTCTTCTTTTCTGTCCTAAATCTCCCCCGGAACCTTGCAAAGGACCCATCCATACAGCTCAGTGAATGGCTTCACAGTTCGCTGCAACAGAACAGCATCTCCTTAACCTGTTCTGCCTCTTTTCAATTGCTCATGGTCCCTGGGACATTTTGTTTTGCCTGTTTTCCTTTTTCTTGTGATTGTTGTTAGAGTAGTTTATGTTCTGAGCCCCTGAGTCCAGCTTTATTTCCATCATGCTTGCAGCATCCCACACCACTAGCTGTGGGCACTTTAAAAAACTATCAGGAAACAGGAGAGCTGCACTGACTTTATTTAGGCAATAGTTTAAGGGGAGTCCCTCTTTATAATGCAACGATCAACTTTAGGGACAACAACACAGAGGCAAGGTGCTTAACAGTGGAGGATACAGCTCTCATCTTGTACACATCGAGCAACCCAAGGTCATCGCGTTGAAATATGCTTTGTCTCAGCCTTTTCCTATCTCTCCTCTTCTACTGAATGTGCTCCCACCACCATGAGGACAATTTTATTTTTTTTTTAAATAATAATCAAATAATAATTTGCACATTGGCGTAATATCTGGTTACAGGCATCAAAAGCATTGTTTTGCAGACCCCTTCCCAGCATTCCTGGCAACATTTTGTCATGGAGCCCAATTGTCCCCTGACATAACACTGGGGCACCACTGAGAGCCGCAGGGGTTTAGCATCACTCTCTCTGACCCTTTTCTCAGCTGTCTTTGAAGCCACAATATGACTGAAATGACTGTTCTCTTGCTGAACAACAGCACCTACGGGAAGCACAAGCAAAACACCACCAGGGTAAGAGAGGGGAGATTTCTTATGAAGGCCACAAAGGCAGTCACCACCTCCTTCAGCTAAGCCTGGTTTTATCAGACATACTTCTGAGGAGTGGTAGGTTTCAGCCACATAACCAGAAAAATGAATTATAGCAGAAATACCATCTTTGCAGCTATCCTTTACGATGTACAACTGTTTCTTCAGCCTCAGACAGACAGAAATAACAGAACCCAGGAAATACAACAAATCTATTGCCCCTTTGATGATATGTGTTTCAGCTGACACCATTCATTCCTATTTTGCAGATCTTGAGTATACTGTTTATCAAAAAGGTTTACTTCTAGTTACTTATGTTTTAAGGGCTGCTCTCATAATTATTTTTTCATAGTTGAACCCCAGTAAACTTTTATCCAGACTTCTTGCTTCCCTTTCAATGCCATAGCCAATCTTACATACTAATTAAAAACAGAGGTTGCCAATTAAATTGCACTTTGTTTTCTTAATGAGATAGTCTCTTTTTCTCCTTGCTTGCTTATTACTTACTACATAAAGAAACTATAAAGTTAGATGACCTTCAACACCATTAGTTCTACCTTCTGTAGTAGGAGAAACAGGCTGCCTTTTCCCCCTTCCAGTCCATACATGGTAAACATCAAATCCAGATCAGTACCAGATCGGTAGCATTTGACAGCTTGCTGCTTCCATTTTGTGCCTCTGTTTCTATCTCTAGACTCTATTGCAATGAAGAGGAGTAAAGATTCTGGTTTCCTGCCTCTCTCCTCTGTAACCTCAGAGCAGTTCACCCTTATTCACAATTCCTTTATCCTCACATTTCCCTTGGTTTAAACTCTACTTAAGCATAGCTGATCTCAGCATTAGAGAGCACATTTGAGGAAATAAGGATACTAGAATGGAACACAGGCTTTTGTAGAGTAAAATTTCCAGTTGGTGGGGAAGCAACCGACATTTTTAATTCTCAGGTATATATAACTTGAGGGACAATCATGCTAACTGACCCATAATATCATATTGGTTTTGAACTCTGTAAGGCTCAGGCACTTATCAGCTGTCGGGCTTCCATGCCCTTCAAAGATTAACTCTTGCTATACACTGAAGGTGTTACTTCCGCATTCTCTGTGGCAGGGCTACCTGTTTTCCATGAAGCACTCTCAATTCCATACCTTGCTCCCAGGCAATGGGATATAGCCAGAGACAGACCCATCTTCAAAACACAAGACAAGGCCCACACGCACATCCAGATCTCTCTCTGTGAGAATTTTTTTTTTTTTTTAACAGCCACATTACAACATCTGATTCTACTATATTCGTTTTGACTTGGTTTGCATGTCTTGACACATTCTATGGGACATAATTATGACATCTCCAGGGCCAAACATGTTGAATAAAATGAAATATATATATTTCTTCGTAGTTCAGTAGCAATTAATCCAATTATTCACACCAAAAAGACATGTTATGTGGCAAATGAAAGTGAGTGTACCTATTGCAGTTAGTGTTGCACCCACAGATTACAAGACATTTTGTAACATCATAACTGCAAATTAGTATTTTTTCCTCTGCTTCTGAGCAGTTAATTGAATGGGATATGTATCTGTTATAGCAGTCTATTATGACCATATAATTTGTCTTAACGGCTTCAGTGTCCTTGTCTAAAGCTCCATCACTGTATAGCATCTGGTCCAGGCAGAACTGTTCATTTAACAAAGTGATTGCGGAAGCTGCTAACTAGGAATCTAAGTCCTTCACTGTGAGACCCAGTATTGCTCTCCAACATTCTTTCTCAATCTAGTCTTGATTTTTTTCCCCTCTCAGACCCTCATTTATCCCCAAACTTGACATTTATTTTTCCTAACTCATGACTTTCATACGATGATTCTCATTGACATTCCACTGTGCCATAGAACATTCCTGAAGAAGTTATCGTGCCAGTAATAAATACATTTGTAAACAAAAGACGGTCCTAAATTATAATATTGGGTCTGCACACTCTCTACTTTTAGAGCCAAGCCTAAAAGTGCCTGAATTTTGCAAGTGGTTCTTCAGTTGATCAAAGTTCCCATTCTAGATATTTTTAAATCTTCTTACATTCTCATCAGCTGACTACTGAAGTTTATGTGCAGAGTTACTAAAATTAAACTACTGAATTATTTTACCTCTAGGAAACAGGTCAGGTTCTGGAGGAAGTCTGGTCAGCAGCATGCCCTTCTCTGCACCAAAGCATTCTTCCACCACTCGGGAGCTAGTGATGACTTGTCCCTAGAGGTGCCGCTCCTAAAAGAAACATGAAGGAGAAGTTGCAGGTAGCTGTGACAGGTATAACCTTAGAACACTTTTCACATTAATTTAGCCTGCTCCGACTCCATGGCTCCAGCGGTCTTTGTGCCGCTTTACTGGGCTTAGATCATTATTAACCCTTTAGCCTGTGAACCTAGCTCACGTTTCAAGACTTGTCGGGTAGTTTCTTAGCCTGAAAGGTGGAACTGTATGCACTCAAGTACTCTTTGCTGCAATCTCATTTGTCTAAAAAGAATGTCAACGCAATTCTCCACAGCAGATGTCAATGACAAAGCTCTGAGGTAGATGAGACTGGGGTGTGCAGACACAGCTAAAGACAATCATTTCCTTCTCCCCACCCCTGCTCTCAATTTGTAACAACTCCTGGAGAAATCCCTTCTCTATCATGTATTAGGGTGAGGTTTTATAACCTCCCTGCTGTTAGAAAGCACAGTGTCACCCCCCTGGTTTTTTTGTGCTGGCCCAATCAACTTCTTCTGGACTACAAGCGCTCAGCCTCATCAGCTCAGCCCTGGCCTGTGCAGGCACACAGAATTGGAAGCCAGCAGGGGACAGGACTACACATACACACACACGAGCTGACCCTTGCATCTATCTCTTTCTTTTTTCCCTTTCTTTAACCTGACCATCAACCTGAATCCTTATCATCTGAGACACCCCTTGCTCCCTGGCCAATTGGCAAGGGAGGGCTTGCTGCTCCCCTCCAGTGCTCACTGCGCAAAGGGATGTTGCATTGCTTCCTCCGCTCTCCTGGAAACAAAGGGGTTCAGGACTCCCATCACCTTCAGGAAAAATCTACGGCTGCCTGTTGATCAAAGACTCGTTCCGCAGCAGCCATTAACTCCTCTCCAAACAGCTTTATTATTTTATTCACACAGTAGTGCTGCTGTTAAGCAGCTGGTGGTTCACCCTGGAGGGGACTGTTTGCCAGTGGTGGTTTCTGCGGCATGGTGCCGTACAAATAAAGGTCATTGTCATCTTAGGAAGCTCTTCTCAGGCAGTGGCAAACATTTGGCCATGGCATAGCCTTTAAAAGCTGTTTGGGCAACCAACACTGGTTGTAACCCAGACTACCACAGTAGGGAAAGACCCTGCACAACCTCTGGCTGTTTTATTTTGTCAACTAAAGCTGCATCTAATCAGTATTACTGCCAGGATTTGCTAAGCTTTTGCTGTCTCAGGAGAGCTTAGGACTCAGAAGAAAACATTCTGTGTGTTATGTAAAGCTATTCTTAGCACACATGTAATTTTTAAGAAGCATAAGTCACAGTAAGTGTTTTAAAGTACTTCATAAGAAAATCGGTAATTCAATAGGAAGTTTCTACCCTACGAGTCTAAAGCAGGTGAATTCACATTAAACAGCGCATGTTCTCAATAGGAATCTGATGTCCTCAGGGATCAAGGACAAGTCTAGATTTTGTATGTAAAAAAAAAAAATTTAAAAAAAAAAAATCACATAATGGGGATATGTTGGGATTTTCATGCCGAAGTACATTTGTTCTCCTGAACAAAGTGGTTATTTTCACTGGCCCAGCAGCACAGTAGGCTCATCTCCAGGGCACAGCCCATATGGGTGAAGCGATAAGAAAAACAAGTTAGAGGACGATGGTGCCCCATTCACAGCTTCAGCTGCCAGAGGACGGAGCATACCTGACTAGGCAGCGCATGCAAGGCTCTAAGAACAAAACCAAAGAAAGTATCAAGGAAGAACCACCAAGGGAAATGTTACCTTAAAAGTTTAGTACAGACTGACATCCTTTCATGAACTCCTCCTTTCTTGAATGCTTTACATACATAGCTAGATATCTTTCCTGTCACCAGAGACTGACAGCACCCATCTCAGCAGACTGCTCACCTATTCTTACTCTAAAAACCTAAAGCTGTTGGCATGTTCTCATATACGAGGGCTATCAATTCTAAATTCTCACTACTGACAAATACCTTCTCCTTTGTTCCCTTGGTCCCATATTAATGGGATATTTTTATCTTGAGGGCAGACTCATTTACTGTCATGAAGTCCACACAGCCAGTGGCAAATTGCACCGTGAGTCTAGACCGCAAAAGGCAAGGCATCATACTTGCTGGGCCAATTACATGAGATGAATGGAGCTTGAATGCTCAGACCAGAACTGAAGATAGAGAGGGTGTCTGATTAAGAAACCATTAAGGATGAACCATGTTTTAAAATGCCCCCATACGCACCTTTTTAACTTCTCGCTGCAATTGTAATTTTTTACTTGGGAGCTCGGAAAAGACCAGGTTGCGGCCCTAGGCTGCCACAGTAGATGTATATTATGGGGAGTATGCTTAGGGTGACAGTTATAAACACACCGTCTCCAGAAAAACACTTCATTTACAAAACAGATTTGACAGCTCAGTTTGTTTGCAATGCAGAGCACTCCTCCCAAGCCCCCACGTGGCCCTGTGAGCCTTGATTACTTCTTTGATGCCAGCTCTTCCATAGAGACCTCTGAAATGGAAGTGATGAATGAGGTCCTGTCAGGCTCCATTCCCTGGGTGGCCTTGAATCCATCCAGTTATCTGTTACACTGCCAGCCCTGACAGTGATGAACACAATGCAGGCAGCTGACAACACCCCTATTCATTACAAAAAGAAAAAAAGAAAAAAAAGAGATAGATGGAAAGAGGTATGTTTGCCACCCTTCAATGCTTCACTCATCTACTCTACCTTCAGAGGACCTGCTTGGGGAGGAGATGATGAAGTCTGTTTATACAACTATGCGGAGCAGGAGATCCAACATCCCTCAGCTCCATCCACTAAGGCTGAGCATCAAACTGCCCAGATGCTGACATTTCTTTTTCTTAATTAAGTTGTCTGCTGTTCACATTTATTGCAGACATGCATTCAGATGGGTCTGTCACATGCACAATGGCCACAGAGCACCCTGATGACGCTTCTCTTTTCATGTGTCATGGATATGGTGTCTCTGCTAACCAAAGAAGTACCTCACAAAAGGATGCAAGCTGGGAAGAACTGCTAGCCTGGTTTGTTGCAGTTATGGCAGATTACAGAGCAGCCTTGTTTTTTCCATAATCCTAACACGGAAGCAAAGGTTCCTGCATGTGAATTTCATATGGGCATTCTCTCTCATTTTCCCTCTAGCAGGTTGTCTGAAACACTGAGTTCCCTGCTTGTTGGCTTGTGTCATCAGGACTGACCCATATGAGCTCACAGACCAGTTTCTTCATTAACAAAGGCTGACAAGCAATGTACATCACCTTCTAGAGTCATCACACTTCTGAAGCTACAGATCAAGCAAGAGACAAACATTCTGACATACACAGAAGTTGTCATCTTCCACCTAGATGGATGCTATCTCACCTCACTCTTTTATTGTGTACTCCTCAAATTATGAGTCAGTCAGCCACACGTGCCCTTTTTTTTTATACCTTAAAACAAAATGCACACCACAACACTCATATTCCAGAGATGCAAGAGTCTGACCTGTAAGGCAGGCTGAAACATTTCTTTCTAAACCACTATGAAAGAAGACTAGGACTTTGGTTCTTTTTGCTTCGCAATTAAAAGGCTTTTTCCATGGCACCTTTTAATTTTCCACTGCTAACACATATAAAACCCAAAACACAGAAGCGTGTGTCCCCCATATGCCACTTCAACGTTTTATTTAAAGAAGAGCAACCTGGTTATTTCCTGTCCTCATTATGACTCAGATTTCCCAAGCTCTCTTTCACATACTGTACTGCAGAAAGCTTATATTAAACTGGAAAAGGAGGCATCACAAAGTAATTCCAGAACAAAGATCATTTCAAACAAATGCTTACACTTTGATTTTGCTCAGAGCTCACAATTCATATAGGAAGTTTAAATGAAATGGCTTTGTTTATTTTCATTTTCCCAGAAGGCAGAAGTTTCATAATGTTGGATTTATCCAACTGACACTAACCATTTAAATGTAGGCGTTTACTTATAATCAAGTAGCTGCACTCTGTCTACAGTCACTGGAAAGAAACATTTCCAAAAGCAAGCTGCATCTTAGAAACCATTTTATCTTAGAAACTCGTCTTTAGATGTACCAATCCCTTCAGGTGTTTCTCTTGTGACATTTACTATTGAGGGAGTGACAATATCTATTGTAGACTAGACACCTAAGTTTGGTTAATAGTAAGCAAGATGTCAGAGCAATGAGTAACATCCTGCATACTTTCTTTTATTTCAGGAAGTAACTACTCCTTCACTTACAAAAGATATTACAATTCTTGAAAATTCTATTTTAAAAGATAATATTTCTTGCATAGAAAGCAACCACCCCACCTCTCCCGTTGTAGGACAGCCTTTCAGGCAAATAGGGTGGAAGAAATACAAATACAGAAAGTACAGTTGACAAGAGAATTTTGGCAGAGGGAATGCAAAAGACCCAGTGCCAAGATAATGTGTATAGTTGTTGTTTTAATTTCATTTCTTTTAATCATTTTGCCTATTTAATTCATCAACATATACTTTGGCTCTAATCATTTCACAAATAGAAAACTAACCCACAGAAAGCTGACCCTCTAAATTAGTGGTTACTCGTGTATATCTCAATACCTCCCTCAGCAGAGCCTCCACAAATCACTTGGTAAAACCTAATGACTTTGATAAAACCTAATCTAATACAAAATTAGACATCAATTCAAATAGATCACTACTTAACTATATATGAAAAAACAAGTTATAAATCCTGGGGACTTGCTGGTTGAGCCCTCCAGACTGATGTAACTATTGCAACACCCCATGAGAAAGGGCTGTCTTTCCACTATGCACTTCCCACTGCACAAGCCTGGGACAGATTTGTCCTACAAATTGCATGATCCACTCTCCTGTGGCCACAGCAAGGACTCCCTTTTCTGCACAGATTTTAAATCCTCTCTTATTTAAAACGTGGGACAAGGAAGGAGGAGGAAATCCACAAGATTTGTACTGCTGAGAACATAGTACAGAGGATATTTGCCACTGGATTAACCTCTGGTAGGCCTGGTAGACACTGCTCCACTGAGGACACCGAGTAAGCCCTCTTTATGGCAGTGGTAAATTTGCTGCTCAGACGATAACTGAAAGGAGCATAAATAGTAGAAAGCCTGACTCTTCTCTCAAGTTGAAAGACACAGGAGAAATGGCTTTGGCTGCTGATGAGATACTGTACGAGGTCCACAGTACAATTTAGAGAGCCAAATTAATCCAGCATGGTTTTGTTCTCTCAGCCTTAAAAATGCAATCAGTTAATATTTATATCTGTACTACCTGGGTGCACTACTGAAGAAAAAGAACAGAGTAAAGAGAGTCATATTTAAAACAACTAAACCTTTACCTTCCAAAGGAAGCATGCTGCAAGCAGCTACTGAACTTGCCTAGCCAGCAGTAAAAAAACCACAGAAATGTAGGAAAACAGGAGAAATAACTGACTAATACAGGGGTTTTTCAATGCCAGAACCATAAATACACATTATGTGATAACAACCTCAAAAATCTTATCCAGTCCTGACACTGGACATCCTGAAAATGAGTAATGGTTCTTTGGATGTCTCCCCATGGAGCCAAAAGCACGCACTTCCCACAATCTCTTCTGTCCAAACCCTAAACAAAAGCCTATCATTTAGCAGATGCTGTTGGATGTACGTATAGGGAGAGAGCTGCAATTACAACCGGAAGCACAAAATTACACACCTCACAGACGGGTGGCACAGAAAAGCAGAGGAAGACATTAAAACCTTTACTTGCCCATAAGCCTGTCCAACTCCTCCCCCAATAAACTCATCTCTAAAGGACGGGTACAGTAGTAAACTTGAACATACACCACGACCGAGTACCATCAGATAATCACAGAAAACTGGACTGGGAAGGGCACCCAGGGGTGCAGGGCACCCAGTATCGTTCCTGTACTATTCTCAATAGAGTTAACCAGTCAGTCATTTACTGATCTCCCACATCTTAATTTACCTATCTCCTTCATCCCCAAAATAATCAGCAAGATGTGGCAAGGAAATGCGTTTATTTTCTATTCTAATATAAGCAGAGCATAAGGAGCCACCGTTCAAGAGTTCTCAGAAATGCCTGCAGTTATCTTCCCCAGCTTATAATTTGTGAGCAGGAAATCACACTTGTCTAATTGTTGGTGCCTAGGATTGTGCAAATAAACCAAAACATATGCCACCCAAATTTTATCCTAAACGATCTTTTCATAACACAGCATTACATGTAGCTAAAGCTACTAAAATGTAGTGTGTGGTGTAGTACACATGTATTAAGCTCACATGACCCTTTTTCTGCAGGTAAATAAAATTAAGAACTCAGAATTAAGACTCTCTTGTATCAGTTCCTTCTTCATCATCCTACTTAATGCAGAAAATACACACTCTATGCACCCTGAGGCAGACAAGAAGGACCAAAAATCAAGCCCCAGCACTTTTTCTCCTTTATCCCACTTCAGCAAAGGAAGCCCACACCAGGCTAACTGCCTTCACACTACAGGGGTTTCTGTTAGTCACAGAGTCACAGGGCTGGAAGGGACCACAGAGCCTTGTAAATTCCAGCCTCTTGCCCCAAGGGGGGGTTTCGGTGTACCTGTGCCCCACATACATTTCCCAAACTCCTTTCTAGAGGTCTGCAGCAAGGAAGAGTCCATGACACCGAAACAATATTTTCCAGTGGTTTACTGCCATTGCATTTGGGAAAGCTTTCCTAATATTTTATCCAAGTTTCCCCCATTGCAATTTAAGCTCATTTTTGTCCTACCCTTGGTTTTGATGAGTAAACAATTTTCTTCCTCACTGCCTATTTGGAAGCCATTTCAGTGTATGCCCTCAACCTTCCCTTCTCTAGGCCAAACAAGCCCAGTCAGCCCAATCTCAGCCCCTCCTCCTGCACCATAGAAGGTCCAGGCACCCCTCTTGCTTTTCTTGGTTGGTCTCTATCTGAAGGCATAGTGACAATCTGAATAACCACAATAACATCAACCTGAGCTTCAGATTTGAACCAAAACCAGAATTCAAAACTACTTTTTTCCTCATCTCGATGCCATATCTGCTATAAACCTAAGCTCTTTTCCATTGAAATACTGGCAAAGTAAGCCTTTCTACCCACATATTTCATACTGCCACAGCAGAATCCATGCAGTCTGATGGACCCCTCTGACAGGCAGAACGGAGGAAGCCAAATTAACAGTTTCCAGCAAAAAAATTAGGTATTCTGATCTTTTAAAAGAACTACAAAACCTGGCAACTTCTTCATTGATAAATTATTTGGGGCTCTACAGAAAATTTTTGTGCAACGCCAATCCACTGAGAGCTGTCTCTCCTAAACTTGTGGCTAATTCAGTCCCTGGTGTAACTCCTGGATTTACACTAGAGATTAATTTTACTCTAGAAGGATGAATGGATGGCTCCTTTGGCATCCAAAAAATCAGATTTCTCACTTCACAGCTCAGAGCTGGTTGTTGAACTTCCTGCCCTTCCCTGGAAGTAGCCACTGACGTCTGACTAATCCAGACCCATTTCCATTGCCTTTCTAACCACTAGTGACAAATAACCTTCTTCATTTGCAAGTTCTCGGTAAAGCACAGAGCTGATGGACAAGAATGAACTGTCAGCGTCACCACTGGTGCAAAAGAATCCATCAATCCTGCTAGGACTCTTTTATTTGAGTTAATCAAAAGCATAGTAACATCTTAACTCCCAGAGTCTGACTCAGAAGCTTCCAGAGCTTCCCAAAAATGATTCTGATCAATGGACCAGATTAATCAAAGAACGGAGAAAGATTCACAGCTTGCCGCTCAATTACAAGGGTGATTCACTTCTAAGGGTACAAGGCCTTAAAATGGAAATAACCCAAGGAAAGGAGCAAATCAAAGCTCTTGGAAGAGCCCTACCAGTGCAGAAGCAGGGTAAAGACAGGAGTTATTTTTACTCACTTCTAACTCCCACCCCATAAAAATTGAATGCAACTCAAACGGAGGGAGAAGTGTTTAAGTGAAGACCTAGGCTTATAGCACCTCCTGACAGAAATTTAAGGTAACTCAAATTACTGCGGTGTCCTGCAGTACCAGCCATCCCACCATCCCTCGATGCACGGGCAGACAGTAAGGGAGAGGCATCAGCGCGCTCTCGCTCTGTGCAGCTGAGCCCCTAGAAATCACAGCCTGGCTGCCTGGTGCTCCTTACACTCCTTTGACTTTTTAAGGATTACACACAGGGTCTGAGGGTCTGTTTCATCTGCCTGATGATCTGCGTTTGTTGCTGAGCTCGCTAGGCTTTCAAAGTTGAGCATTCTTTATAAAACTTCTCAGAAAGATAAGATTTGGAGGCTGAAAGGAAACTCTAAGCTGGTGTCCTGCTTTTCTCTCCTCTGCCTTTCCCTGGAGCTCTTCTGTTGGAGGCTGCATGTGTCTCCGTTTGTCTTCAATTCTGTTTCTCTGCTCCCTCTGATTGCCACTTATGCACACAGAGGTCTCTGTGAGGCTAACTAGCGGGGTCCTGCTGAGGAAAATCTTTTACTTTAAAAAAAGAAAAAGAAAATAAAAGAAAATAAAGGAAAAGAAATCCAGGGTCAGAACAAAGCACTTGTTTAACTTGAAGCCCAAAGTGCCTTTTTTTTTTCCCCCCTCATACTGTATGTGCTATTGTTAACTTTTATCAGAGGAACAGATATTTCAGGAATCACTTCAGAGTTACCACCACAATGATTGATGACCGGTCAAAAGAAACATCCAGAAAGCAATAAGCTGCAAAAAGGGGAATGCACTGAGCCTGGTTCGGGATTGCCTAGCTGTGCCTTTCAAATTTCTTTCATCACATCTGTGACTGTATGCACTGCAGGGTGAGAACAGGCAAGGACTTTGTGGAATATTTGGAGGTGCTGATAGGTAATCCGTATTGCCATTGGTACCAACCTGAGGATAAAAGATTTAAAGAAACTGAAACACAAGGACTTGGGGTGTCTTGAAAAAAAAAAAAAAAAGAGGAAGAACACTGAGATTTGTGTAAACCCATTGGGAGTGCAGTGGAAATCTCTTTGATGAAAGATTGAGATTGCTTTGAAAGAGACTTTATTGAAGAAAAAAGCAAGTGTTGTGTACAAGGAGAGAGGTTACCTGGGTCACTTAGCAGTCTGTCCTGATTTTCCCCCCATCTTTCCCTGAAACAGTACACGTGCCGTATGAGTCTCTCACACCCCAAAACTTGCTCTGATGTGAAACATCACACAGAAGGGGAAACTTTTTGGAAGTTGGTTAACTTGTACTGCCGTTACTGCCAAAGCCTGAGGCAGTTTTTGTACGGGAGGATGGGGGTGGGGAAAGACCACAGCACAAAAGAAATTTAGCTTATATGGGGAGCATGCACACAAACACGCCTCACAACAAAAGCCTACGCTGTCAATGGGATGCTAGTATTTACAGAGCCAAGACTCAGCCCAATACAGCTGAGCAATTGCATGCTACCTACCTCCCATGATCTCGACACAGGTGTGTTTTTTTCCCTGCTCTTCATCCTGTTTTGGGTACAGCAGGAACCTTTTTTATTCTAAACTAGACGATATGGACTTGAGTTCTGACTAGAAATGCCTGCCAGTGAGTGTGGCTGACCAGCTGCTACGTGTCATTGGTTCCCATTACAGAACAATCCAACCCAAGTGACCAGCATCCTTTGGAAAAAAGGACACACAATCTAAATGTAAGTCCTCAGTGTTATTTTTGGTGAGCTAGTCCTTTTTGGTTTCGCAGGAAAAGACTAAGAAAATTTCTTCTAACATAGGCAATTATGGCTTTAAGAACATAGGCCAAACTGTTACAAGCTTTTAAAAGTTTTAAAAGTCCAGAAAAGCAGAGAAACATGCACCATTAGCTATGAAAGCAAAAATGGAAGTTTGATACTATAAGCCAGACATGTCTGAATTTGGATATTTAATACATACGTCCCCCCAAGACTTTAATTCTTGTCTTTTTTTGGTGTGCATTTCATGGAGAAGCACAAAGAACTTAGTGTTTCTTATATTTTCCCACTGCAGATCAGAGTACTGTTCATGGCAGGAAAGTACACTTCTTTGCCCTGGTTCTCTTCCCTTTATGCTAGTAGTTGTTGGAGGTTTGTGCCGAAAGACACAGCAACCTGTGACACTGGCTTGCAGCAATTTTGAGGCTCTTCTGCCACACACACCAACTTCCTGAGATAGCAAGCAAGCATCTCAAATCAAACAATGTACAATCTACAGAAACTTTTCACTGCTATCAAAGCTTGAAGCCGTCTGTCTCTTGAAGGTAAATTTGATCCATTTACTGCACTACTAGTCATTACTAAGCTCATCCAAAAGAATCAATTAAGTTTCCACACTGCCTGTTCCACTGATTCTCTCACTAGATTTGCAGAGATAAATTTCAAGCACAACACATTGCGAAACAGAGCATAGGTTGAAGTCATGTCATTCTGTGGTAAGCATGGGAACCTGTTTCTACAAACAGGTTATATATGCAGATGTATATTGACTTCTGCAGATCCCTCTGAGAAATCAGTAGTCTTTTACACATACACAACCATCCTACCAACAAAAATGCAAGTACAGCAATTGACCCTTCTGACAAAGCAAGACCCAGCTTCCACAAGGATGGCTGTAAGGTTTTTTTACTACTTAAATAGCTCAGTTGGCAGAGTGTGCCAGCAAAAAGCACAAATCCACTTGCATACAACTAAGCATGAGGTAAGCTAAGGACTACACAGCTGAGGACCATTTGTCTTCTTCATGATTTGACCTAAATGTATACAATGTTATATTTAAAAAGAAATTAAATCCTCCTCACCAAGACTGGCCGACAGGAAGGGTTTTTTAGCTTTTCTTTATTTGGCAGTATCTCTCTACTGACAAATCAGGACACCTTCCTCCTGTTGTTTCCTATCAGTGTCTCCATCAGCCTATGCCTAACAGCTATAGTCCCAATTTACCAGCAGACTATACAGCACAAGAGGAAATCTCAGAAGGTTCTCCCTCACTGCCAGACTTCTCATTAAATACAGTAAATTTACATTTTATTCTGACTTACTGCACTATTAAAGTCAAGATGAGAAACTTCCTGTTCTTAGCAATTTTTCTGATAACACCTACAATAGTGTCAAACATGATGTAACACCACCTTAAAGCAAGTGCCAATCTTTAATGTAATCCTGGGATTGCTGAATTCAGTAGCAAAAGTTAGTAGAAGCAAGTGTAGTCAAATTCTTCCCTACCAACTTCAATTGAAGTGGCCACTTGCTGCTATGAGAACCGGGTTCTGCATGGCCACCAGAAACCATCCAGAACAGAAGGAGCCCGTGGTACAGCACAGAGCGCAACAGGTTATGCAGTAAATAAGTCAACAGGATTTATCCCACTTAAGGTGAATTGCTCTCTGATACAAAGATGCTGCTCATAAGTGCAGGTATCTCTGCAAGGTACCAGACTGTAGTTTTGAAGCACACCAGAAGTTACTCATGGCAAAAAGCAGAGACCATGCGGTAATCAGGTTAATATCTCTCTCACAGCAAAGTCTTCACTCATTCAACTGACTACATTGCTGTCTTTCAGCACATGACTTCTGTGAGGTTCTTTGCCCCATCTCAGGCAGACTGAGAAAGGACAGGTACAGGTTAAATTACACATTGGCCATGCTGCCGCTCCTGCACACGTCTGTGCAGGTCAGCAGCACCATCTACCAGGGCACAGAGCAGAGCTAGTCCCCCTCACCTGTTCTCTCAGGAAAACAGACACAAAAAAAAAAGCACAAGATGCACTAGGGAAGGGACAACATTCTCCATCCGATGGATGCAAAACAACTCCCACTCCTGTGTGGGAATCCATGTTTTGCAGTGACACTACCCAGGATAATGGCTGAAGAACAGCAATCCAGCCCTCATAGTATTATGCAAAGAGACACCAAACGACAGTTTGACCATAGATACTTACATGTAAAATAAAAATCATGCCTTAGAGAGCCTCATTTTTGTTTGCAAGTCATAGTTATCAAACAGCACTCATTTTTGACAAAGATGCATCTCTGCCTAACTCACTGGGAGGAGGTGAGACTGATTAGCATCAGGATGAAACAGGTTGGCTTGAAATCCCAACCACTCTTTGGTGGGGGTCTCTGAGGACTTCAAGCAGGGTTTGGAGATGAGAGCGAAAGAAGCTTAAAAGGACACTCTGAAAACCCAGAACTGCATGTGATCAAAACCAAACTTTGTTTAGAAATTCCTCCTGATCCTCAAAAATCTCTCAGTCATCCAAAACAAGAGCTCACAATGCCAAATGATCTGCTTGATGCTCACCAGTCCCTGGGTTTTCTAGAAGTTGCAAGCATATCAAGATAAACAGTGTGGTAACTCACAGTCACACCACGCATTTATGCTCCTCTAGTTTGAATAGGCAATTGTAAATATACTAAACTTGTACTCTGAGAGTACATTCCTGATAACACACACAAAACTCAAGTAAGTGGGATTTGAGGTTGCCCCTTCAGCAGGATTAGAGAAAAATTTGCCTCTACAAGCAAAAGTCCAGGCACAGTAGCTGATTCTCAAAAGCATTACCACACATTCCCTTACACTCTCTGTACAGCTGTGCCCAGATCTGTATCAGCTTGTTTCAAGTCCCTTTTCCCAGCTCACTCTTGCTGCCTTCTCTGAGACCATCCGCATATTGCAGAAGCCAGCCCTCTTCACCCAGGCACATGATCTGGGACTTTCCTGTACAGCCAGTCAGTTCCTCCACCCCATTCCCCCAAAGACAGTACAAACAACAGAAAGGGCAAATTGGTCCAAAAGACAGTTTTAAAACCAAACAGCTTGAAAATTATTTCCGTGTCAGACCCAGGTTTGAAGGTCACCTTTATATTAGCTTTAATGCTTGGAAGACAAAAAAGGAAAGATTTCAGAGGTGCCGAGTGCCTACAGCTGTCCACGTCCTGTAACGTGTAACATTTGTGCTCTCTCTTCCTCTCTCTGAGACTAGAAATGAGCTACCACACGGAAATGAGGCAGAGTAATAAATGCATTAGCAACACATCTACCTTTGAGAGGGCATTGTTCCTTATATTTCCAGCTCCCATTAATGCATCTCTCTCGCACAGTTCACATAGTTCTTTCACAGAGAGATATCATTAGCTTTTCAAAAGACACAAAATAGAAGGGCATGCCTTTGAACTTGGATCAATTCAGCAATACAAGGCATTATCCAGTAATAATCCAGGTTTTTCTGAAACCTCAAGGGATCCAACAACTGCTATTACATGTAACTGCTTAGTAGAGAATACCAGGCAGCATTTACACCTTACGAAATTACTATGGGCATTTTTCATATTCTGCATGGTTCTCCACCAAGTCACATTCTTTTCAAAAAATGCATCTTTCCAGTTACAGACAAATTTTGATTACACCAGCCAATACCGCTAAAGTAACACCTATCGAAGAAAACACAGATAGGCTAGAAAAGGCACCTTTAAAGAGCTTTTGACGCACTATTCCGAATCGTGCCCTGGATTCACACTGCCGGTTGCTTCCACTGAACCCAACAACAAGCTGATACGATTCCCTGCTTTTCGATACAAACCACTAACAGGACTTCGCTGTAAGGGGCTGATGGGTCACCCAGGCTCAGGCAGGCAATAACTGAAGAGGCACAAGCAAATTTAGGTCAGCTGGATGTGGTCCTTAAGGCTCTTATTACATTTGCTGCTGAGGATAAGCCACTGAAAAAAAAAAGCTCTTGGTGTATCTCACAGCAGGCAGATAGCCTTCAGCTGTGGGGGGCATTAACATCGAGCCATTGAAAGCAATGGAGCCATAACAAATTACAGGGCTCTGCCCACAGGCCTGGGGCTTCTTGCAGACCCTTTTTGTTTGTTTGTTTTTAAAAAGGTCCATTACTGCTTAGTAATAAAGAACAAGGGTAAATGAATTGTATTAATATAAAACCATTATTATAAAACATTATAACACAGGCAGACAACAAGTGCTGATTTGAATTATAGTCTTGTGTACAGCAAATGAATTTTTTTGTATCTGCTGATCAGCACATTTAAGAAACGCTTAAAAAATACTGAAATGTGAAATAGATTAAGTTTTAAAAGGCACATCAGCAGCTGCAATTTCTCAGCGCTTCCCCAAGTATCAAGTTTCTAGATACCTGCTTCAACTATGCATTGTAAGATAAACAATGTAAATAGATACTTCACTTTTCTGAAGTAAAAAGGATTGCTCTTGCAGGTTGATTTCTGCTGAAGTTAGCCTGCATGATTCTTTAGTAATTTCACTGTCACCAATCAGGAAAAAGCACATTAAGATTAACAAGTATTATGCTCACTAATCTTAATCTAACCTAAGAGTCAATAAAACAGATCCACACATTCTCAGAAGGATTTAGCTGTAAATATGACCTTTATTGTTAAAACAAATTAGACATTACCTCAAATACCTGCAAGATCTCTTTTCTTTAATAGTCAGGCTGGAAAAATGCTCAAAAAAGACATGAATTTGTACTCACTTTATCAAGTCGTCTTTTCTCTTTCACAGCCTAGCTACTGATAAAATCCTCCGTAACTTGCTGGCTTATATATACAAAAAAATAATCTTGGTTTATGCCATCTATCCTTTCTCTGCTATGTAAATTCAAAGTGATGCAAGTTTGTGCCCCCCATCAAAAAAGCATCCCATCAGACTCCCAGGAACCGGAGGTTAGAGCACACCATTGCAAGGATTTAAATTAATGCACCTCAACAAAATTACTGTGCTTTCCCTAGAAGCTATGAGTCTCCGCTAAAAGGCACCAATTTATAACAGTTGTGTTTGCAACATAATTGTATACTGAGAAACGTGTTTAAATAAATCCCCAGGTTATGCTGGAATTCTCTACCTTTAGGCTTACCTCTTTTAGTTCTTCTTTACAATGAATGAGACTCACACAAGGTCAGGTGCTGCTTCTGAGGAGGAAACAGTTGCTGGGCTTGACCTGGTCATTTATGATGGTGACCACACCTGGAAGCTGTTAACCCAGATTGGGCTCTTTGCAACTTTTTTTTTTTTTCTCCTTTGCAGGAAATCTTTCTTTCTTCTTTTTGTTTTTTTAACTTATCATCTATATAAAGCTTTGGAAAAAAATTATAACTGTTGGTTTAAAAGGGCTAAACTGCATTACTAATGTAGAAATACAGTTTACCTTGAACAACTTACACACCTGAAAATTAGTTCCTTGTATTCAAAGAACTTCTTTTTTTAAAAAAAAATAATAAAATAGGAAAGTATGAACTTTATAATGGACTAAATTTCATGCTCATTTCTTTATGGAATGTGCTTACTCTGGACTAGAAATTGGGATTCATCTAATCCGATTTAAACATCTGTATCTGACTTGTTTGTCGAGGCTCCGTTAATAATCAATGAAAATTAAAGTGGCACTTCTAGGGCACCATTAATCACATACTAAAGCAGGCATTTGAAGAAAGTTATGTGAAAAATACCTATTTCTCTTGGGAAAGGCGAAGCGACTAAGTCAAATGTAGACAATCCCCTTGTACCTGCATAAAGCTAATAAAATTAATTCCACCCAAATATGATCTGTGGTGTACAAAGCATTGCTTGCGAACTGCAATAAAAAAAGCCCACACTGTGGAACCACTGTTCTATGCTGTTTATCCACAACAGTTATTCAGGCCTATTCTAAATAGAAACAGGAGGCATTGCTTTATGCATTAAATTGTCTGCTCTCGCTACTCCAGTTAGCTTGAAGTTCTTGTATTTTAGAAGAGGGGAGATACCTAGACGAATAACCCAAGGAGAAAACAACAGGCATGCGGTGTCCTAATAGCTGATTCCAGGCACTTTGTTTCAAGAAAAACAGCATGTGGTTGGTGCCCTGTGGATGGTCATGCTCTAGGACTGGCTGGCTTCTGGAACTTCTGAGTCTCAGTATGCTCAGAACATTTCCTGGGCTTCCAAGAGTAAATCCAGAGGAAATCATTTTGGTGTGAGGATGTGAAATTTTAAGCCCAGTGAGGTTACCCTCAGCCAGCAGCTGGACAGTATTTCCTGAGGGAATATCGCAGAAGGTGTATCACAAACACGCTGCTCCATCTGCTACTCAGAAAAGCTTTCTTCAGTTTGGCATTCCTTTTGTACTGATAGAAACTCTGGACTGAGACAAGCATTTTATATTCCTTTTTATACAAACTGTATTTGGGAGGTTGGAAGTGGAAATAATATGACCTATATGCTAAAGTTTATGCAGATGCAACGTAAAACTTGGTATTTTCAGACCGTAATCAGAAGAATTCCAAGGGAAGAATTGTGGGATTGACAAGAGGAAATTGTGAAAAGTGGAATGCGTGATAAGAATTTTGGGGAAAACATGATTTAGTGGAAAATGATTCTGCACTGTTAGTATGGGCTTTAAGGAGAAATTGTGGAGCCAAGTAATGTTCATACCGCATTTGCTCATCCACAGTATTTTAGAGTTTTATATCAACATGATATTTCCAGAGTACCTTAGAGATATAACAGAATAAAACCAATGACTTTCCTGCATTGTGTTGTCTGTTCTTTTTGGCAAATTAATTTTTTAAGATATTTTATATAGATCCCACTTTCTTCTTTTATTCCTACAACTACCAGCTTAAGCTGCACACGGGCTCTTTTTGCAATACAAGTCAACAAGAAGTATAAATGCAGAGGTAGCAAAAATTGAAGCACTATCTTCACTCTATCACTTAAGAAGAAACAAATTTTTGACTGATACCCAAAAGGCTGTGCTACCACGCACCCCAGAATCGAGGCCAAATCACATCTTCATTGCTTCCATAATGTTATATCTACACATCAACATCATGTTCCCGCTATGGGGAAAGTGTTTGGTTTTTGCCCTGTAATGAATACAGAACTTTCTTCCCAATCCATTCTGGAGATCAGAGTATCCCAGGAAGGGGATGCTGTTCTCTCTGGCTGGCTGTGAGACACACAGGGACTCTCCATATTATGCTGTGAGGACAGGGGTCACTTGCATTACTTACAGTGTCTGTAGTTTACACTTTTCAATTAGGAGGTAATCAGCATGTCATTATGAGTAAAAATTGTTGGAATGACCTTTGGACTGTTCTTTATCTGGTGAATCCCCAGGGGCAGCTTGACTGAAGGAATGACAGGAGAATGAGCTGAGCTAGACTCATGATAAATAAGAACAATTATCACACTTATTATCTGATAAATAATGTATCATGGTTTGCCATTAATCCATCACAAAACACCTACTTCAGGAAACAGCCTGCAGCCTGACTTCCTTTTATGCATCCCCGCTTAGTGTCAGGTATTTGTGCTAAAAGAACATAAAAGGAGTGTTTACTCAGAAGGAGAGAGCCGCCTCTGCATCCTTGATCATTTCAATCAAGGAGGATGAATTATGGCCCTCATAGAAGAAACAAATTGATTCTTCTGACTCACTGCTGCATGTTTAAGTATCAGAGACCTATCACAAGAAAAGTACTAAACACTCTGACCCTCTAGCTCAGAAAAGACTTCAAAGCACTTCACACATTACAGAGATTATTCTCCTTTTTTCATGGGTAAGTGCACTAAGATACAGGACAGGCAGGCCAAGTTTTTTCCGAATGCAGTGCCCGAATAACAGAACCTGGACTCGCGAGCAGGGCAGCCTGTCCTGGGATTTCTCCAGGGACTCCTGCGTCTGCTGCTCCCCAGCTCATGAGTCCTCACCCCTGCCACTGGGAGGGATAAGGGTATTATATGGCACACTAACACGTATTAAGGAAATCAGCACTGATAATCCATTTTCCATAGGGTACATTAGCCCCACAATCATCTGATTTGTAATTGCTGCAAGGATCAGGGGCACTGGGCTATAAAAGATAATCTCTGTTTCTGTCTAATTTTACTCTGTCCACATTTGTGAATGAAGCTCTTTGCTTTCTAGCATCCTAGATGGACCCCTTCATAAGATGTTCAGACTTTTCAGTCAAGTTTCACCATTCATATTAGACACCCAACCTTAATGGGAGTGGCTTGACTGAAATTACAAAAGAAATTAGTACCATATCAAGCTCAAAACCAGATTGTACACTCGAGTCCCTGTTATGGGTATCTGGCATACAGAGTCCTTTTGCCTGAATGAAGTCAGTGTCTGGAGATTAAGCCCAGAGTTAAGAACTCACTAGCTAAATAATAATGTCCTCTGGCAAAAAAAAAAAAAAAAAAAACCACCAAACAACTGAGCATGAATTTACTAATCAGTATTCAACAAATGCTGAAACTATACATAATCTATTAAATATACTTTAAATGTAGGAAGGAAAGACAAAATAATTTCCTGCTATGGGCTTTCAGTACAGCCATTCCAGCAATCAAAAATGCATTCTAGCCACTGACATGCAGTAAACGACCTGGGCTTTCTGAAAATTCACAACTTTTGTCCCAGGATATTTAATTTATTGATTCAATGCCATTTTTAAAGCACGTGGTTTTCTTTTTTTGTTACTATTAATTATTTTTTTTCCTTTCAATTTCTTTCAGCTTTTATATCCTTCAATCCCAGTCCCCATTATAGTTCTAGACTTGAAAGCTGATGTTTAACAGCTGTCTGTATTTGTTCAGGCATTTTAAAAGTCTTGCAGACAGCTCTTCCTAATTTTTTTCAATATTTTCTTCATACATTTCGTAGAATTTCTTTTCACATTTCCTCTTGTGTCCCCCTGATCCTCTTAAAACCATGCTGTACCTCCACACCACAAACAATGAAGCCCTAAGTAAATCTCGAAGTAGTCAAGCTAATGGGAAGAAAAAATATTAGTAACTTCCATGTAATATCACTAGTCAAGAGAAAATACTGTTTTCCATTCCAAAACACAGAACTATAGCTGTTTCAACTACTGTATTTTCAAGTCTAACCCAGAACTCAGCAATGTCTTTTTAAAAGGATATTTGAACATAAGCCTTCAGGTAATACACGCTTTCAGGTAACTCACACAAAATCAGAGGCAGCAGGGGATCAGAGAGAGAAGGGGAATACTGGAGAAAAGGCAGCAGGCTACCAGAGGAAAGGACCAGAAAAAAAGGAGGCTACCAGCAGAGGAAGAGTCTTAAGAAAAATTTTACCTTAAATTTTACTCTGCCATGATCTAGACACAAAAAGCCCTCACAGCAGCAGTTAACCTACAATGTGGTGCTTTCTGATTAATTAGAAATCCCCTCCTCCCTTCCCCCCCCCTCCCAAAAGAAACCCTCATTTTTATTTCTGAAAATGTAGTTCAAAAAATATCAAATTCTTTACAATGGTCACTTTTCCTGCAGGTATCCAGCTGTATCTTGTCAATGGTCCAAGTCTTAAAGGATTTGTGGCCAAACATACCTTATCTTATGGACAAAACATAAATTTTTACACCTTTTACTCCTTTGTTGAGCTCCTACCTTCTTAGAAATCTTTTATTTCCTTTTTTTGGAGGATTAGCTTGCTAGTAAAAATTTTTCATCAATAATCTGGCTCAGCTGTAGTTTTTCATTAATAAGCTGTATTAATTATTAATCAAGTTTCCTAAAGCTCCATTTTACTGAAAGAATGACATCTTTATAGACTATTCTTGCCAAATGTTTTATACACCAGTTACAGTTACACAAAAGGGGTAAACACATTTTGAGGGAGTGAGGTAATCTTAGTCCAAGATGGCCACATAAAGGTAAGTACTTTTCCCCTTTAAGTACCTGCTTTCATGTCCACATTCATGCTTATGTGTTCAGCACTCTTAAAGTTTCAGATTATGGATTTTTCTGGGACTACTCTGTGCCTAAGTAGCTTTTACATTTGAGCAAAGCTTTTTCGTCCCCTCAAGGAAAATACATCCATTATTCTTTTTTACTAATGTATGAAATAGAAATCTGGCAATAACTGGAAATTTCTATGAAGAAACCTGAATCTGGTTGTCTTTAAAATACATGCAACTTCATGATATTCCCATTATTGCATTCAGCCTCCATTTTCATCAGCCTCCTCCACATTTTGTGCATCAGACCTTCCCCTTTGCAGGGAAAACTCCAGAGAGCACAGCTACACAGCAGAGGCATTTAACTACCGAACCATGACCAAGGCAGTAGTATATAACCCTGGGGTGACAAATAAAGATAACAGACCACTATGCCTAAGACTGCTGGGGTAATTCTGTTTTCTAAAATTTCCTGGAATATTCCCACAGTAAAATAAAAATCAGATACATTTTGGGTTGGACTAAGAACACTATCTCATCTTTGAGTAGAAAGAACAGGCAGAGGTGAAGCAATTTTGTCCACGTATTACCTAATGAAGGAAGATAATCAGGAATTTAAAGGCAGACAGCACTGTCAAAGCAGATGAGGAGGCCCTGGCTGAGAAAGGCATTTCTCCTGTTGCTCCTTGCTTGTAGTGCTATTATTCTTACATTAAAATCCAGCAGGGGAAAATACTGAAGCAAAATGAAGCAGTCATTGCTAAAAGCCAAAGGAGGGAAGAAAAGAAGGTTTGCTAAGAAAATATGGTCTGGTAGAGCACTAAAAACTGAGCAGCTCTTCCTTAGGGCACCCTATGTCTCCAGGGAAGTGCTGTGCATCGCAGCTCCGACTGTCATTAATGGGGTTCAGATGCAGCTGGGTTCACGGGATCTGACAGTGCACAGCATCTCTCAAGAAATTTCCAGCACCCAACTAGTCAAGCTGGAAAGTAAAGTAACAGAGAGTGTGCCAAGCTAATGTTTTCAGTCTTACGTGTGTATGCACACACACATACAAAATTAAGAAACATGAAAACACTGCAAATTAAAGGCTAAAGATGATTTACACAAAACAAAGAAGCAATAAGATGATTGAAAGGAAAAAAAAAGTGTATAAAATCAGGAGGCAAGTGCTAGAAGAATCCCACAGTCTTAAAAGGTTTAATAGAAAGAATTGCTAGTGGCAATGACTTCCTAAAAGTCTATGAGAACAGGCCCAGTCTCAAGGGGCTGCAGTGAAGGAAATAAACCGCCCGTCTTTGGAAAGGAAAACCCAACAACTGAAAAGATGAGAAATTAGAAAGTCATATTCCAGTCATTGACAGATGTGCAACCACAGCAACTTTGAAGTATGTTGGGAGAAAACAGGCCTAACAACCTGGATAGCAAAAAATGTGGAAAATGTTTGGGGAGGGGGGGGGGTAGGAGGAGGTAACACAGCCCAAACACTGTTCCTTTCCCATCATGAATACATCAGCTGTATTACTGAAAGTGTCCTCTATCACTCATTGAGGTAGAAAGTATTTATTAAACACCAAGAGCAAAATTTATAGCCCTCTGTCTCCTTGTCATTCTGCCTACTCAACAAGGCATTGAACACGATGGGATTATGTAATGATTTCAGTGTTGATTTTCAATGTTGGACAAGCCACAACACCCATTTTTATCCTCTTTAAAATTAATCATGCTGGCAACGCAATGAGCTGCTGAGCCAGCAGAGGGAGCAAAGAAGGATGGGTCATTCTCTTAGGTACTGTATTATTAATTTGAAGTTAAATTCCAATTAAAATATTAACTGCAGGGGAAAAAAAAAAAGTTGCCTTTTTAAAAATCTAAAAATCTATAGATTAGATTAGACTGCATTTTATCCTGTCTTATGATGAACTGAGAATTAGAACAAAAGCTAAAACGGCAGCCATTTCCATGAAACCAGGACTTTCAGCACCTCCCTGCTTCAGTTTGGACTTGTAAAATGGAGATATAGCACTTGTTTGCTCCATCATATTTTGTGGGGGGAAATATGTTCAGATTTTCAAGGGTTCAGATTGGCTGGGGAACTGTAGATATTCCTTAGCTCAGCTGGATGTGACCTCCAGATTGCAACCACTGAAGCAACAAAACAGGATTTGGTCTGATATGTCAACATCAGCCTGGTGCTCCTGACATCATCTGCTCAGCAACACCATCAGAACAAGCTCTTCCAGTAGCTTTAGGCAGAATTCATTATTGCTCTCTTACGTTGGCTTGGCCAGTACTAGATGACTGCAAAATATCCGTAAGGTCTGGGTTTGGGCCTTTGCAAAGAGAGGTCCTGGCAGGAAACCTTCGAGTTTGTGCCAGGTCAAGAACAGGAATAGGGAATATGCCAGGATGAAGAGGAGATGCACTTATATGTACCCCAGTGCCCTGGCTGCACCCCAGCTCTGGTTCTGTGCCACCCATATCAAGCAGGGTATCATTTAGGGGAGCAGAAACAGCTACCTTGCCAACACAGGAACAGGAGAGGAACAAAGTGCCTCACCCAGACCTTTGCAACAGGCTGTGCAAGAGCACAGGCATTGACTAGAGTAACTACAGCTTCTCCAGCATCTGAGCAGCTCTGCTGAGCTGCTAACATCAGGGTTTGAATCACTGTCACTAGCACACTCATACTTGCAGGCCTACACTGATAGACAAGAAATTAAATCGGAGAGGATTCTTCTGCTGAGGCTCATTTTCATCAGCTTGCATTTCATTAAATGTCATTCATTTGCATTTTGTAGCACCGCGTTACTATACTTATCCAGCCATTAATTGCAGAGCTGGTGCGTAGCAGCAGAGCAGCCTGCTGTCCTCTCTGCCTGCCTAGAAAACTTCAGTGCTCACATAGGCCAGGGGAGCTGTAACTGGAAAGAGAAGCAGGCAGAAGCTGTGGTAACCTCCCAGTAGACAGTCTTGGTACACGGTGGCTCTAAGCGGGTTTTTGGATCTAGAAGCACTACAGGTGACTGTTCTGCCGCCAATTGCTCTTTTGGCCTCACTGCCTTTTTCTTCTCTGCTGTCTTTTAACGTGCCCGTCAGCCAACTTGCTCTGCTTTTAGCACAACATTTGAAACAGGAGTGGCTCAGGCTCCAAAGCCTGAAAAGCAGCCACCCAAGCATGGCAAGGATGTGAAACTTGCAAACAACAGTTAATAAATCTCTGTATTGTTTTAACCAATACTTAAGGCTAAACAGAATACATGTCAAGTGTAAGATGCAGTGTATTTGTGGAGCGTTGCTTATGAAACTCAGCCACTCTGAGCAGCTCCCAGATTGCTGCTGCAGGCCTAAGGTTACACACTGCTGTTTTTCTGTGACAGCTTAACAGATCTGCAGAGCGACTGAAGGAGCCGGGCAGCTCCAGCTCTGCCCCTTGTCCCATCATGGCCCACCTCGTGCCTGCCTGCGCAGGACTGCCGGGTGCCTGGGGCTACGCTAGGCACAGCCGCCCCTGCCATGCCTTGTGGCCCTGCACAGCAAGACTGCAGTGGAGGTCACTCTGGCTGCAGATGAAGAAGGGGCTCCTCTGAGTATCAACTGTCATTCATGTTGTCACTAGAGAATTAGGAAGATCAGCTCTATCAAAGACCCCTCTGACATCCTGGAAACAGCTTAATGCACTCCATCAATTCTGCGAAAGACTTGTGTCAAACAAAATTCAAAGATTGAGAGCACCCACAGGTTAAGAAGAAGCCAGAAGCTTCCCACTAGCCAGCAGGATCCACACGCCACACCACCTCCCTAGAAGGTAAAGAGAGAAGCATGGGACCTAATGCAGCCGCATGCATTGACACCCACACCCTGCCATGGCTTGCTCTTGTTTCAATGTAAATAATACCCATGCATGACAGAAAAATTAACGCCAGGCACGGAAAGACTGCACTGCTGCCCTCTGCTTTGCAAAAGGAATACAGCTCTGCAAAAGCAGCAGGCACCAGAGGCCCTTCTCTTCACCCTGTACCTCACCCATCAGGGGTAAGAGAACAACATAGAAAAGAGCCTGTGAATAACAAGAAACAAACTCTTGCACCAGCACGCTTATTTTTCATTCTTTGGCCTCAGTGGGTACATTTCAGGCCTATTTGGTCCTCTACCAAAAGTAACACTGTATTGGCCCTAGTTGCTACTTTCTGTAGTTACACCTTTTATAGACAGACAAAACTGTTATGCCTGCACTGTTACCAGTTTGCATCTGATGTACAATCCTACAATCACTGGAAACCTCAGAGTCAATACTCTATTCTCTCCTCATTTTTAATAACACCCTCATCACTGTAAGTATCTACTGCCTTCCAGGAGTATATTAAATGATGCAACAAAGTCATCTCATTTTCATTCCAACTGGAAACTGATACATGAGATTTTAATTATTGATTCATTGTTGGTTTGTTGGTTTTATTTTTAAAAACACAGTACTCTGTGGATGCTTGTTATTGAAAACAAGCTCTGCCTACACAGAGCAGCTGCAGGATCACACACTGTGGGAAACCTCTCGCGTGGTGTTTTGATGTACTGTATCACAAACCTCTTGTTTCTGATTTAGCACCTTTCTTTGGATTCATGTAAGTAGTTCTTTGTTGGTACTGCTGTGGTTTTTAGGAAAATAAGAATAATAATTAAAAAAAAAAAAAACTAAAACTATTCAAAACAATTTAGACCAGAAATTCAGTTTGGTTTAGAATAAATGGCAATCACAAAAGGAGCTTTAATTAAGAGGAACTGAAGAAACAAAAGGGCTGATCTTTCAAGATCTGAGATCAGTGATGAACTTCAGGATCAGAGGTTTCAAAGACTTCAACCACCTTAAGGTCATATGCCCCAAATTTATGTGCCAAAGATTTCATATCCCCATTGCTGCAAAAAAGCTAATTCCTCAGCTAGTGTCAACTGGCGAATGCAGATTGAATTCAGTGCAGCCTTACTGGTTTACACAAACTGGTAACCCGATCCTTAGATTCATATACTTGTACAAACTGTAATTCTTCATTCGAATCGTAGGCTGTAGAGTTTATTTTCATTAGGATTAGTTTTCACTTAAGAGTTCAGATGATGAGATATACATGTTACATCTTAAAGAATACACACGGCTGTGTGAACAACCACAATTGTTCTCCTAGGTTTAGAGATCATTTTTGAAGACTTGGCCGTATGTGCTTTCAAGATCCTGGAATGTCAAGTATAAGAAAAATGGGAAAAGTGATTTTATAACTACAAAAAAGGAGATAGGAAGGTGCCTATAACTCTCACCATAAGCAATAATTAATCTGATCTTTTAACCAGCCACCTCTGTCTTACTAATACACAGGAGAACTACAGCTGTACCTGCCACACCTAACACCAGGATTTGGAAGCCCCGCTAGCAAGCCGAATCAGCAGATGCAATCATCTATCTTGCCAAAAATGATTCAACTGAAAGCTCCCCTAGTTACAGCAGCACAGACCTCTGCAAGTAAATTAGTCAGCTCAGAGCTCCATATTGCCACAGCTAGCCTGTTTCCAGCATCTAAGCTACCCAAGTGTGATGTGTTTATACCGCATGAAGGTGTAACCTTGCCCTCAGATGTGCCCTCACGCACAGTTTCTCTCTGACTTCAACTTTGTAGTAAGGGACAGTAGTTTATCGCTGCCTCACACTACCTTCTGTGGTCAGTAAGGAGAGGAGTCTTTACTCTCCCCTTTACTCCAGTGTCCTCTCACACTTCTCACCCATCTGCTCTGGAGAAGAAAGGCACCCAGCATATTTGAATTAATCCCCCATAGCGACTGCTTCCTACGGCAGGCATGTGGTCCAAGGCATAATGTCATCCTTAAAGGTTATGCCCATCCTGTTCACTCTCTTTAAGAAAAAAAAAAAAACCACAAAAAAACCCCCCACACTTTTAATGATTTTCTCCTGAGAGGAAAAATGACCTTTCATTGCAGAAAAACATACTAGCTGCACCATTAATGCTGAGGAGTTAAGTCCTCACTGCTTTGATTGAAGAGATGTGTGAATAGCCGGCTTCCTCTCACTACTGTAAAACTGGATTGCTGCATTTTGTGCTCCTTAAACTAGTTGCTGTCAGTTGCACTTAATGCAAATGGTACATATGCCTGTTAGTGTACATTGTAAGATTTCCTTTTATTTAATGGAAGGACCCCTTTCCACCCAAAAGTCATGACATTTAATGTGCCACATCAAGGATTGACAGACGTGCTCTGGTATCAATGGTTTCAATATTGCATATGTACCTATAGCTCTAGGATGCATATATATTAGAGAAAAACTTTTAACAACATATGATATGCCATCATTATTGAAATATTTTGTCACCTTGTTTATGACAATTAATTTAACTGATACAGTTTATTATTACTTAAGTTGCTCTCTGTGCAGAGATGTTCTTCCTACTCCAGATCAAAAAGATAAGTGTTTGGCCAATTAAGCCATTTGAGTAGATAAGTGTCCTTGATCATCTTGGTTCACATACTGGCAGATCTTCATTCCTAAAACAAAGCTCTATATGGGGATGTGGGGGGATACCGTGTCCCTCTATTTCTTGCCTTTTTGTGGCAGAAAATGCACACTTTTGAATAATGAATAATACTTTTTATTGTGATGACTAGTTGTAAAAAGAAACCGATACCATAGATTACTGTAGGGATGTACAGGCTGCGCCTTTATTTAGCTTTTTGTTTAACATACTAAACTTTTGAAAGTTACCCAGAGTATACAGACTTTACAAACATCAATACCCAGGACATTAATGGCAAGTATTAATCATACAACCTACCTGCTTTTTGAAGACATGTATCTGGATATCACAGGTGATGCCTAAAGAAACCCAGGCACTCATGGAGTGTCTCTGGACCAGAAGTTCCTACAGACTGGAGTTACCCACTGCTGTTGCATATCTGCTTCCAGCTCAGTAACAGCAGGGATGAGTACTGGTCTGTTAGAGCAGCACAGAGAGAACACCTGTAAGTTACATGCATTGCTACTAGTTGCTCTACATACACTCATGGCTTCAAAATTGCTTCAAAATCTCTTTGTTTAATATTCCTTTGCCCTAATGCTACATAATAGTATTAGTAGATACTTTCCTCCCTAAAACGCCCTGAGTCCAGGATGGTACTGCTTCCTCAAGCAGAAAGAGACCGTATGGTATTCTATGCATTCACCAGGATGTATTTGAAAGCTATTGCCCTTCACAGTGGAATCAAACTGACTTTTCCATGTCTTAGTAAGCTCACACATAAGTAACTGTCCTCAGTAAGGCTCGCCTCTTGTGATTACTGCACCCTGGCAACCTGCAGCAATAAGCACAGCCTTTGGAAGCATCAGGAAACTGAGGCACAAACCCAATGTGATATAAGGGAATAGTAAAAAAAAATCAATATGAATACCCTCATGTTATTCAACATTAGTAACTTGCAGGATGTTTTTCAGTTAAAGATGGTCAAATGAACAGCTAAGCTGGCATATGAAATTCAGGGGGCAACTCGTGTTGCTCGGGTCTAGTATTTGGATGTTTATAATTATAAGTCAGTCGTACTTAGTCTCTTACAGAGACACGGCCTTTCCTGCCCTGTTTCCAAGGCAAGCTGAGTGTGAGTCTATCTGCCTGCAACACCGAGCCGAGCCCTGTGGCGTTCCACCAGCCAGACGCCCCAGACCCCACCATGGCTTTGCCTGCTCAAGAATGGCTGCAGCTAGGAATTTTGTAGTGATAGCTTCTTGTCTGCAGCTCATTTCAACAGAAAAACCCCTGGAAACATCCTCGGTGTACCCCAGCCTTGCCAGCCCTTCCACAAGGCCCCTGCCCTCTCCTGATTTGAGAGACACAGGATTAATTACTCTTTCAGTGATTTTACTTTTCAGTAAGGTCTCTTCTAACGCTTGGGAAAACTGCACTTTTAGAAGGCTCTAATGTCTGAATTTGTGAAAATATTTACTTCATAGGCAGCTATGGTATGTGGGTTTCAAGGCCTCATTGTTTCAAGCTCGCGAGGTGCAGGGAGGAGGAAGAGCGAGGCCCAGGCACTTGACCTAAACTGCCCAACAGGATTATTTCATACCATGAAATATAAATTAGAAAGTTTGCTGGGAAGTTTTCTTTCTTCTATGGTGGGTGCGATCCTGAGAACTCTTTGCCCCAGTGCCAGATCCCTGAGCCATTCCCTTCCTCCAGAAGCCACAGCACTTGCAGTGTCCCCCATTTGCTGTCCCCT
Source organism: Arenaria interpres (assembly GCA_013399435.1). Taxonomy (NCBI): domain Eukaryota; kingdom Metazoa; phylum Chordata; class Aves; order Charadriiformes; family Scolopacidae; genus Arenaria; species Arenaria interpres. The sequence continues at coordinate 599,986 of VXAK01008485.1, forward strand.
GCTGGGAGGGCACAGCTTCCTGTGATAGAATGGGCTGAGTATAATCCTGTATATGTTAGATTGGTGTCTGGATCAATATTGGTTCTTTAATATTATTACTGTTAATTATTGAGTCTTGTTCTATTAAATCCGTTTATATTTCAACCGTGAGGTTTCCTTGTTTTTTCCTGATCCCCTCCCCGGGTGGGGAGGGGTCATCAGGTGAGAGAATAATTGTCTAAACAACAATAAATTCTTGTGGGTTTCTCAAACCATAACATGGCCCCAGACCCCATCTCCTCAGAGGTAAAGCCCATCTCTTCTCAATCCTCTCCCACAGACACCCTCGGGCGGCCAGCCTGGCCAGGGCAGGCTGTAAAGGACTGCTCTAGCAGTACAATAGTGTGCACAAAATGGCGCCTCACAGGCTGGCTAGTAGCTACCTACCCTGGCTGCCTCCTTTGCTATAAAACAAACAAAAAAAAAAACGCTGTCTGATGTGCCCTCGCATGATAGCTGGTGATGGGCAGTTAAATGGGACCATTACGGAGCGAGAAGTGCATAATTAACAAACAGCCACCGTGTATTTGGAAATCTGTGACCGAAGACAGACTAGGTGCCTGAACCACTAAAATAAATGGTTTGTCCAGCTCATTACCCGATCGGCGACGGCTTGGGGGTTCTTGGGTGCCCTGTCAACATTCTAATCGGTGCTACTTGCATCATATTGTTTGTAGTGTGCTGTTACAAATGCTAATTTATGCCTAGATGGTAATAGCTTCATTTCTTACCTCATGGAGAAGCAGAGTGAGTGAAAGCACACTTCTGCAGGGCAGAGGAGATTACGGGGGGCTCAATCACTATTGGCTCTTGCATTTGCCAAAACGCATCCCGCGACTCTGCGAGGACGCTTTGGGAGAAAGCAAGGACATTCAGATCCTAACACAAAGCAGACAAAACAGGTCCGGGGGGAGAGGGAGGAGGGAATCGTATTGAGCACGCAGATGAGCCATCGCCGCTCATCCCTACAGCGGGCAGGGCAGCACCGCTACCTTGTCCATCTCCAGCAAAAGGCATTTCAAAGGCAGGAAATAAAAACCAAAATGAATTCAGAGAAATCCTCGCCTGCAGCCCGCTGCCTACAATGCAGAATTCATCCCCATGGCAGACCATGGGGAAAGGAAAGAAAGAGCTACAGATTCAAATGGGCCTTCGGACAGGCTGGCAGCATGGTTTTGGGGGGGGGGTCCACTCCTGCTCTGACTTCTTCCCCCTCACTGGGGCAGCAAGAAGGGTTTTTGATCAGGAATGGGGGAAAAGAGAGCTTCTACTCATCCCAATGAGTCTCACACTGATGCAACAGGTGAAAATCTGGGGAGGGGGAGAGGGGAGGAGAGGTGCTCCTGCAACTGGTCAGTCGTGCTTACCAGAGAGAAAAAAAAAAAATTAAATATGCATTTTCAGCTGTCAGTGGCTGAGGTTTCATTGGGTTTTCTGCTGAGAAGGGTCCTGACAGTCCAAGCATCATTCCAGCTAAACAATGCATTTCTGAAAGCCTTAAATAAAAGAAAGATATTGCTGGAAATAGCATGGGGAACTCTTACTCTCCAAGCATGTATTTTTTATAGCAGAATCCCAGTCCCTGACCAGCAGTCCTGCTGATAAGAAAAAATACATGTTTTTAATTCGAAGCTAGCCACAGTCAGAATTTGGTGAAGGGGGAATATTACCCAAATGGAGAACAGAAATAAGCCCCAAACAGCCTGTACTCTTCCCACTAGGCCAGACAGGGATAAAACATGCAACACAGGCTCCCTTCCCATCAGGCGGTGAGGTGATGTTGTTTTAGCCAAGCTTATTCAGGAATAAGTCAAAACTTTTCTTTTACTGGGCAGGTCTCATCCCTCTAAATGAGGGGAAAAAAGGGAAATAGCAGCTCTGATAGACAGCCCTATGTGTACCCAAGCACAAACCACACAAGTACATCTGGGGCAGAAGAATTTTGACTCACTTCCAGAAAAAAAAAAGACAGCGGAAGACAGCAAAGTCAGAAAAGGGAGAGCAATTTTAATAGCAGGGATCAGCACTGGCATCTAGTATTCCCACTGTGATAAAGGAGACAACCGTTTCCTGGGAAATTTAAAGTCCAGGGTGTAGAGATTTTCATCTGCTACTTAAAAAAACCCCACTTTTATACTGTGTGTCACTATTTTCTGCTCTCTCCCTGTCATGTACAATTGCAACACCAATGGAAAGAGATCCTGCCTCCATCTTGGATTAATACAAATGACATTTCTCCTCAACTATTTTTACATAGCTACTGTCAGTCCTATCAACTTTAAAATCTCATTTTAGTCAGGACAGCCTTGAAACTTCTACTGGATTTCCCTGGAAGTATCTGCAGGAATTTTTATTTATTCTTATTTCCATGATGATTTTAATTTTTTATTATTATTATTATTTTATTTATTTATTTACAATTTCTCTTTTCTGTAATCTGGCTGGCAATCCCACAGAGCAAGCAGAGAGCAAAGAAGCAAGCCCTAGAAGCTACAAAGTGTGGAATAATACCTAAATATCTTGATTTTAAAAGCACTTTTCCTCTAAACGTCCTTCAAGCTTTAGATTTACCTTCTGGAGAGCTTGATCTATTTTTAGTTCACAGAGTCAGGAGACCTTTCTTTGCCAATTGCTAGATGGTCAACAGTTCAAAAGTTATTGACCAACTAGGAGAGCAATAGCATAACATTGGTCTAGGTCTCATGACCCTGTCTCAGCCAAATGGATTGTTTTTGAGAAGCCCCGAGGATAACAAATTATATAGCCAAATAGACACATTAAAACACTGTGGCTGCAGAGAAGACCAGAAAGTGCTGTGGTGATGATAGGCCACGTTTTAACTCTATAATGAGCATAGGTCAGGTAGTGGCTTTTAATTTACTTGGAAGGCAGTTGTTTGCGTGTTAAGACCTTAGTTCTTCCACCAGGCAAGGGAAGCTAAATACATGACTCTGAAATCTCTTCACAGTTTAATCCCAATGAACTCCCCTCACACCATTTACCTCCCATACAATTAATTTGGGGACAATGTCAGGGAAATAAACATACAAACAAAAACAAAGCGGGCATCACTGCAGCAGTTCTGCAGCAATGCAAACCTCTCTCAAAGGGAAAGGAGAACAAAAGGGAAGGGCTGTTAAGGGAATAACAAAGTAAGCAACCCTGATTTTTTAGTAAATTGCCTGTGAAGTTTATATAAGGCCACAGGAAGTACAGAGGGAGAACCTGGTAACAGAGTGCACAATGCTGAGTTTCTTGCATTGTGAAACCAAGACTGGAGCAGTGGTACACAAGCGTAATGCGGTGTGTTAACTCTTCAGAGCCAAGGCAGTTCTAAGCAAACAGGATGGCAGCTGAGGAGCAGAGGGGACTGGCAGAGAGGATGCAGGACCTGCTGCAGCGGCCTTGGATGCCGCTTTCCCAGGGGAATGCTACAAAATGTCATTTCCTAACCTTACAGTAGCCTAATTAACTCTGCAAAGCTTTCCAGTACAGACAGAAGAAGAAAAGCAGAATGTCTTGACGACCCATTAACCCTTTGATGTGGGTTTATATTTTAACAGAGCTTTAGGCATGCAGACTGAAGCAGAGAAGCAGCTTTTACCTCAGCCCAGCCCAGCCTTTGCCAGAAGGGGTCAAGTTCATTTTTCAAACTTTGAAGAGGGTCCACTGAGAAGGTCTGAGATAGCATAAAAAGGAATAAAAAAGAAATTAAAAGAGAAGAAAACGCTTCAAGATTCTTTTAAGAAAAAGCCATGGCCTTTTTGAGTTCTCTGAAGTTACAAAGCATCCCTTAATGTTCTTCAGTCCCTCCCTTCATGCAGCTCAGGGTGGCTGTACCTGTGTCACCACTGTAGTGGGACACACCACCTGAAGCAGGCCACTATAATTCTTCTGGTTTTTTAGTATTTCTTCCTGTGGACTGACAGCAGCTCCCTTCAAAGAGCAGAGTCCTATGAACCCTTTGAGTTTGCTGACACAAATTCATTCTGCATCCATAATGCCAGGCAGCTGCAACTGATCCTAAAATCCACTTAGTTCACACATACAAAAAAATTTGGATTATTAGCTTAAATATAGCTTTCCAGGTTAAGGCACATTAAATGCCAGGCTAAAGAGTTTTATATTGACAGTGACAGCAGGATCTTAGTCCCTAGGGCTGGGTGTAGGAGTTTGGCAGCTCAAGACAGTCAGACAGATGTCTTCCCCTTCCCCGCCTTTAGTCATCCAAGTACCTCTGCTAGTTTGTTATTCTAGGCAGCTGTCTATTTTACTGATATGACAAGGCTTGCATAAGTCAAGCAACTTAGATGCATACTTCATCCATTTTCTCCAGGACTGGTTTTGTTCTAACACATACAAAGGCAGCTTGTTTTATCAAATCAGGAAAAAAAAAAAAAATAATCCTAGAAATCAGGGAAAATACACACAGGACACCCTACAGAGCCTGTGTGGCGGAGAGCAAACACTGCATCCCAAATTTGTCTTTTGGCGTGGCAAAATGATAACCAGAAGCTCTGAAGCTCTAAGGCATATTTGGATTTCAGCTTCAACATATGGACCTACATAAGGTCACTAAAGCCGGAAAATGCCTTTTCTGCATGCAGTTGACATTTTTTTCTTGGTAGGGCATGTTTTCTCTCATTATTATGAACAGCACCAGGACTATCTGTTACTTGTATAGCGGCTGTAACTCAGGTGATTTCAATGGAGACCATACAAGCCATGGTAACGAGTCCAGAGCTGCCTGTTACTTTTATCAGCCCTATCCTCTCCGTATAGACATAAGAAACAATGAATCTGTCATCAGTATTTACTCATCCTCCCTCATCCTCATACCTCAGCACCTCATAATCTTTAATGCACTTGCCCTCACGCTCTCTGAGGCAGTTTTGATGGTTTCATCTCAGAGGTGAGAACTCGAGGAGAGGGATGCACACAGGCTTGGTCTCTCTCTCTCTCTTTACCTCAAGTTCCCCGTTTGTAAGCTAGAGACAAAATCGCTTCAGAAACCTGCAACAGATCAGGGAATCAAACCCTCTTCCCAGCCTGGCACAGCAGCCAGGGGGGTGCAAACCTCATTGCAGGAGGGGCAGCTTCTGCCCCAGCCCGTGGCCAGGCACGAGCACCGAGAACTAAGCGCCGAGCCTTTCTGCTGCTCAGAGGCAGGAGGGACTCAGGCTTGGCAGCACATTTCACCACAGACCCGTCTCAGGAGGTACTGTCATTAACTGTTAATTCCCGACAGCACGCCTGATGCTGTGCGAGGGGGATGGCTGTTGAAAGCAAGCTGACTTCACACAGCGAGTTGATATGGTTTTCGTCCTTTACCATCTCCCTCTCTTGCTTCTTTGTCTTGTCAGTCAATCAAAATTCTTTAAAACTCCACATGGAAGGTAAATAACCAGAGCCAGCTCATTCCACCTCCTAACACAAGCTGTAAATAACATTCCCAGACATTCATATTCTGCGACTTGAACTTTATGCTGAAGGGGTTTATGTGTGTTAGTACTGGAAACATATCTCTAAGGCAGACTGTGCTCAGTAGTTAATAGTTATGTGCTGCATACCTGGGCTGAGGAATCATTATACCCCCTGTAAGCAATTCAGTATTTATATATAATGATCTCATTACCAGGCAGCAATTCCAGTTTTATCTAGACTTTAATATTTCTTAAAGCAAAAAAAGCATACAAAGGGGGCTTAAAATGCCAACTCAATCAAACTCCATATTGATGGACAATTACTAAGTAAGTAGCAGGTCAGCATAAACAGAAAAAGAAAAAGGATTATCCTTCACCTAGACTAAGCTGTTTTCCCTCGCTTCGCTGTCTCAATCTGTACCTACGGTTGGCAAGAGCTGCTTCCCAAACGTGGTACCTAAGTGATTTGGTGACGTTTCCACCAGAGTTGTGCAAATGCAGCACTGCTGCTTCAGAGGATGCAGTACAAAGATTTTCCTTCTGTTTCCATCCAGATGGTTCTGTTCTCCTTCCTCTTCTGTCCTCAGAGTTTCACCCCCAAAGTCTTTGTCTGGATAAACTTAAATTCTCATCATTGCTTCCACACCAGGCAACTGAGCTGGGCTGAGACAGGAGACATGCTGAAAATATTTAGAGGACGGAGGACAAGTAATTCTCTCCTATACCCAAAAGTTCCTTTTCCACACAGCAAGATCCTGGTCTCTATTCTGCTCTTTGTTAAACCAATGACATCATTTTGGATTTCCCTCGGATAAGCAAAAATACTTGATATTCCCATAGTACTCCCCAGCAGCCAGCCTCGCAACCTACCATCTTAGCCATGTCTCTTCCCACACTAATTAGGTTAATCTGTCATTTGCATGCTCTACAGGAACTTCCCACATGGAAGCAGGCACTTTTTTTTCCTCACATTATTATATCAGTCATAAGGACTGGCTGACTCCTTGCAATATTTGTCACTATTTTATCTTCCTTTTGCTCTCCTTGCTTGTTCCAGGGCCTGCAATGAAGATTGCAACAAGAGCGCACCTCATGGTATGAAACAGATTCATTCTAGTGCCTCAAATTGTAATGAGAAGAGGGCAGGGAATTAATCCTGTCCGTCATGACAATCTCGAGATTGGAATCACACAGTTTTCCTCAGACCTGGGCACTGCAGCATCCATCATTCTCACCCCAGCAATACCTATTGGACGGCAGAGAGAAAACACTTGCGCTGTGCTCCCGGCATGTATGACAGTGAAAATAAAGTACAACTGGCTGCTGGTTACAAATTCCAAAATATTACTTTCTTACCTCAAATATTAAGCAAAACCCATTTGTTTTAAAAACTATCTCAGAAAGAAAGAAGGCCCTACTGACCAAAATTTGTTACTGTCCAGTCCTGTTTCATGAACCGTGGCTTCGGTCCACTGAGCCCCAGACATATGCTCTTTTGCTGTAAGGAAACTCAGTAGGTTTTGTTTCAAGTGGTTGATGACATATGTGAAGTGAGTACACATGAGTACGTTTTTCTTGTCTGGTGGTTTAGTGGCTTTTTTATCTGCTTGAATTTCTTTTAAAGTAAGTATTACTTTACTAAAGGAAATTAGTAAGTATATCTAGTAGATTTTGGTTTCCCCAATCTGCAGTTTCTTCTGCTGTGTCTTCAGCGATGGTTGTCTCCCATCTCCATAGCTGTACCTGATGGCAATGGGCAACAGTCTCAGCCATGGCAGAAAGGGCTCTGCCTTGCCTTCTCCCATGCCCACTGCCAGAAAGTGAGTGTCTACAGGGACTTCCCATCCTCCTGGTTACTGGTTGTGACCAGCCCTTAGGAAAAGATTCAATACACTTTGACCTTGCTTTCTCGCGCAGTCCCCCTAAGCCCCGATGCCAGCCTTGGTTACGATCTGAGCTGGGGGGAAACACTCACCAAAAGTAAGTGATGAAAATGTTTATTGTTTATTTACACACCTGAAAAAAGAAAAGGAGGGGGGAAAGGAGAGCAAATGAATTGGCCCTTATACAAAACCCAACAAAAGTTAAGAAAGGAATGGTATTCCTAACTCATAAAGATAATCCCAGTCATCATCCTAATGGCTGATAATGTAGACTGGAATTAGACTGGAAGTGGTTAAAGTTTGTGTGCCAGTAAAGAGCAGGCCAGGCTTGCCTTTTCAGCTCCTCTATACAGTCACGTCGTTGTGTTGCTTCAGCTGTTTGCGTTATTTGTTCCTGTAACAATGTCTTAGTTATTTCCCTGGGAAATAAGACTGGTCTGTCAAACTACATGACCAGATTTCTGCTCATTTCCATCAGGTACTTGTGCACTACAAAACCACGATAATCATAGCCTCCCTCTGATGACTGTTCTCCAGCATTACACAGAAGAGGGCTGGCTGACCACCTACAAATCTCACAAACTGCACTTACATTTACAGTAAGCTCACATTCTGTAACAAGTAGTCATAAATACTCCTTTCAGAGTATTTATTGCAGCTGCAAAATCTTCTACACAAATTGGTAACAACTCAGCTAACTGTCTCCTCTTGTATGTTGTTATCCATTACTTTTCACTCTTAATAACGGAAGTTTTATATTGCATGTCGGATGATTGTGATATATCATGTGATGCATCAGGCAAAATACTAAATGCAGCTTTCTGGCACCACCAGTAGCATAAAAGGCATCTAGTGTAATGTATTATAATAATCTGTCCTGTTCACTATAACCCACAATTAATTTTATTCACTTGTGCATTTTTTCTTTCAGACATAGATTTATTTTCAGTTAAGTTCAAAGGCTGAAAGAGGGAAATTAAGCGTTCTCATCTTTCATTAGAGATACGGCAATGCAGTCTATATCTTCCAATTCCTTGTACAGTTTACGCCAGTGCAAAATACTGGTTTGATACAAGCAAAGTGATTGCTACGGGTATTGGCCGTCATTAGATAAGGATGCTAATGAAGATGCAGTGGCACCACCTAGCAACTGGAGTATGTGTACAGGGTTGCTGCAGGGCTTATCCTCCAGTTGCACACTGCATACTAAAGCCTGCGCTGCACAATTTCATTAGAGAGGTTATGGCTGGCAGAATTAAATCTGCGTTATCCCTACCTGTACTGCAATCACACCTGTGCTTGCTGCATAAATATACTTTTCAAATGTGCCTATTTAATGGCAATAAATATGACTTTTTGCAAGGCAATGCAGATTGCCTCCTCCCCGTCCTCGCTCGTCTTAAAGATATTGCGCAGCCCTTGCCTTCTTTTGAGACAATATTTGAAATGTCACCTGCTTCTTACTTTCAGAACAAGAAAGCATTGCTAAGGGCAAAGGCCTTTGCTTTACAGCGTATGAATTTATCTTTCTCTTATTTCCTAATCCTATTATCTATATCCACTTTATCTGTTAAACCCAAGCTCAGCTGTATTCTAGCTCCATTAAAACCATCCAGCAGTGTATCTTCAGCAATCAAGCTCACTTCCTCATGGTACTTTTCGGGTAAGGCACTCCAAACTGCCCTTTATGTACTCTTGTCTTCAGAAGCTTTGCTACTATTCAGGATCCCTTTATGATACAAGCACTCTTCTTTGAATCTGTCACCCGAAAGCACATTCTGAGTGCCTGCATTCATTAACTGAGGGAAATAAGTTGTGCTTTCAAGAGCGGAGTCTTCTTAAGTGAACCTCTATTTTGAAAGAACAGACTTCTTAAAAAGATAAGATCTGGTACAGCTAAACTATACACTCCATGCTAATGATTTATTTAACATTAGTTAAGGAAGCAGCCTGGTGATCCTAGTGAAAACAGGGTCGCACTGTAAATAATATGTATGATAGCACTACCCATTAAAGTTGCAATTTGATTTTCCTCTGGGTATCAAACACATGGATTATTAGACAATGCAGCAGCATCCAGCAATATGGAAAGCATATGTCAGACAGCAAAACTAGCTCTAAGGCAATCAGCTGCCTCCATCAGCGCTCAGTTTTGCTGCATTTCGGGAGCATTGCTCCCACATTGCTATTTGGACTCCTCAGTCTATGTATTTCCACGGGAGCACACCACAAAATAGAAAACTCTTCTCCTTTTTCCACTTTCTCACCCTTGTCATCCCTACCTCACTCACACTTGTTTACAGAGGGTTTTATTCTACAATCCTACCGTTCACGTGGGTTCTTCCAGCACTAAGTTCATGCAAATTTGGGTTTGGGGGTTTTCTTCCCTAGGAAATCTGTTTCTAAGACCTGGGCAGCTTTCACTGCGATATTTGAAAACAACCTAAGTCAGCAGGAAAGTTACGATCCTTCTGACCTGACTATTCATTGCACTCATTACAATGTCAATATGTGACTTCATGGGGGTAGACAGTCAGTCTGTCTCAGGGTAGATTCTGTATCTTTAGCTTAAGTCAAAACCGGTCTTCTTACTATGTTTTGATAGCCCAAAGGCACGGGAAATAGAGAGCAGGCTGAGCATTTCGGCGCTTTGTTAAAGTGAAAGGACAATCAACATCAGGAACATTAGTGGTGGCAGAACACAAGATTGCTCAGCAGTGTATGAAAAGAAAACTAGTCATCTGAATTGAATTTTCAGCTGGGGCCTAAGAGGCCAAATTTAATCATCCACCTAAAATTATCACACAAGTCAATATTCCCTACTTCCCTTTGCAAGGGAAAGAAACTGATTCTCTATTTTTCAGTCAAGCAGGTGGCCTTGAGGCAGCTAACCAGCTGGCTGATAGCTAAATACCTTTGCCAAGACAAAAGCTAGATGCATGATTGATTATCTTCCTATTGTACTGGAAGTGGACCCTCCTCACCAATCTGAGTCCCGAGCTCCTGCTCCGCTTGCAAGCAGCAAAACTCTTCCGAGAGCTGGTAGAGGTGGTCCGAAATGCCAGCTTTTGCCCAGCCTTTGTGTTAACTACCTACTAGGTCGATTTACTGACGGGACAGCAATAAAAACGCTTGGATTTTATATTTCATTTTAGAGATGCCAAGATATATACCAGTAATATCAACAAGGCATTGCATCCCACACCTTACCCATGGTGGGTATGCCACGGGGATGCTTGGGGCTGGAAGAGCATTGAGGGGACATACCCGTCTGGAGCTGAATAGCCTCCCGTGGTGCTGCAGCACCACCACGCTTAGCAAAAAGCTGTAAAAAAAAAACCAAACCTCCCAACAAGCTGGATAAACACTTGAGTCGTGCAAGCTAAGCTCTACACTGCTGTGGCTGCACAGCTAGCAGCATCCAGGCTAGTATTCCCTTTGCAGACAGCCCAGAGTCTGTCTACACTACCTTGCAGTCACACTTTTGATTACTTCATTCCCTGCAGTGCCTGCTAAGATCAACCGTAGTTTTATGTGCTCCTGGGAGAAAGAAAATTCATGAGTCCCATCACACCACCTTCCTTCTCCTCAGATCACATCCTGACCTTCTTGCATACGAAAATAGCCTTCTGGCTAGTCTGCAGCCAGCCTGTCACCAGCAGGCACTCACCTGATGCAAGGTTTTGCTGGGTAGTACAGCTGTGATCACACACACAAGGAAACTATGAGATGGGACAGAAGCAGAGTCCCAGGCAAAGCCTGCAAGTTCCTGTCAGTCCTTTAGTAGCTCAGTACTTGCCCACTACAACTACCTGATTGCCCTCTACAGCTCCCTGAAAGGAGGTTGTAGAGAGGTGGGGGTTGGCCTCTTCTCCCAAGGGGATAATGGCAGGACCAGGGGAAATGGTCTGAAGTTGTGTCAGGGGAGGTTTAGATTAGATATTAGGAAGAATTACTTTCCTGAGAGGGTGGTCAGACACTGGAACAGCCTGCCCAGGGAGGTGGTGGAGTCACCATCCCTGGAGGTATTTAAGAAACATGTAGACGTGGCTCTTCAGGGCATGCTCTAGTGCCCGAGATTCTTGGGTTTTGTCTGTCTGTGGGTGGGTGTGGTGTGGGGGTGTGGTTTTGGGGGTTTTTGCGGGTTTTGGTTGGTTGGTTGGTTGTTTTTTTGTGGTTGGACTCAAAGGTCCTTTCCAGCCATGAATATTCTGTGATTCTGTGATAGGAGCACAGCCTGCAGGCTCAACGTGACCTGGGGTGGTTATGGGAGTGTAGAATGCAGCCCTGGATAAACAGGGCCATACAACCAAGTGACATGAACTCTGCTATTTGGCTGCCATTCCCTTCCACTTCTGGGACTGCAGGCTCTGAGGGAAGGACAGGAGACAGGTCTTGGGGTTCCCATGACCAGCCCTGGCACAGAGAAGCTTCCTGGCTGTTTTATTCATGCCTCTTTTCATGTGCGTGAAATGGCTATGGCAAAAATAAGACATGACATAGACATTAAGAGAAGAAACCAAGTGTAAAATGAAGAACTCCACGGCTGCAAGCTTGTTTCTCATTATCTCCCTGTCAATCCCTTCTTCCCATCCCAGCCTGCTTTTAATCACCCTGTCTATGGAGCCGTTCCCATCCCTTTCCCTCTGCGGGTAAGAATCACAGCCCCGTCTGTGTATGAGGATACCATCAAATGTTTCTGAACATTTCTGGAGGCAGGAGAAGCTCTGGAAACTCCAGTGCAGCTGACACCAGCAAAGGGCATCCATAAATTACAGGAGCATTGTCTGGGCCTGAGGACAGGTGGATCTGGGGTAAACCATACAGAAATAGCCATGAAGTAGAAAGGAAAAGGAATTATTATTCTTTCTATAAGAGATTTTCCAGCTGTACTCCAGATGACATTTTAACTGGGAGGCAAATGAAGGGAAAATGTTTAAAATATAGATTGCTTCAGCTGTGAGGGTGTTTCCATCCTAGGCAATGCAAACCTTTAGGGGAAAAAACACGGGTTTCATTACAGGTCTGTGTTACAAAGGTGCAAGTCAGGAGGTTTACTTCACTGTGTCAATTTATGAAGATTGAATATTCTATTCGGGGGGGGAGAAGGGGGAGACACCCAATCCAGCAACTATAGATGTATGTCTGATTAGGTGTATAATTTCCACTCTGAGCTCAATCATGAGCCTGTTCATGAGCTAATCCACCTCCCACATCACTGTTTGCAGGATCAGGCCCTCCAACAACATAAAAGCCAAGGAACGGACAGGAGATGAATTGCAAAAACAGCTTTCAGAGAGCACAAAATGCCTCAGGTTGATAGCTGAGAATGCACTGCGGTCTCTAGAGACAAATTCTCTCATACCAGCTCTCTTACTGTGTCACAGAAACATTGTTTGCTTGGTTTTAGGTTTTAGATGAAGGCAAGAAAAAGAAATACTTCAGTGAAACTATGTGCCATTCATGGAAGGAGTTTGCTATAACTGCCATGTTATTTTTTTGTAATACAAGGGGAACCAGCAAGGTATGTTGGGAATATTGGAAATAACACAAAGGAACCAAGCATTTGCAGTGTAAATAATTATGTTGTTTCTTGTGCATATCTCTGTGCCACAGCTGTGTGCTTTAGCTTTGCCCGAGGACACTCTACAAGCCTGTACCCAGAGGTGCAAGGCTTGATTCTGCACGGTGCGGGGAGTTGTCATCGTTGGGATTACTGAGATGTCAAGCGAATGCCTACAAACTTCGCAGAACAGAGGACAGAAAATTGGACGGCCTGCAAGAGAGAGCCTCTAGCGGGTAGGAACTAGAAAAGTACCCTACATCTGGCGTTAGACAGGCAGAATTCGCAGTCCTGAAACCAGCTGAAATCTTTCAGTCCCTGTCTGCCCTTCCCCTCTACATGATACGCCCAAGTGTGGCCCTTGCACTTGGTGCAACCCCATGGTGAGCCGGAGCTGGGTATAAGTTCAGCTGAAAAACCCAGCAGAGGGGGGAACCTCAAAAAAAACACCCTAGTTTTTCATCTTCCTCAATCCAACTCGCTGCGTATCTGCAAAAGCAGCTCTGCCACACAACAGAAGGGGCAAAGCAGAAGCAGGGAGTTCATCTGCTGATGCTGCCCCCAAACTACAGTCCGAGCAGCCTCAGCATGAATCTGCAGGACTCAGACTCCCAGAGGTGAGCTTACCCACCGTAACAGAAAGAAAATGCAAGCCTCATTTCAAGATAACTTCAGCATTTTCCCTCTGTTTTGCATAACCGGAGATGAAACAGCTGTCCAAAATGGGAAGCAAATGGCTCATTTATCACTGCAGCTGCAATGAATGACTTCCCCCAGCCCAATTTTGACATGTCAGTCCCACCTAACACCACTGAGAAAACCCAGCTCCATGCACAAGGGTAGGTACACAGAAACACATAAACTGATGGTACCATTGCCATTCCTCAGTAGTTGCAAATGCATTTCGTAATTACAGTCAAATTCACTAAATTCACTAAGCGCTAACTAGGCTGAGATCCCTAAGTGGGTTTAAAGGCAACTGTAAATGCTGAAAGGACCGAAAGGGTTGACAGGATTTGCCTCAGTTCTGAGCAGGGCTACAGCAAATATTCACCAATAAAAAAATGCTAATATTCAAGGATTTGCATTTCATCAAAACAATTATTTTTTGAGCTTGAAAAAGAACATCCTGAGATCCTTTTCATTCACTTCAATTCCTTTTCTGAGCACAAATCCAATTAAATTTCAAATTGCAAAATACATATCTAATCTATCTCAGATATTTGACTTCTAACAAAAATTATGACACCTGTATGTTTGTGGTGAAACCTGCCATCCCACGAAACTCATATTTTCTATATTCCTCAGTCTCCCTGGATACCAATAAAACCCCAGAAAAACAAATAAACCACCAACAGTATAAAGTATTATGAAAAATAAAAAAATATCTGAGTCAAATGGAACCGTGAAGGTTTTTTCCTTGGCAGTCAGAGGGCTAAGTGCTTTGTGTTCTCTGTACAATTTACTAACTGCACTAGAATTGGATACCGAAGTATGAAATCAGTGAAATGGGGATCAAGAAAAACAACATGCAGGAATGATGCAGATCATGGGCAACCAATGATGCTCTATGACATATTCCTTGGGGAGCACTGGATATTCACAGCAGCTCTGCCCACCTCACTTTCGCTCGTGTGAAGAGCACCCTGAAATAATACTAAATTTTTCATGATACATCCCTTCCCAACCACCTTTTGCTACAAGTCAAAGCCCTGACCACAGGCTTCTGAAAAGGAGCGTTCCTACACTCCTTGCCTCCCTCTCAATTCCGTCGAAAGATTTTCAAAATGTCTGAAAAGAAGGGAAATTATTTTCCAGAACATCAGAAATGGTTTGGGGACAAATTGCATGTCAAGCTCAAAAAAAAAAAAAAAAAAATATTGTGAAAGCTTCTGTCAATCCTAACGTCAGGTAGCAGGAAAATAATATTATACAATACCTACTGGCCTGCAGGCAGAGTGGGTAGGTGTTATCCGCAGAGTACAGTATCTCCAATTACAGGAGGGGGGTAAAAGACATGCTAGGAACAGAGGGAAAAGAAGGTGAAATATGAAGGACTCTTTGAGGTTGACACATTACTTCAGGCTTACGTTCTTACACGAGGCTGCAGGAAAGGCTGAGCCAGCCCTGGGCTCCCAGGGAGCTAGGAGCCCCATGCCCAGGCTACAGTGTCAGACCATCTCCAGCAGCACCATCATCCCCAGGAACCCCAGCTCCCCGATTCCTGTGGGGAAGTCTCCAAGGGGAACCTGCCATAGTGTCAATGTAACAAAGAGGGTGGCCTTGAGGGACCATCTCGGCCCTGCATTAGCATCACAGAAAGGCTAAAGAGGAGCAGGATGGAAGAAGGAAAAAAGAAAAGAGCAAACAAAGTTTAATTTCTTTCCCTTTCTATTTTTACATTGACAATACAAAGTCAAGGCTAAGGCTTCCAAGATTACCATTCTAAAGGCAAATAAAGCTATAGCCGTGTCTTCAAGATACAGCACTGTTTGGGAGCAACTGAGGGTAGAACTCAGCCCTAGATTCCAAACGTGCTGTTACAATACAGAAATCTTAACAAGATACACACAGAATTTCAAAACCAGATGACCAGAACCTGTCTGGGCCATAAGACAGCTCCTACCCCACAGCTTATCGCTAGGATAACATTGGACCTTGAGAGAACATGCAGGAAACACATCAATAAAGTGACAGTTGCCCACACAAATCTCCCTTGAAACTTTTCCAAATAATACTTAATCCTAAAATGTCTGCATTTTGAGCAAGCCCTGGTAAATTCTTGGTTAAAAAAAAGAAGATAGGGGGGTCTTGCTCCATAAACCTCTCATCCACAGAACTTTTTCACTGAAAATAAACCACCGAGGGTTACAGAAACCTGGAGAACTCAGCATATGTATACAACTGTAAGGTAGGGAAAATCAAATACTACCACAAAGTGGACAAAAAGAAATAAAATTGAAATTATCCCAGCCTCCACGTTCCTATTTATAAACTCCAGCCTTCAAAACTCCAAAATCCTGGCAATGCAGTTATATTTTCCACCTAGCTGAAATCAAGAGGTTTGCAATAATTCAGAGATGTGAGGACCCTTGCAGCAAAAAACAAAACAAAACAAAAAAGCCAAAAAAAAACCCCAAGCCTGTAGGTAGTGAGTTTTTGAATACAGCTGGTTTACATATGACAAAAAAAAAAATGCAACTGACAATACCAGATGGGGTAAAATCTTAATAGTGTTGAAGTCACCATCCGATTTCCAGTGGGAAAAGCCGTGTCCCTACTCCAGTCAAAGGTAGCACTTCTACCAAGTCAGTGCGATCAGGAAGACAACTCTGGCCTTAGTCCATGGTCAGGTGTCTTCTGGATCTGCACCTTGCGGCCTCGTGCCATGTTGGGTTTGAGCATGCCCACAAAGGTCGGAGACAACTGAGAAGTTCTTACCACAGCTTCTCAGAAGCTCATCTCAGGCAGAACCTGAAGAGTCACAAGAGCAATGTGTTAAAGGAGCAATAGTCACTCCTGGAGCCTTCTACAGGCCCTCAGCTTTCACTCAGTGCTAAAAGACGGGGGGCCAGTACGCCCCAGAGTATCTCCCAAGCTCCCAGTCTAAGGGAGAAAAATACTTCCACATCACAAATCCATTTTCCCCAATAACTCCCCATCTCCTCTTCTGACCCAAACCCTGCAAGAAAAACGTTGCTGGCTTGTGTTGGCCTAGAGCATAGCCACTGACAGATGCCACGATGCCAGCCGCTTGGCATTTCTGGGCTGATTAAAAGCAGAAGGTGCGAGGAACACCATGAAACAGGCTGTTCTGATGAGATCTTTGTATATCAGACCTACGGCAGCACATGCTAGGAACAAGGACTGTGCAAGCCAGGGCTTTTCTAGCTTTCTCTCATCCTGGTTTTCCATTAACATGATTCAAATGTCGACTGCCTTTGTGTATATTCCCTCGCCAACTTCATCAACAGCGTCTCACAGAACCAGCTTAAAGAATCTAAAATTGCCTCCTGCACTGCAGCTCCCAAATCCCAAATTATAACCAATGCTTTTAGAAAGGCTGTTTTCAAGCAAATCGTGTATAACATTGTCTTTAGCACCATTCCCCTGTAAGATGAAAGGAGGAAATCTCGCTAATGGCTTTTCACCTATTTTTCACTACTGTTGCTGAGAAGAATGTGCTAAAAGTAATACCAGTGATGAGAACAGGCTGAAGTGTGGGTGTGTGGCAGGTATAAGTCTGCTTTTCTTCACCTTCATGAACATCAGTAATTCTTTCCATAGCACATTATTATCAGGGGAGCATATAATGTCACCATGAGGCAGAAAAGAATTTCTGTTTCTCTTCCCACCCGTTTTTTCCATCCAAATTCCTACCCCATAGCTACTGATGATGACAAAACAAGGCAAAATCAAGTTTCAATTTCCTCCTTAACGGTTTTCCCATAACAAAGCAGATCGCTGCAAAATGCTTTTCTGTCTGGCCGCTTTGCTTCGGTGGATCAGCACGAATACATTTTTGACGAGGGTAATGTTCATTTTTAGGCAAGGAATCACCTTCTGTATCCAGTCTGCCAAAACTGTGGCTTATCCATTTTCACTCCCTCATGCACGCAACCCTGCCTTTCCCTGCATCCATCACACAGATGTCTTGGTCAGTGCACATTAAAGGCTTAGCTTGCCTGTTTCTTCCAAAGAAAATTAAACAGCAGGAATATGCTAGTTGTTTAAAGAAAAAGAAATAGAAAAGAAGAAAGACAGGAGCCTCCTCTATTGAAAATGAAACTTTATATCTCGGGGAACAATACGACATGTTCTCTGTAGGACACATTATGAACCCCTTATTGCATGCGGGATTTATGATCAAGGTCTCCTACAATGATCCCAAAGTGACAAACAATTTGAGTTAAAGAAACCCTCTCGCAACGCCTTTTGCAAAAGCCTTTACTGCCATCTAATGGCATTTTTCGAGAAATCCAGCGGAGCTCTGGTTTCGAGCAGGTCTTTAGGAGAAAGTGCCACAGCCTCATCAGGCATTCACAGCACCTTTCTAGCACGCTGGCCCAGTGTCCTTCAGAAGCAGAGCTGGGGACGCTACTCAACCCACAGCTGCTGCAAGGTGATTAACTACCCTCATACTTGCTCTTTAACACACTCTCTATACGTTAATCGCGGCTTTGCAACAATTCCAAAAAAAAAAAAAAGCACAAACCATGAAAGGGCTTTGCCCTGAGAACAAACCCCCACGAGCAGCAGATAGCTGGGCCTCTTGCTAAACTCACAGGACACACCAACTGCCCACCTGAGCACCGGGCAGCTCAGGGCCACGCTGGCATGGAGCAGCACTTCCTAAGCAGGATCATGGAATCATAGAACAGTCCAGGTTGGAAGGGATCTTCACAGGTCTTCTAGTCCAACCCTCCTGCAATGAGCAGGGATATCTTCAACTAGATCAGGTTTCTCAAAGCCCCGTCCAACCTGACCTTGACTGTTACCAGGGATGTGGCGTCTCCCAACTCTCTGGGCAACCTATTCCAGTGTTTCACCACCCTCAGCGTAGAAAATTTCTTTTTCTAGTGTAAATCTACCCTCTTTTAGTTTAAAACCACTAGTCCCTTGTCCTGTCGCAACAGGTCCTCCTAAAAAGTTTGTTCCCATCTTTCATGTAGGCCCCCTTTAAGTACTGAAAGGCTGCAGTAAGGTCTCCCCAGAGCTGCCTCTTCTTCAGGCTGAACAACCCCAACTCTCTCAGTCTGTCCTCATAGCAGAGGCATTCCATCCCTCCCATCACTTTGTGGCCTTCCTCTGGACGTGCTGCAACATGCTCACGTCTTTTCTGTGTTAAGGGCTCCAGAGCTGGATGCAGTACTCCAGGTGAGGTGTCATCAAAACAGAGCAGAGGGGCAACTCTCTCGACCTGATGCCCACGCTTCTCTTGATGCAACCCAGGATACAGTTGGCTTTCTGGGCTGCGAGCTTACATTGCTGGCTCATGTCCAGCTTTTCATCCACCAGTACCCCCAAGTCCTTCTTGGTAGGGCTGCTCTCAATCCCTTCATCCCCCAACCTGTATTGATATGGAGTGTTGCCCGAACCCAGGTGCAGGACCTTGAACTTGGCCTTGTTGAGCCTCATGAGGTTCACACAGTCCCACTTCTGGAGCCTGTCCAGGATGGGATACCCACCCCCTCATTAACAAGAAGCAAGGGGCTAGCTCTGATTAAGCATCTAGCAAATAATGGAGAAAAGAAGTGGCTGTGAAGATGGACTGAACTACGAAGGAAAACAGGTTAGGACCATCTTCCACAAGCACTGCCCAAAGGCACAGAGTAGGGTGAGAAGCAAGCTGCAGCGAGGGATGCTGCTCAGCCTGTGCTAGCTTGTTGGCTCATCCACCCAAGGAGGGAAGCCATCCATGCTAAACGAACTCCAGGCAATGACATCCCCTTCATTGCTGCTTGGCCGTCCCCACAACCCTGCAACAGCCTTCTCGTTTGGATTTTTCTGGATAATCACTCTTCTCCGCTTTTTGTTTAACCTTGCCTGGATTAAGAGTAATTTCAGGGGGGGCTATGCTGAAAAATTGCTATAACAGAAGGTCTTGAAGCAACTATTTCCTAAATACACATTTCCAAGAAAAAATAAAAAAACAGTAACAAGAAGTTTCTCCAGTAAGCTGCATAAAAGCTCAGAATGCAAAAAGCTATAGAGAAGACTGCTTACCAAAAACCATCAATTAGTTAGGAAAGATCTGTGATGCTGGCAAGACTGTAGGGAGTACAACTGGACCCAAGGGCCTGAATGAGCAGGTAAATGAAGAATATGAAACTACGTTGTGCTCACAACTGCTTTCTTTTCATTTTCAAGATCTGAAATGAATGACCTAACCAAACGCAGGGGAAAAAAAATGACATCACTGCCTCATTAGTATGATCTTGAAATGTCCAGGTAGCATTAAATTATTTTCTCAGGCAAAATCCCATCAATTTAGAGATTCATAGATACGAGGAAGAAAAGGATGTAGCCTAGAATGGTATAATCCTATAAACACATCAACATAAACAAGAAAGAAACAGATAAACTACTACACTTTGAAAATAAAAATCACCTAATGGAAGGAAGGTTCTCAGAAATCAGCTCCCAGCTTGTATCTGTTTCTAGGATAGATATGAGTACAGTACTTTGTCCTTCCCTTCTCTGTCTGCTAATGTGGTGCTCGTTAGTATGTAATTAAGATGTTTCTGTAAGGTGCACATCCATGGCATCTCCTAAGGATCTCAAAACATTTTTCAGACCTTCTGTTATTCCTGGACAGCAAGCACGTTGACAGCACAGCAGAGAACCCAAATTTCCATTCACGTTGCAAATTTTTATGGTTGTTTTCTCAGTCCAGAAGTTCTCAGTGACCTGTATTATCACTGAACGTGCTGGCGAATTATAGGAATTTCTCTCTTACGTATTTACACCTCTCTGCCAACTCAGCCCTCACAACGAGCTCTGCAAGAGAAGCTGTGTTTGAACAAATTTTCATGGAAGTTTCACTTTGTGCTTATCACTGGTATATGTTTTGTTTTCCAATTTAAGTACTTTCAGGGCGATTTGTGTTCAGTAACTGGATGAATTCTTAAGGCCTGTCAAATGAAAGGCGCAGCAGCTCTTGTTAGGATATCTTGTAATGTTATAGAGATAACTACCAATAATACCCCAAATACTCATATTTTTCAGGCCAAATGATTAGAAAAGGAAGACTACAGTTCAGTAGCACAAATAGCAATTGATTTGTTTAAGTTTCAAACTTACACACGTGTTTGCCCAGGTTCTTCTGTGTGCTTCCCTGATTGACGGCCATAGGCATTACATCCTCTTTAAAGGAACAAAATCAGAGCAAGAAAAGAAAAATAAGGCTTAGGATGAGGAAGAACATGGAACCTTTATGACACGCCACATAGCATATCAAAAACCAAACCACATTGTTAACGCTGATACTACTTTCCCAGTTTTCAAGACAGAGCCGCCCTATTTTTTGGAGGGAGCGGGTCAGCCTAGCGAACACAAAGGGCATTACTTCAACCACCTACAACGATTCAGTCATTTCTGGGTGTAAACACATACACACGAACATGCACGCACACACACACGTATCCTGAATTCTCAGCACAGGAGCTGAGATGAGCATAAACACGTGTGGATATAAACACTGGTTATGAGCCTGAAATCTGACGCCAACATGGAACTGCCTTGAGTTGCCTCGTTGATAAATGTACTGGAAAGACTAGCGTACCTTTCAAGGACAGCATGCCCTGTGATCAATTGGCTGGATTTTCTCAAAACCTTTAATATACCGTGCAGTAAAGGGATAATAAAATAATCTCCCTGCATTTTCAGTACCTAGCAGGAATTTGAGCTACACACGAATACATCCTGAGTGATCCAAGACAAATGTGCTGTAACGACAGAAGCGTTGCTGAGCCTCTCTAGTACAAGCCCCCATGAAAAAGCATTTCCAGTCTGAAAAACAAAAGGCAGAGAAAGAGGAAGAGTTTAAGATTCCTGATCCCAGTTCTTGCAGTAGATAATCTCCGGCTCCAGCCTGTGCTCTTTCCTCTTCAAAGACTGCAGTATAACACTCAAGGACTGCAGTGTAACATTTTCCTTCAGCTCTGTGTATTCCCTATATTGTATCCATAGGGAAACATGCCCACTTAGTCATACATCTATTCCACCTGTTTATTCAACTATTATTTCACCGTTCCTTTCCCTTTCATTTCGCAGTATCAGCGATGAGGGTTGTTGTATAGCCTTTTACACTCTTTTTTATGTTTGAGGAGATTGCTATAGATAGCCTTGAGCCAGATAACCTTGCCGTCGTTATTTTTTCAGGGATGCTGGGATCACCTAGATCCTCTTAAATCTTCTTCACAACGTCCCAATGGACAGCAAGGGAGTATTTTCAGCTGTTGGATCCTTTCTTTAGAGTAATCTACCTCGGCAGCAATAGCTGTATTCAGTCTGAGCAAAACCGCAATTTTTTTACTAGATCTTCCATTTAGTTATAGAGTCATAACATGTCTCTCGGCTGTATCTGAATTCAAAATAAGTGGCCTTTAATGTATTTAACAATACTGCTTTAAAATGGCCTAGGAAAAGCTTTGCAGCGGAATTTGTTTCCTGAGAAGATAAGAGCGGGGAAAATAATTTCTGATTTTATGGCTGGAGCGCCGTATTAAGAGGTCTTCTCAGCTATTTTTTAGCAAATAAAAATATTCAGCTACTCACCACTTTTCTCCTCCAGGGAATCTCAGAGTTCTCCGCACTGGTTCCAGCCGAGAAACGTGCAAAGGATGTTATAAACAACCATTTACATAACTCTGCCGGCACTAATATCATCAGTGACGCTGCTGAGGAAGTCCACCTGACCACACCGGGGCAGGAGGGCATGCACAGATTCCTGCCCACCCTTATTCTGGATACGACTCGAAACATCAGCCCAGGCACTGGTACCCACTGCCTTAATGCCATTTTCCTCTTTCTATTTTCCAGGGAAGAACTCGGTGCTTTACAGTATCCCTTCCCCTTAGTTGCATCAGACAGCATCTAATTGCCACATGTCATCATCCCACCTGCCTCCACATCCAAAGCTGATTTTGTTGTATTTTTATCCCAAAGGCAAATGTTACGCTTTAACAACTAAATTCTTATGCTAGAAGTACAGTGTGAATTGCAAGACCCAAAAAAAAGGAATCTTCATGAAAAGAAACTTTCTTTCGAAAGTTAATTCATGAAGTTATGTGGGAAGCTGGAGGGAAAAAAAGGGAAAAGGGAAAAAAAGGGAAAAGGGAAAAAAAGGGAAAAGGGAAAAAAAGGGAAAAGGGAAAAAAAGGGAAAAGGGAAAAAAAGGGAAAAGGGAAAAGGGAAGCACACTGGCACTCCCTGGACTGTCAAGTAGGATGCATGGTTCACCAAGTAGTCATATGGCACTTTTCACCTTTCCTAGCAAGGATGCTTTTAAATCCTCTATATCTGTCAGCCCTCGCTAACTCACACACCCAAACGTGACAGTGACTCTGGTACCTTCTGCCCATCTGCTGTATGGTGCCGGCCGTAACTCCAGCAGCTGCACAGTTCCTGGTAATGGCTTACCCACCATCTTCCCAGGCAAAAGGATTCTGTTACTAGAAAACGCTATAAACAAATTTCCTAGAGAAAGTGGCTTCTGTAGAGTTTCTCCACTCTGATTGCTTTACTTGAAGCTGAGGCTTGCTATTCTAGCTGCTCCTTCAAAGCTCAATGTATTTTGATAAAGGACATCAGTGGCTGCAAACCCTTTCATCAAAGAGGCATTGACTATTTAATTTTACAGTTGTGGCTCTTTTCCACAAGGAATACAGAGAATTCATTAGTAATCACACATCAGAGAGTGCATCCACCTACATGTTCCTCTCCTTTGGCGATTGTATAATTACACAATCATCTCTTATCAAAGAAACTTTTCCCTTTAACTTCTACACAATAATTGCCCGTGGCTTTGCTTCCCTTTATCTCCCATGAAGAGAGGGAAATGCTAAAAAACACTTGTGTCAAGGGTTGCTCTGGTTTCCTTTAAACAGCAAAACACAGGGTATGTGTGGAGAGAAATGTTAATCTACTCCCGAAACTGCAGAAAGTAAAACTCAAAACCAAAATCTTCCAGTCTGCGAGTGACAACCACGCGCTACGGGGGCGAGAAGGAGCGGGACCCTCAAGCCGTCGCTGTTCCGTCTCTCTGTGTCTCTCCTTCTCTCGCTTTTTTAATTCCTCGTTGGCATTTTATTATTAGTCCCCACACAGTAAACAACGGGTTGCAAATTCTGACAAAATGAACTGCTGAAAGGATTATTCATCCCTCCGCGAGATTGCTCTGTGAGCTGAGAGCTACATGTTCTGCATTCTGTGACTAAGATACAGTCCCATGTGTTTTCCCAGTTCAATCAAGTGTGCGAAGAACTGTCACAATAGTCCTTGATGCCAAGAAAATAAAATTTAGGGTAGAATGGGAAACCTGAGTTGCATTTTAATGGCATTTCATTTGCACCTGTTTTCTCTACTCTTTGTTTATTTTATTCTTTTTTAATCTTTATTGACAATTCATTAAAGCCTTATCATCCCTCTCAACAGCAAAAGAAAAGGGAGTTGTTATTGTACCTGTCTGGATAATTGTTACTGAAGTGTTGTCAAATTCTTAGAAGTGGCTATATATCTTTCATGTCAGACCACTGGGACTGATACAAAAACATTTCCAAGCTTCTGCAGGGTTTGGGTGGGTTTTTTTCTCGCCTTTAGAAGAAGACGTAAAAAGAACAAATAAGTCAAAATGATAAATTATGACAGAAAAAAAAAAAATCAACATTTGAATTGCTTGATAATAGCAAGAGCGTGGGGCTTGAGGGAAGATTAGAGCAGCGTCAGGCAAGAACAGAACTGAAAGTTATTTAAAAGTGATAGAAACCCTCTAGGATCTGCGATCCCACCATTGTTTCCCTTTGGAAAAGCAGTTTTCAGAAGCTCCAATTAACCTTAATTGAATTCTGCCTTAGCAATATCTAGAATTTTAATTGACTGGGAAGGTGATCATAAATCTCTGTTCAAAATACAGCTTGGCCATTAGCAATTCCCAGAACGGCCCAGCAAAGTGACATAGAGAAGGACTTGCCTATTCTGCAGGTAAGGCTGCCTCTAGACTATAAAACAAACATTCAGAAGGGAAAATCCCAGTAGGAAAAGCCAGTCCGGCAAGCAGGAGTTTTCTCCAACGCTGATAGCTATGAATAAGAATCAATGACTCCTGCAACCAGCATATCCGTGTACGTACTGTCCACAGCATCCTTAAAGGTTGTTTATTCCGTCTCTTGCTTGTCTTTCTCCGCTCTTACATTTGGCTGTAACGCTGGGCGTTTAGCTTCCACTTCAAAAACAATCGCATCCCAGCTTCTCTGGTGCTGGCCTCCATTACTTACACGCTTCTCTCTCACGTGTTCTGCTCGTTCACTTTTAGGTCAGGTTACTTTCAATCCGGCTGGCATTCGGTTGTTCTGGAGATCTGGTGCTCGCAAATAAAGCTCTGCCAGGTCACCGCCCTGACGGTATTGAGTTGCAATGGTTTTCAAGTGACTAATTCCTTTTTAAAACCCGCCCTTGATCACCCCAAACTTTTGGGCTTAAAGAGATCTCACAAATGTCTTATCTTTCAGCCATCAAGACTACCTGTCCTGTGCTGCTATGACACTTGGAAAGAAGCTACTTTGCCACTGCTAAGTACACATTTCTTGACCCTGAACTGGCAGTCCAGCTGCAGGGGACTAAAGAGAGGACTGCACCTACACGCTAAACTTCTGACCGGACAGTGATTTGGTAAGGGTGGAGGGGTTTGGTCCTCAGTGGATACAGATACACCCTGCGCAAGGATTCTTGTGGGTCTGTCTCAGGATTCCTCAATAAAATACGACACACGTTGACAACGGCAGTTTTCCTGAAAAGGAGGCAGAGAGCATCTCTGCATCCCCAGGGCTGTGTCCCACCACTACAGACTCAACACATGCTGAAAGACCCACAAAAAGGGCACATACAACCCCTCTTGCACCTACACTGGGCTCTCTCAGCCCAGCATGGAGGCACAGCCAGAGCTCGTCCCAAGGCAAGGTGGTTTTAAAGAGGGCCATGAGCTCAGTCTCATTTGAAGACCTACCAAGTAGGTAGGTCTTACAGTGCTCACGATCATCAAAACACCTTGTAGCATGGCCATTGACCCTCACAACGCCCCTGGCCAGCAGGCCATTGCTGCTATCTCAATTTTGTAGATGAATGAGCTAATAGAGAGCGATTCTGGGGAGAAAGAGAGCAAACACAGGCACAAACACCCAGATATTCACACCTGCTCATCAGGACCTGCCACATACTTCTAGTTCCTAGGTAAGTCAGCAAGTGGTAACTCCTCAGTCCTCTGAACCTCTGAAACGTCAAAGGTGCTCGGTTAAAAGTTAATTGGAGGCCTTAATCATATCCTTAGTGCTACGGTAATCAGAAGGACAAGCAAAAGCTCCTGAGGTCTTTTTCTTCACTGCAGGACACAAATCCCATTTACTTTAATAGGAATTTATGTCATGCAGGAAAAAGACAGGACCTTAGCTTCCAGTTCTGCACACAGGCAGCATCTCCTCTCTCCTTTTCTTCCACATCTTTTTCCTTTCTCAAAATAGAAGCAGCGAGACTAGTGGCTCGCTACTGTTTCTGTAGCCACAGATTGGATTTAGACAGGAATGACTGATTAAAAGTTGTGAATTAGAGTGATTTTGCTGACTCTGTGAAACGTGCTAGTAGAAGAGGCAGGGCAGCTGAGTGACAGAGCTGGAAAACACATTAGAGTGAAGTTAGCTCGCAAGCAGCTGTATCGAGCAAAGAGGCCAGTAAAGAAAAGAAACAAGATTGTGATCATATTAAGAAGTTTTAATAGACTGAGAGAGCTAGATGCAAAGGAGAACCAGGCATCAGAAGTAAAACATGCTTCAAGATCGACAGGGAGCAAAGAAGAGGCAGAAGGGAGCTAAGTGACTCAAGTTATCTCACCTAGGAGAGAAGCTGCCCAGCCACCCGGATGGGACTCAGGCAGGGCTCAGAGGGAGGTGGGACCAAAATACCAACAGCATGGAGAAAGACTGAAGTTCAAGGCCTTCTAAGGATGAGCCCAAGGCTGAGCACAGGGTATACATGCAGCGCAGCAGCATCAGGACTCATTACAGCAGAGTTCATCTTGGGAGAAGCAGAACGGCTACACCGATGGGTGGGCAAGAGACAGGAATGATTTTCAAATCCTCCGTGTTATTACCTCACCTGACAGCAGGGGTTTTTCCCTTAAAGCAGGGTGATTTTGTAAGCTGCTGGCTATGGTAACTCCAGGCCTTGCAAATATTTTCCAAATCAGATTTTCCAAACAAAATACAGCGGACACCTTCGAAGCGTCAGTTACAAACAGGAGGAGGCTTCATTTGGAAATGTCATCGTCACGTGCAAGTGCACAGGATTCACAAGGGAAGAAAGCCACGCAAGACAGCTTGGATCTTTTATTACACATAGGGAGGCTAGGGCAGGATCCACTGCAGCTGATCTGGAATTTATCACCTGCCTTTGTAGAGGATGTTTCCTACACTGACTATCATGGAAGCCCAGCCAGGTCTAGCTTACACCAGACATCTAACTCAGTAAAGGCAGCTCCAGAGAAAAGCTCACACGTGCCCAGAGATCTGAATTAAAACCCGTTATAAAGTCAACAGTTCAGTTCAAAACCAAATGGATTTATAATAAAAAAATTAATAAATAATACTTGTCTCATACAGTCTCTCCTGATGGCACTGTCACAGTACCAGACAATGGAAGCGACAGCATTTATTGCAATTTATAAATGGGAAATTTGAGGCGGGGAGTGATTTGTCCTGTGTCACTTCCCAGGTCAGTAGTCAAGCTCAAATCAGACCCAAGCAATGTCAACGGCACATGTCAGCCAGGAGCCACACCACCCCCCAGACACTAAGGGAGGTGTTCTGCAGTAGATAATTAGCCTTGCAAACACACGCTGAGCTTTAGTTCTCCTAAAAGAGGACGGAAAACTCAGGATGGCCTTGCAGTGGAAAGCCCTCTCTCTTCAAAAGGCTGAGAGAGAAGAATTTGACATGCCATGGCGAGACCTTTATGTCAGGGCTGCATGTAACAGAGCCTAGTACGCTATGGTTGGGAGCAGAGGTTTAACAGCCTATATCCAAGGTGGCTGTATAAAACAGGGCATTACAGGGAAAGCTGAATGAGCCCTGGAAATGATCAGATGAGTTACAGTCCACACCTAGAGGATGCTCCAAACTGACAGTTCGGAAAGGGACTTTAATGGTGTCGGTAGAAGTGGCGGGAGACACTCATGACAGGTAGTTTGATGTTACATTGAGCACTTGGCCCCAGAGCATCTGCAATTTCCCTACATATTGATTTTATGGTGTTTTTCCACTTGTCTAAAGACTGAGTGCCTTCCGAAGGACTCTGTCTTCTCTCCAGGGCTCATCAAGAGCAGGAAGAAAACGTGCTTTTGTCAAGACGGCAGGATGGTGCTGCCAGGAGGGACCTCTGCCTGGGTACCCACCACTCCAGTCATCACCACCCCCTTCACCCTCAGGAAGCCCCCAGTTAAGTCAGCCACAGGCAAAGGCAGGCAACAAGCAGGCTGAGCACGTCGCTGTGGTGTGCCCAAGGAGCCGACAAGCCCTCAAGGGGTCAAGTCCTCCCCAAGCTCGGCGTCACCACATCTGCACTGCCCAGTGCCCCAGCTGCTGAGCTCGGAGGGGCCACAAAACCTCCTCCCAGGCTGAAATTATGAGCATCTACATCTAGGAGGAACCCGGGGAACCAAGAGGAAGTCTGCGGCAGGCGCTGTACCAGCACGCATCAGATACCCTGAATGCAATTCATCCCAAATCCAGGGAAGCGGCAGCTGAGCCGGAGGTCTGCCAGGCAGTTCCACAGCCGACTGGCACTGTCACAGCCCACTCATCCCCGTCCCTGCCGGCTGCAAGCTCAGGTCCCAGTGGGAGCTCCCACTTCAGAAGAATAACTGTTTCTGAGGCGTTTTCTCATGTTGGCTCAGCAACCGGTTTCTGCAGCCGGGGAGGGAGACGGGGGAAAAGAAGGCTGCCCCAGTGCCTGTCTCCTCCACCAGTACAGTAGAAGGTCGGGGTGCCCACGGTGGGGACCAGGCATCACGCAGGTGGCCGGAGGAAGGAGGGCACAGCAGTAAAACAACACAGCCTGGGAGAGTTAAGCTGCTTTTCCAACTTCAACATTCCGCAAAGGTGTCCTAGGAAGGAAAAGCAATTTTCCAGCCGTGTTTCTTTGTGCTGTGTAAAAGGGTGCCGAGGACATTCTCCAGCCTCCGAGGAGGTTCTCCAGCCTCTTGCAAACCTGCCGGTTTCTCCCCAGTGCCTCAAGGTATTTTTACCTACCCGGTTTTTCTTGGAAGGCTTTATGGAAAAGTGGCAGAGAGGAAGGATTATTATTTTAGCTATTTCTACTGAAAACCCAGCGGCTGTTACTAAGAACACGTAGCGTGTATCGGGTGTTTTGTGTGTTTTCCTCACCTCTTCCCTAACTCCCAGAGACAAGCTGCCCCTGCCCACCCCAACCACTCCTTTGAGAGCTGAGACATTGCTGTTGCCCCCAGGGAAATACAGCGAAGAGCAGACTTCATACTCCTGCTATTTTCTCATTTTGCAAAGACAGAAGGACATTTGCAAGCTTTTCTTGTGTTATCACAAGGGAGCAGAAAGGATTGAAAACCTGTTACTTTTAAGAGTCTCTCTCAGCCCTGGAACCTATTGATGTGCAGGACAAGCCCAACCTGCGACGCGCTAAAGGACATCTTGGAGGTACGGGTCCATCGGGTGAGGGATCCAGGCAAATGACGTGACAGTGACAGCACAGGGGTTGTCCTGGGCTTCGGGCAAGTGTGGGAGGGAAGGACACAGAACCAAAAGAAACCAACCAGCCCCACTTTCTCTCCCCATCCCACTGCCTTGCTGGCACATAAAGACCAGCCCTCCTTCTCCGGGCAGCATCGCCTTGCGAAACACCCAGACCCCAGCCAAGACAGCCTGCAAATATGACTACATTTTCTACAGTATCTTTCATGAAGAAGGTTATTATTTTTCCGGCGACTCACTTATGAGCTACTGAGCAATGGGCAGGTTTTCCTCTTCGAGGGTAACAGCCGTACCTTTACAACACAGGCATATTGATTGCATCTCTGTAGCACCCAAATTCAGATCTTTTAATAGAGGTTTTGTTCTTGTTGTTTTTTCCCAGCATACCGAGAATGTCTCTTTTAAAATATATCTAGCTTGTTTGGTATCAGGGATGGTCTATTTCTCCGGCAGTAAAATATCCACTCTGTCATCGGGTTCTGAGTTGAAATCAATCCAGAAACACAATGTTAGTTCAATAATGGCCCACTTCAGCAGAATAAATCAGTGGTTACCTCACCGCAAGCGCAGCTCGCGCTGCACCCAGTCACCTGTTGGGAGCCCATTACTCCCCGTAATCAACCGCGCGGCTGTTCGGGGGGCTGCTCTCTTCCCTTTCTACACGGGGACAAGCATGATCTCACCCGCTCCCTTTTAAGCACCCGTGGATATTTGATGCTCAGCTACAAGGGTCGCGTAATGGAGGCAATGCATCTTCGCTGAAGAAAAATGACAGTCAGAATAAGAAGACTAAACCAATTCATCACTTAATGCAAAGCGTTATTGTGCTGCAACCAGAGCACCGCACCGGGATTGATTACAAACAAGATGACACCTCCCTATGGACTGTCTGCTATATTATTATAAATAAATACCCATTCATTTTGGAGTCTGTATTACTGCAGAGGATAGATTATACCTCAGGTACACCGTAAATATCCCATTGAGTACAATGTCCCTTCCTCGCCAACAAATGAGTTTTGTCTCACATAATACAGTTTCGTAAACAAGATAAGGGAACAGAGAAACACCAAGAGACGGAGAGATCTGCAAAAAGCTCAACTGATATTAAGGAGCTATTTCCATGAAGGACATGCTAAAAATTCAGTGTCTCGCTGCTGGAGGGGAGTCAAGGAGGGGGGGCAGCCGTGGAAGGGTTGTCCTTGCTCCTGAAAGGGAGCAAGCCCTAAAAAGCTTCCCGAGTCCTCCAGACATCACTGAGACAAAAGCAAACCCTCCTGGTTTCAAACGTCTAGCAGTTCACGCTAACCAGTTCTAATCAGGCATGCCACAGCATTTGGAAAAAATAAAGTAAGAGCAGTTTAAACGGCTGCATACCGAAAAACGAACAGCCTGGGAGAAACCTGGCTTGTCTTCATCTCCTTCCCCCGGAGCACCCCCTGCCCAGCACAGCCCAGGCACCTCCTGCTCCCTCCAGCCAGCACGCAGGCAAGACGTGGACGCTCAAATATTGGGCTGCAGCTTGGCAAGCACATGGAGAGCTGTTTAAAGGAAGGCTGTGCCAAATCTGTGTTATTTATTGGCCATTTCTCTTATTTACCATAGAGGTTTTACGCACTCTGCGTCCAGGGGACAGTATTTTAAGCCAACAGCAAAAGCATCACCATCAGCTCCCCTCGTAGCGGCTGCCCTTGGGTCAGAGCAAGGCTGCTGCTGCCCCGTGGCTTCAGCGGGTCTCTGCCCACACACTTTGGCTGCCAAAAGAAACACCTTCTTCCCTCCTCCGTGCTACTCAATCAGCCTCCGGTGGTTCGTGAGGACTGAGGCTTATTTGTGCAACGCTCTGCCAGCCTCATGAGGGTCATGACAGCCCCTGAAAGTCCAGGGGGAAAAAAAAAAAATAATAATAATGCCAAGGGGAAAAAAAAAAAGGAAAAAAATGGCTTTTTTTTCAGTTTTCCACACATCAGGGAAGGGGTGACGCCCATGCCAGGCCATCCGTATACACAGATGTATGTGGGATGTATGTACACACAGGCTGGTGGGAAGCGTCACCTCCACGATTCACAAGGTGATCAGCAAGACTGGAAGTGTCACCTGCAAGCGTGGTGACTGAACCCCTTCACCTTCCAGGCAACCCGGTGCCAGGAGGTTTGCTGGGCAAAAGGGAGACTCCCCTGAGAAACTTAAGGCTTCTCACTTCACAGGCGTTTATTCTGCCTTCGAGGGACCAGCGAGCTCGATGTTTGCTCACATTTTGGCCACCAAATCTCAGCTGAGCCTGTGGGTGGGCTTTAAGAGTACGAAGGAATGGATGAAAAGCCACCACAGGAGTGCTGGAGCAGGAGCAGGGTGCTGGCAGGACCTCTCACCCCCGCTCAGCAGAGAGAGAAGCAGGCAGCGTGGTGAGGGCACTCTGGTACTCGCCGACGGACACCATCTGTCCCTCTGCACCTCTCCGCTCCCCTTTTCTGCACATCCAGTCCCGTCACATCCACCAGCTCCTTCCAAAAGGCCTCAAGATGCTGGGATCAGAGGTGGGGGTCATATTGCCTTTCGAAAGCTGCAAGAAATAAGTAAAATATATTTGCCACTAACGGTCAAGCTGCGGGGCTGGGGTTTTCCCCACACTTCTCTTTTCATGGACGGGATTGCCAGGCAGACCTAGGGAAGCCAGCTGAGAAGAGATCCTCACCCAGATCTCATATTTTGCGCTACCACTGATGCTGTCGTGCCTTTCACCCCTCCTTCTCCAAACGGAACAGGTGAAAAACCTTTGAGATGCTTTTGATTTTGGATATGTCAAAAAGAGAAAGATCCAAAGAAAATAAGAATTGTCCCATTTCCAACACATCCCTGGAAGTGTTCAAGGCCAGGCTGGATGGGGCTTTGAGCAACCTGCTCTAGTGGGAGGTGTCCCTGCCCATGGCAGTGGGGGTGAAACTTGATGATCTTTAAGGTCCCTTCCAACCCAAACCATTCTAGGGTTCTATGATTTCACAGATAAGGAGGCTGAAAAAACAGCCAACAGACTGGAGCCTGATAGAACTGAAGAAGTTGCGGAAAAGCAAGGAAATCATCCAGATTCGAGGCTGACGAAGCCCGTGTCTTGCTGTTGTTCCCTGGAGAGGCCTCACAAATGTGAGAGAACAGCTTTGAAAAGCAACAATATTGTTGGCTAATGTCAGTAGCAGAATATAAAGCAGAAACAAAAGCTGTATTTTTCTTCCCCTCTCTGGCCTCTCATTTTTATATTTTCCTTCGCTTCACCGGCAGATAAACACTTCCCTATGCAGGCACAGAAAAAGTGAAGATAATCAGGCAATTTTCCATCTCCAATCAAAATGGCAACTTTCCCTTTGATTATAAATTCCAAATAAAATGAATATTGTTCCGTTCCCTTTGAATGTTTTACAAAAACCAATTGCCATTTTTCAGTTGTCTCTGCTGGCTTCCTCCCCACACATTATTTTCACTCCAGGCCTTTCCAGGCATGTTTCATAAAAGCATTAACTGATATTCATCTGACACAGAGCTGACTCTTCCCATTTCTCTTTCAGTTTAACAGAACCCTACAGACCGCGGTGAGGATGACTCTGAGCCACGGAGCTGTTTCTACACCTTCAGTCTCTTTTTTCCCCCCCTATGTGAGGGAACCCCATTATGGGAAGACGAGGCATAAAAACCCTTCAGTTCCCCCTTCACACAGGGCACATCCTTTCAGCCCGCAGCCGGTATCTGGGGCTCCGTTGTGCCCTTACCAAGATTAAAGAGAGAAGAGGCGAGTTCAGAGCTCGCACGGCTCATTGCACTACTGCAGAAAGTCCCCCTGCAGCTTTTTTTACGCTAATGAAAGCGGAATAGGAAAATTTTGCTAAGTAGCTAATATGAGAACAGAGACAAATTGTAGTAAAACACGATACGGGTGCTTTGTGTCCCCGCATGCACCTCAGAAACAGCCACAAAGTTTGCATTAGAGGAAGGATTTTGCTTGCGTCCAAGTAAAGGAACAATACAACAGAGCCACCGTACTTCATCGCTAGGTCTGCAAGCGTTTCCACCAAGGGGGGACAGAGCTGCTGAAGAAATCTATTATATCAGACATGCGAGGGGATGTAATTCCAGCACGTGAGTGCCGCTCAAGGCCTCACTGAAGGGGTAGGACCACTTGTTAGATTTGCATCCAGGTGGCAGTGTTGGCTATTTCCAAAATTCACAGCATTCCAGTGTCAGGAGATCAGAGAGACCTGGATGAGACCAGCTCACTCCCTTCCTCCGTATATTACCCAAGTCACAAGAAAATAGCAAACAACACACTGCAAATGCTCTCTTCCCTGCTCTGCACCCAGGGCTGATGCACAGCACAGTGGGAGGGTGGCAGAAACAGTCCAGGGCCAGGCAAGGAGAGATTTGATGCCCAGGTGAGACCTGAGGAGAATCACATGGGGTTGGAAGGGACCTCTGGAGATCATCTAGTCCAATCCTCCTGCCAAAGCAGGTCCACCCAGAGCAGGTCCCACAGGAACATGTCCAGGTGGGTTTGGAATGTCTCCAGAGAAGGAGACTCCACCACCTCCCTGGGCAGCCTCTTCCAGGGCTCTGCCACCCTCAAAGTAAAGAAGTTCCTCCTCATGTTTAGGTGGAACTTCTTATATTCAAGTTTGTGCCTATTTCCTCTTGTCCTGTCACTGGGCACCACTGAGAAAAGACCAGCCCCATCCTCTTGACACCCACCCTTTAAGTATTTATAGGCATTGATCAGATCCCCTCTCAGCCTTCTCTTCTCCAGACTAAAAAGACCCAAGTCCCTCAGCCTCCCCTCATAACAGAGATGCTCCAGGCCCCTCATCATCTTTGTAGCCCTCTGCTGTCCCCTCTCCAGCAGTTCCCTGTCCTTCTTGAACTGGGGAGCCCAGAACTGGGCACCATGCTCCAAATGGGGGCAGAGCAGAGCATGAGGATAACCTCTCACGACCTGCTGGCCACACACCTTTCCTGATGCCCCCCAGGATGCCATTGGCCTTCTTGGCCACAAGGGCACGTTGCTGGCTCACGGTAGTCCTGTTGTCCACCAGGACTCCCAGGTCTTTCTCCTCAGAGCTGCTCTCCAACACGTCAGCCCCCAACCTGTACTGGTGTTAGTCCTCCCCAGGTGCAGCACTCTACACTTCCCCTTGTTCAATTTCATCAGGTTCCTCCCTGCCCAGCTCTCCAAGAAGGTCCAAGTAGACCACTCACCTCTCTCTCTCATGAGCCTCTCTCCCTGCTGCAGGTCACCCTGTGTCCTGGGAGGTCACCATTCCAGCACCCTCACCCGCTGGGCAAGTTGTGTGAAGACACTTGGGTTTTTTACCTTACCTTTGCATGAGGATATGAGTGTAATGCACAAGGGTGCATGCAGATCGTCCCTTGGGTGGGGAGAAGGAAAGGCCACATGGTAAAATAAAGGCAGATCTGGCACAGCAGTGTGTTTGTGTGCTCCATTGCCTGCCAAACCAAAAAGAAGTAATATTCCCAGTGTAGCAAAGCCCAGCTCTCAACGCTCTCTTCCAAGTTAAAATCTTTGAGAAAGCAAATTCTGCAATTTCGAGGACATCTGTGACACTAAACCCACACCAGAATGTAAATAAGAAGTAGCAAAAGCCAGATTTGCCTTGTTATCAGCTCTGCCTAAAGCACTATTTATTAGTGCCATAACTAGCTGGCTGAGGCGTCCTTAGGATTGAGTAAAAACCTGGAGGAAAGGGAGGCGGAGGAATGGCATTACACCAGGCAAGAAATGTTTATTCTTTCCAGGTAAGACAACACAAACACAGAGGCTATAGTAGCCAGCAAACTCTGCCCATCTCACACACCCTTATTTCTTTGGAGTCTGTTCACCCCATCAGCTTAATTAAAGGGTTAATTAAAATTCTCCACAACCCAGAGAGAAAGATCCTTTAAAAAGAAACTCCAGAAACTAGATGAAAATTCTTCCTTCATAGCAGTCAGTCGACCTTTTTTTTATTATTATTATTTATTTACTCTTCTTTTCGGAATATTTCAGGAAGAAGATGAAAGCACGCTCAGTCCTACCACCTGCACTTTGCAAAGGTGAGATGGCCACCAGCCTCCCACGCCTTGCTTCGAAAGGGCTCTCAGGGATTTCATTTTCCCAAGCACCACTGAATGTCTCCTGCAAACTGTAGGGGGATAAAGAAGAGGAAAACC
>VXAK01008485.1:650103-674388 GCA_013399435.1 Arenaria interpres
CCCCCCCCCGGTACAGCCAGCGTGTGGGAAAAGCCCGGCTCGCCCTCAGGCGGGTGATGCTGAGGCATCAGGCCCCTGCTTGCCTGTACCATTAGGTAGCGGTGATTCCTCCCCCGTTCTTTGTTCCCAAAATGAGACTTGGAAAGCGCTCGGGGTCCGGCGTGTCCTTGGGTGCACGCTCTGCCCGGGGTCCGTGTGAGGACAGCACCTTGGCACGCGCCGCGCTCCCTCCCCGCTGCCCTCTGACGCACCCTCCGCAGCTCAGATTCAGCCCGAAGCCCCGGCGAGCGGCTTGCCTCCTAAAAACGCTCACCAGGAGCAGAGGTTCCTGGTGAAAGCTGGGGGCAGCAGCCACAGAATCGCAGAAGGGTATGGGGTTGGAAGAGACGTCTGGAGATCGTCTCGTCCAACCCCCCAGCCAAAGGAGGTCCGCCCAGAGCAGGTTTGCAGGTTGCCACCTTTGCTCCAGCCTGCTGCTGGTGGGAGAGGTGGTCTGTCCAGTGCCCTCCATGCCAGTACCTGAGGCTGTGTTACTCACCTGTCACGCAGGAGATCCACCTTTCCCTACTGCCCTCAGCTGGGGTTGGGGTGGAGTGTTTATTATTATTGTTTATGGCCTCAAGTTGCACCAGGGGAGGTTCAGGTTGGATATTAGGAAAAATTTTTACACGGAAAGGATCACTAAGCCTTGGAATGGGCTGCCCAGGGAGGTGGTCGAGACACCATCCCTGGAGATATTTAAAAGATGGGTTGACATAGTGCTGGGGGACATAGTTTAGTGATGACTTTTTTTTTTAATCAGAGTTAGGTCGATGGTTGGACTAGAGCATTTTAAAGGTCCTTTCCAACCTAGACAATTCTATGATTCCTTGCTGGCGCTGTCACAGGAGGGGCCTACAAGACAGGCTGGGGCAGGGTGCTTCCACTTCTGCTGTTGAAGCCAGGCCGGGATGAACAGCAGGATTGGAGCCTGGGGGAAGGGGAGCATGTGTGCCTGGGAGCTGGCAGAGTCGAGCCCAGGATTAGAGCAATCATGAGGAAAAGGGATTCCAGAGCTTGTGCCAAGTACCCATTCTGTGCGTTGCTCGGGGCAGAATTTGAGGCTCCCTCCTCTTTCTGGTGTTGCCTGTTGACCGAGGCAGCGTCCCCCTTGCTGTGATGAGCTCTCCAACCCCCCCAATGAGGGTCCTGGCTGGCCTAGGTCTTAAATCTGGCCAAAATCAGGAGTCTTTAACTCCAAGCAGCAGCAAACTGCCGCTTTGAATGCGGGTGGCCTGGGGCTGCCATCCCACCGCTGGCCCAAACAAGGCTAGACATGTAGTACGATACCCTGTAGCATAGGATTTGTCACATGGGGATGGCGTCTGCCAAGTTTCTCCTAGAACTGGGGTTGCAGGGAGGGCACCTCCAGCTGCTGCCGGCCTCCTCGGCCATTGGAGGCTGATGCAACTCCTGCTGCAGGTGTGGTGGAGCCAAAACCCTGAGATGAACAAGGTAAGGGCTCCCAGCCAAAAAGCAGCACCAAGAAGGAAGGAAAGGAAATGCTGCTCACCTTACCCCAAAAGGTAAGGGCCCTGGTTCCAGCCGCCCTGCACGTTCCAGCCCTCATCTTCGAAGCAAAGCCCTTAAAATAAAGTCCGTGACGGCTTGTCACCGGAGATCCTAGAAGTTCATCTCTTCTGCTATTGCTGGATGACACAAGGAACCATGAACTATGCACCCTCTTCTTCTGAAGGTTAATGAACAGTTTAAACCCTCACCCTGCCCTTACAGCGCTGAGGTACCACCCTTGCTGAGAGAGAGGCTTTTTTTTTTTTTAATGATGATCTTAAGCGCCTTGAATAGTAATTGCTGAGCTGGTGTCTCCTGTTGCAACATCGCCCCAAGAGAACTGGGTCCATGTTCACCACCCACTGCTAAAGTGCAGGCTCAGGAGGCCACTTGTTCCTCTGCCTACACCAGCACCGCGGTGTCACAGCAAAGTTACAGGTCACTTAACTTGGACCGTAAGGGTCTCGGAACGGTGACCTCGTCCTTGCCTCGCTGCCACGGACACCGTAAGCATTGCAAAAATAACAAATGGGGTTTGTGCTTGCAGTTTGAGTGTTCAGGTCGCTGCTGTGGCCCCAGTTCTGCAGAATGGCTCGGTCTCTGCTCTGATGGTTTCAGCACTTTGGGGACAAAGAACTCCTGCAGTTCATCACCCATCTTAAGCCGGAGTCTTCCCACAAGAATCCACCTTCATAAAGCCGAGGGCTCCCAAGCTGCCTACAACAGGCCTGGAAGCGTTTGATTTACAGCCCAGCCCCTCCTTCACCCGACCTTCCCTGGGCTCTCAAAAGAAGACAGAAGCTCTTTTTACCTTCCTGAGACCTCTCTGGCTTTGAAAGCTGTCAGAACTGGGCTGCAGCTGGGCTGTAGCACATCCTGTGCTGGTCGGGCTCTGCCTGACTCCCCGTGACCCCAGGGATGGGGAGATTTAGAGGATGCTCTGGCTTTGTTTGCAGCTTGGCAGGTGCGTGGCCAAAGTTAGACTTTGTCCTGCAGTAGCAGACGTAAGCTGCCTGGAGCTGTAGGGCAGACTTTTGGCTCCAGGTGCATTGTACCTAGCTCGTTCCTGCTGCTCCCACCTCCCTTTCAACATCTGATTCGGCCATGAGCAGCCTGGGCTCTTGCTAAAGCCTTCTTGGAGCAGAAGAGCTCCCTGCTATTCCTTTGGAGAGCCTGGCGTGAGCCACGTTCATCCCTGGCATGGCAGGGGCTGTGCAGAAAGCACTGCCTCCCCGAGGGCTTCCCTGTGCCTGGCGGGAAGGACAGGCACGTGGATTTAGGGCTCGTGGCTGCTCTCGGCATCCCCGAGGTAGCAGAAAGCACCCTGTACTTCTCTCCAGTTGCAGCACTTACCTACAGGTTGTACCTACCCCAAAAATAGGCTCCCCGTGGAGCTTTTGTTAAAAGCTCTATTGATTTCTTTGGGTTTCTGCCTGGCAGCTCTGGTGGTGTGTGAGCTGTGACCAGTACAGAGCGTGCTCTCATTCCTGCTCCCCATCCCCATGCAGCTGTGTCAGGGCCCT
The DNA here is from genome assembly GCA_013399435.1 of Arenaria interpres. Taxonomy (NCBI): domain Eukaryota; kingdom Metazoa; phylum Chordata; class Aves; order Charadriiformes; family Scolopacidae; genus Arenaria; species Arenaria interpres. The sequence goes on from VXAK01008485.1 coordinate 653,178, forward strand.
GCTTGGGGATTTCACGTTTGGGCCCACTTCCCTCCCCATGAAATGGCATTTCTTGACAAGAATTGTAAACTACAAAACACTGCAGAAACTGGAATGTTTTTAACACAGTTCCCATGGAAAGGGGTTCATGCTTGTGAGCCCGACCTCCCATCTCAGTTTGAGGAACTCCTGGTGCTTGAATTAAAAAGGTGGAGATGGGGAGAGATGTCCTACATCTGATGTAAATTCCCGATTTCCAGCTTTCTTTGAACTGTTCAGACACACTGTCCTGCTGGCTTATACAAACACATGTTAAGCATTTTTTAAGTGTACCCATTTTCTTAAAGACAAGGACGTGAAGCTCCTGCTGCAGGGTCTGTCTTTTCTCTTTTACTCCTCCTAAGTATGTGTGTTGAGCTGTTGGGGCTTCCATCTTCCTGCTGTCCCCTCTAGCTCAGGGCTGTCACCAGCTCTGACCATTGATAATGCTGTTGTTCAGGCTAGGAAAAGGCTGAACACACAAGTGTGTTGGGTAGTGCCCTAAATCCGCTGCAAGATGATGAGTCTCTTCCATTTTTAAGTAACTCAAAGGTACAAATAAGCTTGTTTAAAATCCGCCGTGGGCCAACAGCGATGCAACACTGAAGTTCTTTTGCTCAAGATCCCCTTTGCAAAATGCACGCAGGGTAAATAAGCTGAGGCAACACGAGACCTCCGTCAGCGTCGCCTCTTGTGCAAGGGGCTGTGGTGCAAGCGCCGCTCATCCTGCCCGCGGTCGGAGGGAAACCAAGCGTCCGTGGCAGGGTGCCGAGCGTGGGACGGGGCACGCGTGGCCTCTCTGGCTAAAGGGTGGCACTTCAGAGCAAAAGCCTTCCCCCGGGGAAGGGTTGGAAGAGCTGTAGGGGGGGCACGCGTGGCTGTGCCAAGGGCTTGCTGCCGAGACGGGTGGGAATATGGTGCAAACTCCCCCGTGGCTCCCGTGAAGCGGGACAGGTGCTGCAGGTGAAATAAGGAGCCGGCAGAACTTGTCTGCCTGCTGGGCTCTCTCCTCTGTGGGGTGGGAAAAAGTACGCTCTATTCTGTTTCCTACGACGCGTGCGGAAGTTAATCTTAGCCCCGCCGTTCCGGATGAAAGAGCCCTTTCTTCCCTTAGCAGGCACCTGCGCCGTGCCTCAAACCAGGCGGTTCACGGGCTGCAGAGGTCGGCAGCCCCTGAGAAGGAGCCAAACGCCATGAGACAGAACCGACCCTCTCTCTGCATCCTTCTTGTTTCATCTCAGGTTCAGGAGCAGGCTCCGGCACAAAACCACAAGTTGCTGGCACTGCGACAAGGTTATCTAAGGCACTTAAGCGCTGGGAAGAGTCATGGTGGACATCTCTAACACCATCTTGTTGTGTTTTTTTTTTTAATTTGTTTTTCCTCTCCAGTGTGTTCCATGGGAAACAGCACCAGCCGGCTCTACAGCGCGCTCGCCAAGACGCTGAGCAGCGGTGCCGTGTCCCAGCACCAGGACTGCCTGGAGCAGGCGGACTCGGCGCGGCTGGACCCTATAGACCCCAAGGATTTGCTGGAGGAATGTCAGATCGTTCTGCGGAAACGGCCGCCCCGGTTTCAGAGGGACTTCGTGGACCTGAAGAAAAATGCCGTCAGTAGCCACCGCCCCATTCGAGTCATGCAGTGGAACATCCTCGCCCAAGGTAGGGGCTGCCTCCAAGATCAAGGTGTGACCTTGAGATCAAATGCAGCAATTAAAACCTTTAAATGCCTACCTAATTAAGCGTGGGAGAGGTGGATTACCTGAGGCACAACTGACTGAGGGCCGGGGAGGGAGAGGAATTTTCAGCACTTGAAATAGTGGCTCCCCTTCCATCCTATAGGAAAGGAAAAAAGATCTCTCCTTGCAGCTGTGATGCCAGAGGTAGCTCTGGATGCCTGTCTTAACTGGACGCAGTATATTCACAGAATCATCATGGTTGGAAGGGACCTCTGAGATCATAGAGTCCAACCTTAAAAAAAAAAAACAAACAAAACCAAACAACCTAAAAAACAAACAAAAAACCCCCACAAAACACCCCACCACATCACACCCACCCACAAATCAGTGATCTTTGGCACTAGAGCGTGCCCTGAAGAGCCCCATCCACATGTTTCTTAAATACCTCCATTCAAAGAGCTGTGGCCCATCACTTTTAGATAAACCCCTAGAAAAGACTCATCCTTCCATAAGTTTTATTCTTTGTAAAGCTTCTCTACCATTTTCTAATTAGTTTATCCCTGGACTATTCAGGGAATTCAGATCCGTTACGGGAATTCTTAATTCTTAAAAATAATTTTAACTGATTTTATTAAATCTTTTTCCTCAGACCCCTAAAATGAAGGCTACAAATTAACTTATGCAACAGCCTCATCTTAAAATCTTTTGGGGTGGGAAATCCTCCACGCAGGGACTGCCTTAACGTTCTGCAGTTAAATCCCTCCTATCCCACTGCTTTTTCTGTGGCAGCCGCATGCACTTGCCACAGTGTGGTGACTTTTGGGAAGAGGGGGGGAAAAGTCTTTCATCTAAATTGCATCCGTAAAGGGAGCTTAATTTTTTGGAGAGACTTTCAGTTGGAGACGGGGTTCTCGCACCCATTGGCAAACCTGGCACACTTAAAGTCAGCAGCTACTCCCGAAAGACCCGTCACCTGCACGTGAACTGATGCGGACCCATTTTACAGAAAAAGCAAAATGTGGTGAAGGCCTCACGCCGCTTCCCATTACAACCTCTTGCAGTGTGACAGCCGGCCTGCTCTCCTGGGGGGCTACGGGCCACCACCGGCTGCTGCAAGGTGGCAGCTGGCTCCCGAGAGCAGAGCCTTTGGCCTCGGCAAAACCTGGAGGAAGACTATCCTTGTATTTATCCATTTTAGCTATCGATAACTTTTCTTTGTTCTTTTTTTTTTTGTCTCTTCCCCTCTGCTAATTTCAGCTCTCGGAGAAGGCAAAGACAACTTTGTTCAGTGCCCCATGGAAGCTCTGAAATGGGAAGAGAGGAAGTGCCTCATCCTGGAGGAAATCCTCGCGTACAAGCCTGACATCTTGTGCCTGCAAGAAGTCGACCACTACTTTGACACCTTCGAGCCACTCCTCAGCCGACTGGGCTACCAGTGTACTTTCTTCCCGAAGCCGTGGTCCCCCTGCCTAGATGTGGAGCAGAACAACGGGCCGGATGGCTGCGCCTTGTTTTTCCTCAAAGACCGCTTTGAGCTCATCAACAGCTCCAACATCCGCCTGACCGCCATGAAGCTGAAGACCAACCAAGTGGCCATAGCTCAGACGCTGAAGTGCCACGAAACTGGAAGACTGTTCTGCATTGCCGTCACCCACCTGAAAGCCCGTACCGGCTGGGAGAGGTTTCGGTCCGCCCAAGGCTGCGATCTTCTCCAGAACCTGAAGAACATCACCCAAGGCGCGAAGATCCCTCTGATTGTCTGCGGAGACTTCAACGCGGAGCCAACTGAGGAGGTCTACAGGGAATTTTCCAACTCCAGCCTCAACTTAAACAGCGCCTACAAGCTGCTGAGCCCCGACGGGCAGTCAGAGCCTCCGTACACCACCTGGAAGATCCGGCCCTCGGGAGAGTGCCGGCACACACTGGATTATATCTGGTATTCCCAGCACGCCTTGAATGTGAACTCAGCCCTGGGCTTGCTGACTGAAGAGCAAATTGGGCCCAACAGGCTGCCATCATTCAATTACCCTTCCGATCACCTGTCCCTGGTGTGTGACTTTAGTTTTAATCAAGACCCCGACAGACTGCTGTAATGGGTTGCAACGCCACCTGGTAGTGCAGTGTTTTGACTCACCACTGTTTTATTTTCAAGAAAACTTTTGGAGCTGGGAGCTATTGAAAGATGAGGAAATAACTGTTGACTAAACATTATTTCGGGCGCTTGTTTGGGGTTACACTTGCCATTCAGCCCTTGTTAATCTGGAGCCTCCAAGGGAGGAAGAAAGGAGTCAGTGTTCTCGCCGTGGTGTTCCTGCCACGCTGGGGTTTGAGAAGCGGAAGGCAAATGAGCTTTATCCTTTCACTAACCCCCGTGTTTAAGGATTTAATCCTCTAATGAATGCGGAGGCCTTAGTATTTAAATCAAAACACGTGTGTTTGTAAAACAACTTGCCCTGACAGCATGCTTATTTTATTTATTTCACGTTAAGGTTGTGCAAGTACCAAAGGGAACGAGGCTCAACTACTCGGTGACATTCTCTTAAATCTTTTTCTGTTGCAATACAAAGGAAGTTTAATGTGGTTTAAACTTGAACAACTCTAAGCTCACGCCGTGTGTTTTACGTGACTGGAGATGACGATTTCATTAAAAGTGAATGGATAATAGCATAGCATGAGGAAGGGCCCCTCCAGTAAGAGCAGGTGAGGAAAGAGAGGCTAACTATTCTACGTCATAGAGCGATATCCTCACTTCTACCAGATGGACGTGCATGTGTCCGTTACACACACAGGGCCTGTAGGTATGTAGACACGGTGACTGTTACCTTTATCTCTTCTGTGCTTCCCTCCACAGGACACACCAACCAGGGAGTTATTTCCTCCTCTGCTTCGAGTATTACTTTTCTAAATGGTTTAAATTTGTAGTCTTGTCAATCTTGCTGTTTCAGTAAAGGGCCAATCTTCATGTCGAAAGACTTTCTTTTATTTATCTTCAGAACCTAAAGCTACACTGGAACCTGTTAGAAGATCAAATTTATTTATTGAGAGAAGTTGGTGATCCCGCATCCGACTTAAAATCATGCAGCAACAGTGTTCAGGAGCCTCTCTCCGTGGCCCAGGGGACCTCTGGCTAAGCCCCTGGGCTACAAGAGAGCCGTGTTAGTCTAGTAACTCTTGTGCATGGAGTGGTGCTCGTGGGTATGAAATAGGTACTGCACGTATGGATTGTAAACGTGCCACTGGGCTGGGAAAAGGAGGTAGGGAGAGGAGGAGGGAAAAGGGACAACAGCTGGAGTTGGGCTGACATTTCGAAAGTTGGGAAAGAGCAAATAAAGTAGTACGTCCATGTAAAGTAAGGCCTGTAGTAACTCTTAAATGTTCCAGGTGTTTATTAATAAAAGTCTCTGGGGAAAAAAAAAAAAGTAATGTCTCTGCTGCCATCTTTTTCATTTCCCTATCGTAATTAGGTGATCTGCCTCAACTAGTGAGTGTTCAAGCTTCAAGTTAGTGGTGATGCTGCCCATTCCAGAGCTCTCTGTCCGGACCCCACAGTCCTCATCTCACAGGTGGGCACGGCTGCTTTGCTTTCACAGCAAGCGCTCTTTCTCAGACCTGAAATGCCCAAATTCCACAGCAAGTCTGTAGGGAAGGGAGTTACCTTTAGCTGTGTTAAGCTGCTCTGTCCCCTGGCTACAGATGAAGCCTCGACACTGTATTACTGTAAATATTGCTCTGACAGTTGTGTGGAACTACAAACCTGGCCAGTACGGCTAAGCAGGGGGCAAGTACTCCTCCCTGAGGGCTGCTAAGCACACCTAACAGGCAAGTGTTACTTGTCACTTTCTTTTAAAACGTCATTTGAAGAGCAAGAAAACGCCACAGGTATGTGCTTTATGCAGCCCATAAATTATTGCACTTGTGTTGCTTGTAAAATAGGGAGTCTGTCAGCTGGAAGTCTCAAATGGCCACACAAACACCCTCCCTTTTAAAGGAATGAAGTGCTGTGTCGCATAGCCGTGTCACACTCTGCAGGTATTCCTGACCCTTGCAGGATGAGGGTGATGAGCTGGGGTCCCTCTAACCAGCCTGGGATGCAGGACTCCTCTAGCAAGCGGTGATTTGCAATTCCCCAGACAGAAAGGATTTTACAGCCAAGGAGCCTGACATCCTTGGTGAATACTCCCACCGGGCAGATGTGACATACTGACTACTGCCAGCCAGGGCTTTCTCCAGCTGAAGTTTCAGAAAGAGCAAACTGTGTCCCTGGAAGCCAGAAGGGCTTTGGGGGAGATACTGGGCCAGAGATGAGACGCTCCTAACGCCCCACAGAAAGTCAGACTTTTGAGCATCCCTGCCATAAGCTTTTCATACCGGCTAGACTGAGACAGCTTCCTTCTTGTGGTGCTGGCTGCCCTCGGTTTTCTCTGCGGGGATGAGCTGCAGCGCTGCTCCTTCAGGGTTCTCTTCTCTTAGGACCTTCCCTCCAATGGTCTTTGCAAGGAGGAGAAAAAATACAATTGCCCATTAATGGAGGTATCTAGTCAGCTGCAGCTTAGCACTTCTAAAGCAACACCACAACGTAGACCTATGAGATGGTACCTTTAATAAGTCAAATCCTTGCTCGTCTGCTACAAAAAGTCCCCACTAGAAGACGAAGTTTCCATTCAGGCCCTTTTGGTGGTTCCTGGAAGAAATTACACTTGTGGTAGAAAGCCACGACTTGAGAGCAAGGATAATACTGTACTCACATCTCTATTTAAAAAAAACCTAAAACAAAACCATCCCTAACAACCCAAAAAATACCACCCAATAACAACAAAAAGGCCTTAATTTCCATTTTACTCTGTTTTCCTAAGGCCAGCCGAGGGTGTCCATCAATGCGGTACCATGTCACCGCTGCCAGGGCACAGAGAGCCACAGCACCGATTATGGCAGGCTTTGTTTACCAGCAGGAGCTAAACCATTGCAGCTACAGAGCTCCCACCACCACTCTCACACAGTGATGATATTTGGCATCTGGATGATTCTTATGCCATTTTACTCAGCCCCTTGCTTTCAACACTTAACTCTCCTACAAAAGAAACCAGACGGTGGGGAAACGGCGTGATTTGTGTTATTTTGCCATCACTGCAAAGCTCTTCTGAAGTGGAAAGGGCCAGGATTCTTATTTCACCCTGGACACGTGACGGTAGATGTTCACTGCTTCATGTCCTTAAAGGGTAATTTCAAAGGCAAGGGGAGGGTGGAATAACTGAGAAAAGGCCGAGGACTCTCCCCATCACAAAGCAATTCTTAATATTATCATACCCAGAAAAATCACACATCCCTGCTATAGCACAACAGTGAGCCCCTCCTGCTGGATTGTAATAAAAGGTAGACAAGATGGAGAAATTAGCAGGTAACTTGTTCCCAGTCAGCCTCACCCTCTTATTCCAGTACTTGTTACAAAATATATTTTACAGACAGACTCTTCTGGAAAACTTCAGTAAAATAGTGCTCTTGCTTTGTTTTATTCAGCAAGAGGCAGGCCTGCAGCACTGAAATGCTTTTGCCTGCTATAAATATCAGTACGCTAAATATTTTTCATAGGAAGAAGCAGGAAGGTTTGTAATTATTTTTTTTTCCCCTATGTAGCAGTATGACTCTTACAGTAAAAATGTCTTCAAAGCCCTTCTTGTGGCTGTCTCCCTTATAAGCACAGCAAGGCTAAAAAAAGTCTCAACATATCCCTTGCTCTAATCTTGAATAAAAGCTGCATTAGCTTTAGCAGCGACAGTTTTCCCTCACCCTCAAGCTAGCTGAAGGAAGAAATGACCCACTTATTTAATTTGCTGAAAGGCTGAAGCTGTTGCAAGCTTATTAAAACACTATCTCTCTCGGAGAACAATTAGATCAGAAGTAGATAGCATCAAAAAAAAGTTCTTCACTTACTAAGCTTTAATACCTGCTATTTGAACTGTCTCTACGAGGCAGAAATTGAATTTAGCTATGACAATCTTCACACGTACCTGCGATCCCTGCTGCACGTGTCACGGTGTGCAAGGACTGAGGCTTCAGGCACCTCTCCACTTTCTCACCGACTCTCGACTGCCCCTGGCTCACTGATCCTTGATCAGCTCAGATGTAATTCTCCAAAGCCCTAAAGTTAATGAAACCAATTAGCAGAGGATCCCAAGAGCTCAGCCTTCCCTGCAGCACACTTTACCCCGATCACTTGAGTTGTGTCAAGGCTCACAACCCTTCGCTAAGCAAGACAGACTTTGTCCGAGAGAGAGTAACAAAAACAGTGGGCTCTGGGATGGGGTTCCCCTTTCAACTTTTCTTGCCACAACCCAGAAATTTTGATATTCAGATCTTTATTCCGAATTGCAACTCACAGATTTTTTTTTTCCCCATACATTATACAGCATTACCCTGTCCATCCTGTAACTTACAACCGTAGTTATTTGAAAAATAAAAGCGTTTGTATTTATATCCGTAAAATCAGTGATAACATGACTATGCCTCAATGCCTTCTGTATAAAGCGTCCTCACTTCACACCAGAGTTCCACTCCATCCACACATCTAGAAAAGTTATCGCTTGCCAAGGATGAGTTAAGGCTGGACCCTTCTCCGTGAGCCACCAGCTTCAGCCCTAAAAGCTGGTCCAGCTATGGACCAAATAACAGGTTTTTCAACAGGATTGCAAAGGTCTAGGAGTACAGGTACATACTAACCTCTTCAACGTTTTAGCATTCCTTTGTCTGTTTCAGATGTTTCAAACCTGACCAAAGCTCCCCTATCCCGAGGTCACATCCTCCAACACCACCAGTATTCTTGCCTGCAGGGTAATTAATTATGGCAGCATAAAGCAGCACGTTGAAGAGCAAGCTTGCACAGACATAGAGAACGACCTGAGATTTTCAGTTTCGTGTGGTCCCTCTGCCACTTAGGTGCAGAAATCCCCAGGGAGAGGCTGCCTCTTGTAAGAAGCACGGCTCGTTACCTAGATTCCACACCACCTCTGAAGAACAACCGGGTCCCAGAACAACTCAGAGGAACCACACGCACACAACGCAACACTGAAGGGCTGTGCTTAAGCAGATACACTGAAATCACTGCCCAACTGTGACAAAAAGCCTGTCGGTGACTCTCATTGGCAGCTAAATTAAAAAAAAAAAAAAAAAAAAGTGAATCATAAAAAAGCATACATGGAAAGGTTAACAAAAAGGGTCTTCGCAGTTTGAAGCTGGGTTAAGTACCTATTCCATTTCAGTTACAGCACACGCTCACACAGACAAGAGATTCTCACAGCACGTAGGGAACTTCTGCTAAATGTCCTCTGGCAGCGTGTGTGCCACTCACCGGGTGGCCAGGGGAGAGAGCCAAAGGACCATCCCCAGTTCCGCGGCAAGACGCAGCACCGACAGTAAGCGGAGCGCCTCGGAGCAGCAGAGATGGGCACCTTCATTCCTTTCGGGTTCTGCCATTACACGATGAAGTCTTGGCTCTAACTTAAGAGAAGGAGGTCATCAGCTGGAGATCTTTGTCTATTTCCAGGAAGAGTTTGTCCCCATTTGACTTCCAGTGTATCTAAATTAGGTGTCGGAAAGGTCTCGACTACAAATACTCCAGAGATAGACATTTCATGCTCTGAGATAACACACCTCTTTCACGTACGATCAAGTAACAGCCACTTAGAAAAGGATTTCTTACAGAAAAGACTTAACAAGTGTGGGTTTAAAAATGCTATTACTTTTTCTCTCATCTTCTAGCTCTGATTCATTCTACCTGCCTCTCTTCACACTGCTCCTCTCAGACTATCAAATCAGTCAACCCGTTGCCCAGCTTGCCCCTGCTTCCCTTTCTGTCCTACCTCTTCTTGGCGACATAATCTTCCTTCTCCTACATCTCCTCCTGTGAAGGAGCCTTTATCTTCTACCCCAGGCCAGAAACACAGCTTATCTATGTAAGGACCTTTGCTTCTTTGGGTTAACTGCTGGTGGAAGGGATTGCTGCCTTCTGCATCCCAATTTTTTACCTGCTTCAGCTTGTTCATTCATTTGTTCTTAAACTCTGCTTCCCTGCTTAGAGTATGAAAAATAATCCCCTCTTCAGAGGAGTTTCAAAGTTACACACACACTGGCCTGGCTGTACTGAGCTATCCCTGCATTTCTTACCAGTTAAAGGGAAAAATGGAGCTTACTGCTAAGAGTCTAGAGGCAATTAATTTTTCAGTAGTAAAAGTAAAAAAATAAACTCCAATATAAGTATTGAATTCTGGTCTCCTCTGTCATTACTAAAGACCTCCATTCCAGATTTCTGTTAAAATTGTTCCTCCAGGCATGAAGTACTTAGATGGTCATTCAGAATTAATTACTTCAGGATTACCCAAGCTCCTGCTCTGAAGACTTCCTAGGGCATCTCACTAGGAACTGGGGGTGCCACTGGGCACCCACGAGCTGATGCGCTGCTTCTCCAGTAACTGTTGTAGTGCCAGTGTGGTGTCCATGAAAGCAGGATAAGGTACCCTGCATCTATTTTAACCCAAACTCTTGCACACGGGCCACAACTATGGAGTAATCTGTGTAACTGTGTGTTCTCACCCGAGCTTTGACCCTGTAATAACGTATCATGATACCCTTAACTTGTAGTAATGTATCATGATACCCTTAACTTCAGGGCAATTGTAAGCTCTATTTAGATACTTACTTCACTCTGGAAAAAAAACACAAAACCACACATCTACCCAAAGTCATGTATTTGTGCTGAAGCCAAAATGTTAACAGTTGGAAATGTCAATGGCAACAACATCTAAAGGACCAGCAGTGTAAGTCAGTATTTTTCTTTTTGCAGAGTTTCTACCTACCAGTACTTTTAGCTTGCCTCTATCAGATCATCAGAGAGATCAGTGCACTGGAGTAGCCAGGTCTGCTCATTTCTACCTTTCCTTTGCAGTGCAGCCTTAGGAAATCAAGGTTTATCCGGAGGAATAATTGGGTAGTTCACAGAGCTCTAGAAGCTACTGATTCTCAGAGTCGTTTAAGCAAACCCTGTCTTCTTTGCATTGAAAAAAATCAGGAGAGCACACGAAGTTATCGCCTGCCAGCTGGAGGGCAGTAACTTCTACTCGTTATTCCCAAGCACTCACGTGATTAGCCCCAACGGAAGAACACTGCGTATGCTCACCATCCTGAAAAAGTGTAAGAGAACTAGACCCCTGTCAGAAGTTGCCTCACCATCTACCACAAGCTTCTCAGATATGTCAATGAAAAATATTTCAGTGTACTGTGCGAGAGTTGGTCAGCCGCTCGGAGTACTGGTGTAGTGAGGAGTTCCACACTTCCACACTGTATCAGCTATCTTAGGCTGAATGCCTGGAAGATTTCAAATAAGCAGAAAAGAAGGTTAATAGGTTGCAAGGAAAAAAAATATATAATAAAAAGCAGACCAAACACCATTAAATTTCGTTTCTATATTTCAGTAAAACCTACTTGAATACACTTTGAAACAAGAGTACAACAAAATAGAATATACTTCAAATGTTGAATATACAAACTATTATAGTTCATTCTGAACACTGGTACTTCCCTCTTAACTTCAACTAAAAAAAAAATTTACAGGTTTAGAACTACCTGACAAAAGCTCATGCTGGGTGTGACCTTTCAAGTGACAGAGTAGAGCTGAAACTGAAATGTATGCGCGGATGTCAAGGCTAAGTGAGAGACACAGGCATGTTACAGCAGCAGGCGGAAAGCCCGCTGCTATTTTGTCCACAATTAAGAAATTTAGACAGACTTTTAACTACCATACAAAATATGTTACATGTAATTCTATAACAATACTGTGCTAGGTACAAGATTTTTAAAAAATTTGTTTTAATAAAAAAGCTTTACACAAACAAGCCATTAGCTTATTTCAAGAAAGATAACTGAAAATCAGTCTAAGGCTTTCATTTTGAATCTGCTTAAGCTGTATGATACAAAAATTCCCTCTAGGTCTCTGTCTTCTTTTAGAAGCTCTTTAATCTTCTCCTTTATTTCACATTCTACAACACCTAGTAGCAGAGTTTTTCACATAGCACCAGTTGAGTACTGTGGGCACACAGTAGTAATTGCTGGTATGCATATAAAATGCATCGAATTTGCCATTTGTAACAATGAGACTTTCCTCTCTCCCTGAAAACTAAAACCCAAGGCAAACCTCTCACACGACTCTCTTTTAGTGTTTCAGGTCTTAGTGTAACTTGGTAACAGGTAACGTAGTGAACTGTTTGGTCCCTGTTCAGTCCCTCTATCTTTCCTCCTCCACAGGTTCAGCTGTTTCCCAACTGAAGAGGCAGTTTTTGTCAGTATATCAATGTGGTTCTATTCCCACTGAAACACGGGAAAATAAATTTTTTTTCCAGTATGTCTTCAACATATGCATGTTTATTAACATTTCAAAACTCTCCTTTTCGACTTGGTGATCACATCCACTTCCCTCCCCCAATTATGTCAATATATTCAAAACCGTAACAGTCTAGAAGTCCATGCTGGAAGCAACCTATTCTTCATTTCTCGCACGTTATGACTCCTTCTGTTTTCATTGTCACAGGAAGGGCAATAGCTGAGGGCGTGCTAACTACTACTACGTGGGTCACAGTCTTGCTTCCATCCGCCGGCTTCTCTTCTTTTACCAGCTGCACCGTCTTCACTTCACGTTCCTGCTTTAAAGCCGCTGTTTCTGATTTAACTTCTGGACTTTTTATAACTGCACTAATCACCCTGGGAGGAGTCTGGCCAGACGCCTGCTGAGCAGGCACTGATAGTCTCATTACTGGTGTCCCATGAGCTATGGACACCGGGGTTAGTGCTCTAACAGCCAATGGGGTTCCCACGATGTTAATACTTCCCGACCCAGACAGGCCCGTTTTTGTTTGTAACTGACACTGCGTGAGTTGCGTGGCAGGGATTGTAATGATTTTGGCAGGTTGCATTGTGATTTTCTCTCCGTTTTCAGCAGAGGTTGGCATCACGGTAGGGATTGTCTGGATTACTACCTTTGGAGCCGTGGCTGTTGTTGGACTTGTGTTGGTTATTAACGGCGACCCTGCGTTTACTGACTGCACTGCCACGGTTGAGATTTTCTGTCCCAGAGAGGTCATTACAACAGGCACTTGCATTGCCACACGTACAGTCCTGCAAAATAAAGACGTGTGTGTTTAAGCCAAAACATGAGGCACCGTTAGAGATCACAACAGGGATAGACAAATCTAGGATTTACAGATTTTAAACTGCTTCTTTATCAAAAAAAAAAAAAATCTAAACACAATCTTCTGCGCTTCTAGCAATAGGAATTTGGAAATTTAGCAGCATTCATACTTCTTTTTCCCCCTTCCTCTCTCTACGTAGTTTTAAAATACACTCGAGGGCAAGCATATTGACAGTTGGCTCTGATCTCATAAACCAGACTTTCATAGCGTTCTATCATGTTACACTGCTAATTGCAAATCAGAAACTATTTCCAACATTTAAAACCTAAACCAAAAACCTAAAAGACAGCTTCCTAACCAAAAAATTGCTTGTCATTAGCAAACGATAAGCCCAAGCCACGTTAATACAAACCTAGGAGCTGTTGTTGCTGGGACAGTAGTAGTGGTAGTTGAGGGACGAGATGATGACGTATCATGTGCTGGTGAGGCAATATTCACAACTCTGGTGACTGCTTTTTCTGTTCTGGTACAGCTTAACTGAGAAGAATTTTTTCCTCCACGTGCAGAGGTTGCTGCTTTTAAAAGGTTTTCTGCAGATAAAGACACTCTTTCCAATGACTTCTCATCTGTAGGCATTGACAAATCTTCATTGCAGGGCTCGCTTTTGTCATCATCTATGACAACTATATTTTTTGGCATCTCCTTAAACTGATATACGAGCCTCTGCCCCTCTACTTTTGCAAGAATTCCTCTTTGATAGTAGTATCTGCAAGAAAAGTACAATTAAGTAGTAGCCAAGACAGTGACAGATTTTAAACAAAACCTCATTCTATGCTAACAAGAAAATCTAAAGTAGCCACAGTGAAACCTACAGTGTGAGAAGGTAAGGAAAGAAGCTGGCAGAGCACACTGGCAGAGTGTTTGAAGGATCTAGCTGAAAAAAACTATGACATTTTAAATATATACTTTGGGAATTAAATTGCAAATTAACCAGTAACATAAAAAGCAACAGGAACTGCAAGATAGATGCTTTTGAAACAGCTAAGACAGCAAAAGGGCAAAGCTTTTAAGATTTCAGAACTGCTGCATTTCTGCAGGCAAATCAGATTTAAAATTATAGTATATAATTTAAGGATACAAGAGTTTTTACCTCAGAGCTCTTCCCATAGTCTCATAGTTCATGTCAGGTTTGTTTTTGTGTTTTCCCCACAGTTTGGAGACAGCTTTCGAGTCCACAAGTTTAAAGATTCCCTTCTCTCGCTGAGTCCATTTAATATATCGAGGACAAGTATTTTTGTCCTGGAGAAGGTCCAGAAGAAACTCCCATAAGTACGTTGTATTTCCTATAATCAGAAAGAATTTAAATATTAGAAACCCACTTTTAAAGATAACAGAAAGTTTTCCATATATAGGTAACTCTGAATGATGTGCATTACAAGCAAATGTTACAGAGGATGGTATGTAATGTAATCTGCACATGTTCATTCATTCTGTTAAGTTTAGCAAAGCTTCCATAAACATTTACTTTCTAAAAGGAGCTAATCCAAGTGTTCTGCTGTATAGCACGGAAGCCTGCTCAACCCAGCACCCATTCTCAGCTCTGGGAAAGAAGTGTGGGAGGGCGTTCCAAGTCACTACAACCTACATCTGTTCAGCAGAGGCAAGAGGAGAGCTCAGAATATTCTTCTCCTATTTGCTTAAAGAGGGAATGGAACTGCAAGTGCATTTTATGACACTGAAGGACAAGAGGACATAAATAAGTAATTTTTAAAAGGCATAGAACCTTCAGGAACAAACCATCTCAACTGTGATTAGTTGGCATAACCTTCTGTCCAGGATCTGGGGCTCTCACACTGATTGGTGACAGCCCCATGTTCTCACCCTTCCCAAATACATGTTGCAGAGTGACCAATGTCCTGCTAGGTCCAAAGCCAGTCAAACTTCTTGCTACAAGTATTGATATGGCAGAAATCCCATGTACCTTTCTGTAATTAGGGGGATATGGAATGAAGTCACAGAAGAAAAATTTAATGTACTTCTCAGGTACTCAAGAGGTAAACTATTACCACTGGAGGAACCCCAAGATGGGGTTTATGACAGTGACTATCATGATGGCATAAAATGTAACACGGGGGTTGTCTGCACTCTGACTATAGCATCTGCATCTAGGAAAAGGGAAGAGAAGTAGAAGAAAAAAAACAGACCACACTCCAGTTTGTACAGCTAGAGAAGACTCCTCAAGTTATCTGAGAAGGTAGAACTAAGACAGAGCTCCAAGAATAACCTCAGAACTTTAATTCCAATTCTCCACTTGATCACGCTTCCAGGGGATGATATGGGCCAAACAAAAATAGTACTTTTTTGTGTGTGAAAAAAGGTCATTAATTCTTGAGATTTAGTGGCCCAGCACAGCACTTTTTATGCCATGCTGAAGACAATTAAAATACATCAACGCAGCTTAAAGACCACTGTTGCAGACTCCAAGAATTTAGTGATCTTCGAAAAACCTCAAAGGGTAAAAAAAATATTATAGTTTCCATCTTCCAGAAGATGACTTCATAGACAGAGAGAATAAATATATTTTACTATCTACTCCAATAACAACAAGTACTGATTCAAAAGCTACCAAAATCCAGCTTCCAGTTGATTTCAGAGACATTTCAATAGGACCTATACGGATAAAGAGTCAACAAGAGAACTTAGGAATCCTAGGTTTTTTAGGAAATTCACCTTTGCTTTCTTTCCCCCCTCCTTAGCTCCTCAGAAATAGAATCACTGGGTCCACTGCCAAATGCTGTAGGTCTGCAATAGATTCTTTACAAAAACAAAAGTGGACTTCAGTTACAGGAAGTAAACAGAACTTTCAAGAGAAATCATTCCCTAAAGTGCCTAATTTTTCTGCAGAAATGGTGCTGCTGACTGGGCAGGTTTTTTTCATTTGCCTCATACTCTACGTTGACCTAAATAACAACTTTTTTCCACAGAACGACTGTGCAATACCTATACTACTCAGAAGCCATCTACTACTGCCAGTAAGAGCCAGTGACACTTCAGGTAGGCTGCTATGCATTTAACACAAAAGGTTTACTTTAGTAATTATTAATACAATTTTGAACCATTTCTCGTTAGAACCAGACTTTCCTAGTACTATGAATCCAAGCTTACAGACTCCTAAGGAAGAGAAAGACATGGCTGTAAAATATATTATCTGAACAGGTTTATATTTGTGCCACTCTTAAGCATCCATTAAGTCCAGCCTGAGAGAGAAACATCTACTGCACCTTGCTAGGAAGACAGAAGCCTTATTAAATAACATACAGCTCTCACCCCCACTCCTGAAAGGTCTCATGCTAACTAGTACAGTAAGCAGCTACTGAGCTAGACACAATTATTACCTATATTAACTTCAATACAGAGTAGATTTTGCACACTGAAAGAAGTTTTTGCAGCAAGCCAATTATTACAGCTGCCAGTTACTTAAGAATGTTAGCAGACATCTCAAAATAGAAGGATTAATAGCCAGAAAGTATGTGAATGATACAAGGCATTGTGCGTATCAATGAACTGTCGCATTGGTACCAGCATCTATAACGAGAAGCCCAAAGCCAGTTTTGCTCCTTCCAGCTGCCTACACTTTAAAGAGAGTATTTATGCAAATGAAAACCGAAATATGGAAAGAGAAACCATGCCTAAACTGCCAATCCACTCTGTGAGGACAGAAAAAAATACTAATCTCACTTTAAGAAAAAATATTAAGTAGTCTCCAGTTCCTTCTCTATAAGAAACTGAAGGGCACAATTAAATCAGATTTACAGCTGCTTCAATTTGCACCAGAAAGCATCAGGAATGCACAAAGGAAGGAGCACCTACATGGACAACAAGTGATCCCCTTTCCAAAAGTGCGCAACCAGCTGGCCTCTTCCTCCATGACTTAACTCTGCTGACACTACTCAGCTCTAGGAATAATTCCCAATTTTTCAAAAACACACTGCATGTAAAACAGCCTGTATTTGCAACTAACTTTTTAAAATAAATAACAAAAAATAAATCCAGTAACAAAATATTTTGCAGGACATCAACTTAGCATAGATTAAGAAAATGTGGTTTAGGCCAGTAGTAGTGTAAAATAGAGAAGGTGGTACCTCATGAGAGCAAGAGACATAACTAGATCATGATGAGCATCCACAGAAATAAATTAAAAACAAAAACCAAAAAACAAAGCAGTACCATCTCCCACTTCAGCTATAGAGTGAAATCACCAGTACAGACAAAAACTAGAAGAGACAGAAACACACGCCTCCTTTCTCAAAGTTATTTGTGCAGCAAACTAGGAACTGGGACACTTTAGGAGTAATATTCAGATAACAGAGAGCTGTAATAGCGGAATCAGAATTAGCACGCAAGCTAAGGAGGCTTTAAGAATCCTCAAAAAAAGAAAGAAAATTAAACAAGATGTACTTTTAAGTACAGCAGGTGCAAAGGTATGTGATGTTCATTGAGGTCCACTGCTACACCCAAATCCAAAGACAGCAACAGCAGCCACTGCAGTGAAGTTTAATTACTCTTTGTGCTGATTGCTGTGAGCTAACATCTGCACGACATCAGTCCCATTCTTCCTTGCCCTACTGACAAACGTGACTGCTCAGGAGCTGTACCCAGATATGGAATTATGTCAACAGCAGAGATCTTGCTTTCAAACAAATCCCAAAATAATAGTGGAGCTGACCACTGCACACTCTTTCAGCTAGCGTGCTGCCACTGAAAGTCATTAAACTTTGTTTCTCCTAACCATAGCAACATCTCCAAACAACTTCCAGTGTGGTAAGTGGGGTGGAGTTCCTCATTTTTCACCTATAGCCAGGGGAACAGCTGATACACTGCATGCCAACTCAAAAGTAACCTGTGAGCAAATGCCCTACCTCTGTCTCCTGCTGAGCGAACAGCAGGGGCTTGGAGTCCGAGAAAGCACCCGCTGTTTGTCAGGAGAAACATCAGGAAAGCATGACTCTCCTGCACAAAATCCCTCACTCAACCATGAAAGAAACGCATCATCATTTGGTTTCCCCTGAAGCCAAAATGAATCTATTAGTCAAGCAACTTATTCCCACTGAAGTTTGTGAATCCACTAAGAAAACATATTTTCAACCATCATCACTACAAACACCCATAAGCTGCTCCTACTTGAGAACAAGCCTGTCAGCAGTAACTTAACAAATTATGTGTCTAGCAGTAAGTTACCACACAACACAAAAGACAGCACAAGTCAATAAACACAAAAAACAAAAAGCCTGAGTGTATCACAGGGCACTTCCAGAGCAGTTCCACACGTCCTTGTGCTAGATCTTGTACAAATTCAAAGATATCAAATAAAATTAAAGCTCTAATGAAGTCAATAGAAACTTGTCCACCAAACTTTCCGAGATCTGTGTATTTCCCGTGACAGAAACAATAAATATACACTGCATAATTTCAAAGACTTGATAAATGGAAAAATATACCTTTGCCTTCTCTAGGTTTCTTCTTTATTCCTAGATCTGGAGACCCATCAGATATAGTCGATTGTTGGGTCTTCGGTTTACGGCCTGCTGCACATACAACATGCAGGGGAAAAAAAAAAAAAAGTATTAATCATATGCAGAATAAAAGTATTTTATAGTTTGGCTTTGCTGAAAGAAGTAATTCATGTATTTTTTCCCCTGCAATTTCCTTGCTGCAGGTATGGATAAATTGAAATTCTTAGATCACTACTACTACATTTGGTTACTTACTTCATAGGCAGATTTAACTCCATTTCAGACAAGTTAATGGCAGGTGAGGTAAGCACTAAGTGTACAAACTTCAGCTTCTTCATCCTTTCACACTTCAGTGACCCTTTTACTCAAGGTAAACAGGTCCAAGCAGGGAAGAGCATCATACCCCACGGCCCATGCTTCTGCCATCAGTTAAAATCAAGCAGCAACAATTAACTCTCCCACCTCAGGCACAAGCGCATTAATTTTTGCTGATGAATAATTTTCTTCATTAACCTACTGAATTTCAAAAAGTATTAATTATGAAGACCAAAGTTATGGCTCTGTAACTACGGCTGAATGACCGTACATGCTTAAAAGTGGGGATTTGGGCCCTGTAATAGGAAAAAAATATTTACAAAATAAAACCTTCATAAAATTTCAGAGCTTCCTGAGCATAGTCCTGTAACACAATCTGCTCAGTAATGACCATTCAAACAGATAGTGGAATATAGAGAAATAATTTAATCCAGTGTACGTCTACAGCTACCGAAAAAACTTTAATCATAATTTTCTTTCTTACATAATTTACAGTAGAGTTACAGCTATCTGTTGTGTATGTTCTTATTAAATCTAAAATTCATAGATCTTCGATTTCTATCACCTTATCAATACATTGCAATTTTTTTTCCCCTCTACATTACAAGTAAATATTGCATCTTAGCATGTCTGGCAGCTCTAATAAAACAATATTGCTATAGTTATGTGAATTGTATTGACGCCTGTAAGAAAGCTGCTAGACTAGAGAGAAGTCTCACCAGGTGCCAATCTCTCATTTGGTAGCTGAATGCTACAAACTCAAACACTGCTCTGAGTAGTTTCTCCTCCAACACATACCAGTCAGACAAATAAGATACTTTTGTCACGAGGAAGATCTTGGACTGATTTTGAAAACCGATTTATGTTTTTGTAAGTTAGTATTCACCCTGTCATTTCACTGGAAGATCCCCAAGTCTACCTGCTCTCCAAACGTTGCCACATTTCAAACACCAACAGTTACTACACAACTCCTCTTTGAATCCTTCTCTACCCTTCGCCCCCTTTGTAAACCATGCTTAAAAACCCACAACAACAAAGGCTTGGCAAAGCCCACTCTCTTGCTACTTTTTTTCTTGTTGCAGACTCATTTTCTAAAAACTCGTATTTCAGATTCCAATCAGTCTAATTATATGAGCAATCAGATCATCTAACCTATCTCCACCAGTACTGACCACACCATCTGCAGCAGTGCACATCAGAAATAAATTTTGAGACTGCAGCCACAAAGAGCCATACAAACCTTTTTTCTTTTTCATTGGTTCGTGGATATCAGGGGAAGTTGGAACAGGAGACGCATCCATTGGTTCAGATTCTTCTGTTGATACCTCCACCACAGTATCTGTGATTACGTCAGGTCTCATGGCTGCATGGATAAATTCTGGGGTTGACACACAAGGAGGGACAAAAACTTCCACTATGAGGGAAAAAAAGAAATTTAAAAAAAAAAAAATCTGATGAAGTTTCTACCTGATTATTTTAAGTATCTTACATTAAATTATTTTAAACAAAGCATATGCAATAGCATAGCAAAATTCTGCTCCAACAACCTGTCACCTAGAAAATCACTTCCCAAAAACATGCACAGTTGCCAGTATTGTTTGGCATAAGACAAGTATCACACCAATATTCCTTAGAACCAAACTCAACTTCAAATGAAACAAATTAGACCTTAATCTTTCATCCTTATTCCAATCTCCATTCCTTATTTTGTATCTTTTGGATTTCAGTGTGACTATTATTTCATCAACATATACTAAGTAACTTCAGAAGGAACACCAAATTAAAAGTAATCATCAAGTTGCTTTTTTTTTTAACTGATACTTTGCAACACAGTGTATTCAGATATTCTTTCTAAAACAGGAAAACAGATAAAAATACTTTTCCTTTAAAATAACGCTTCATTTTAGCAATTAAAAATGGCAAATTAACAGAACCACAGAATGGTTGAGGTTAAAAGTGACCTCTGGAGATCATCTGGTCCAACCCCCCTGCTCAAGCAGGGCCACCTGGAACTGGATGGTGAGGACCATGTCCAGACAGCTTTTGAATATCTACAAGGATGGAGCCTTCACAGCCTCTCTGTGCAACCTGTGCCAGTGCTCAGTCACCAGCACAGTTAAAAAATGTTTCCCAATGCTCAAACAGAAAAGTTCATTTTAAATGTGTCGCTACTTAAGGATCTCTACCCCACAACATCTCTCAGACAAATGATTTAATCTGTAAGTACACTCGTTACAGGGTGGAGAAATCACATAAAAATTCAAATAAATCAGTAATTTTGAAATAAGCAAGCAAATGTTTTAAGCGACATACAGAAGCAGGTTTCCTGATTTGCTTGTTTTACTAAGTAGTGGAAGGAGAAATGGCTCAGAAACTCTAGCTGACATACCAGGACTCCTGGCATCTCTCAGGCAGGTAGGAGACTCCATATGAAGCAAAGCCTCTGCAGCTTCAATTGTCTTATCCGTGCAGTGCACATTGCTTCCATGAACTGATGCTTCCACTGTAGAAGGATTGA
>VXAK01008485.1:681936-701471 GCA_013399435.1 Arenaria interpres
TTTAAATTAATTAATTAAAAAGACCCAACAACATCACCACCGCATTTTAGGGTTGTGTCACCACCTGCTTTAGTAAGACTGCGGCCTTCCCTGCCAGTTAGCAGAAGGTGTGCTCCCAGGGTCAAACCAGAGCCACAGCTGAAGAGCAGCTGTGCCAATTAAAGCAAAGCGTATCCTACACGGAGCTACACCTGGAGATAATGCATAGGAGCTCCTTCATTAACGCCACACACACCTGGACAGGTCTATATCCTTAAGGCTTTACTACAAGGATTGAGCAACCACTTATTCACAGCTCCACCAGAAAAATAAGTGAAGGGCACCTGCCCTGACATCTGACAGTCAAGACTGTCTCTCCCCCTCACAAGTTTTAGGAGTGCTAGAAGATCACAAGCAAGAATTGAGAAGCATTTTTCCCCCGCACAGAAAT
The DNA here is from genome assembly GCA_013399435.1 of Arenaria interpres. Taxonomy (NCBI): domain Eukaryota; kingdom Metazoa; phylum Chordata; class Aves; order Charadriiformes; family Scolopacidae; genus Arenaria; species Arenaria interpres. The sequence goes on from VXAK01008485.1 coordinate 682,367, forward strand.
CACAGAATTGTATCCAGCAGGAATCGCCTCCAACTAGTCGCCTAACTTCACTACCTCAAACTTTTGACAGCTCATGCTCCTACTACAACTCTCAAGGCTTTTTAGGAATACAATTTAATGACCATACTTATACACACCAATAAAAATTCAGGCATTTTGTAGACTTCATTCATCTGTTCCCGGCTGCAAGGAATTAAATTTATTCATCATCTCATCAGATAACGAACAAGACCTGCAAGCGAGATTGCCCATTCTCACATTCAAGCCGTGCTATCTAAAGGTGGCTCTGTGCTTAAGTTTTGCCAGCCGAGCTCTTTCCAGCCAGAGGCATGGACAAAAAAGGCACTCTCCAGCCAGCTGTGACGGCACAAAGCTCTCATGCAGATACAGCTCTGCCAGCAGCAGAGCGCTCCTGTCAGCTTACGTTATTCAGAGAGGTGGAATAACAGTGTTAACAAGAATTCCTTCTGTCAGTGTGTTTCCACTAGGGGACTCTGCTGTATTCTCCAGCAGAGATTTTTCTAGTGGAGACAAGCCCAAGGACAAGTAAAGGCATTTTAAGTAGGCATACATTTCGCTGTTCGATAAAACTTCATTAAAACATTCTCAAATTGAAATGAAAATCTCATGCAGTGTAGTTTAGCAACACCATAGATTCAGTTTACATACCGAGTACTGAAATAACCGTGTACTCACACTGCTTTGTCTTGTGCACCTACTGTTGTTAAAAAAAAATAATCATAATTTACCCATGCTTCTCTGCATGCAGTTAGGTCCGCGGCAATAAAATACACTTTAAAATAGTTTGTCAGTTTGATCCAGACCAAAAGGTGCACGGAGACACTAAACACCTCTGAAGATCCAGACCTGTGTCAACAGGAGTTCAGTTAGATCCTTCGGAAAAGATGCATTCGTAGTTTGCTGCCTTACTGTTCGCTAAGTAATTCAGTGAGGATTGTTTACGGATTGCAACTTCCAGTCACAAACTGGAGTGTTTGACTCATATCCAAGTTGTTCTCTCTATCCCCTACGGGCAGAATGAAGCGTTGCCTAAGATATGGGGACTCCTTGAATAAATGCATTCAAGTAATCTGCGTGTGTAACTTTTGACAAACACCATGTGTCCGAAATGAATAAAAAAGAAGTATAAAACGTCAGGCTCTTGGTTTAATACTGGTTTTCTAAGCGGCATGTATTTGCTACCGCAAGCACAGACTTAGCACAGCGTTTGCCAACTCGCATCAAATGGATTCAAACAGCTGCACACATTATTCTGATTCCTTGCCCTCTCTGATCGGAGAGAGAGAGAGAGAGTGTCACTGGATGCCCAAGGGATTCCAGTCAGTTGAAAAAAAAAGGCCAAGCCTACGTACTTTCAAGATTATAATGTAAGCAACTACAGTAAATCTATGAAGTTATCATTTCAACCTGTGCCCAACTTATTTATACTAGTATTAAAGCATAATATTGTCTTTAAGGATAAATGCAATTTTCCCCAGAAGTGCTGCTGTTTAATTTATATGATTTCCAGTATTTTATGGTGAACACTAATTGATTTGCCATGCTAATAAACTCTTACTATTTCAGGGAAAAAAGACAGTCACAAGGGGAAAAAAGTAAACATGCACTTAACTTCTTAATCTCTTTTAAAGCCTCCTTTTTAGGCAGAAGGCTATCAAAGAGGGATAGAAAATCTACTCAAGAGAGTGGTGGGTGGCCCAACGAGGCAAGAAATATTTACTATAATGTAACAGGACCACACGAAATTGTTACATCTACCAACTGCCAGGGGAGAATAAAAAAAAATGTCAACATGTTCCAAATATGCAGGAAAGCTACCACTCAAAACTATGCTTATGACACACAGGAATGTAGGAAGTCTAAGTCTTAAGGAATTTAAAGACAGTAACAAGTAATTATATTTTCATCTGACAGCACCTCCATGCCTGTGCAGCTCACAGTCTTTGGTAATAAGGAACTTAGGCAACAGGAATTGTATCTCCCTATTTGTATAAACACAGGAATAAAATCTCTATCAGCTCATGCTTCCTTGTTAAGGGATATGGACAACTTTGTTCACAATTAAAGGAAATAGGCTTCACTACTTCTTTGCTACTTAGTCACATCCAGAAGCTGGATGTGATTAATTGCGTGCAAGACAGCGGATGCAGAAATTCAAAATATGAAAAACCAGAAGGTTTCGGCAGATTTGCCAAAGTGGATGGGAGTGGGACCATCAATTATCTTAAGCATTTTTCTCAAACAGTCCTGAAAATTCATACAGCATTCAGTGCCTATAGAGGAAATGTCTCTCTAATAGTCTCCTATGCAAAGTTGCCCTTCCCACAATTCTGACAAATATGTTGAAAACATTCTCCACTATTAGACTATGGTTTCTCTTGGAAAACTATTTCACAAGCCTTATAACTTGAAATGCTAAAAGTACAACCTTCCAACAGTAACCTTTTTCCTTCACTGACAGCAAATGATGAAGCAGAAAGAAAGAAAGAAGAAAAAAGTGTATTTAATTACTTTTAGCCACAGAGGATTCCAGTTGTATTTTAGTATGCCAAAGCTTCCCTGGGAAAAGGCACTTATCATAAAGCAGTTACTTATTCTTACAGAGGTGGTTTGTTTGACTTCATTTAAGTAAGTAGTCAAGGGTAGATGGCAATCTATCCAAGGGTAGTATTTGCAGCCTGCATTAGAAATCGCAAATGATAACAGAGGAACAATATTGAAATGCCAATTAAGCTAAAACGCTTCTAGTAACTTCAGAAGTCTCGGCATGTGGTGTCCCAAGAGCCAAAACCACCTACGAATTTTAAATAGTTACAGAAAGGTCAGTTTTGCCCAAGATGCTGAAGAAATTCACAACTAACAATTAGAGAAGTAGCTGCTGCCCTCAACAGCAGGCTATCAATCTGTTGATAATTATTACTGCATTGCAAGGGTAATGATACAAAGAAACATTTTTAACAGTTTGATTTCAGAAACGTGCAAGAAGATCCATCAGTCTCCTTTAGCAGCACATCAGCATCAACTGTAGATTCCACTGTAGAAAACTGCAGAAGGAATAGCAAAATAACCACAAAGTGTCCCTGGAGGAACCAGGGAAATACTGAGGAAAGGAGCCAGTGACCTTGCCAAGCTGATCTTCTCGACTACACCATATGAAGTCTAACGATACCAATGCCACGAGTCTGTCACAATTTGCACGTCTATGTGTACTCAGGATCCAGGTGTCACTGCTCATATGGCAATTAGTGATTCTACACAGAAAAACAAATGTATTCTCAGGATTTGACACTACCTTTGACAAACAGAAAAGGAGTTACTCAAAATATCAGGTGTCTACATTCCAGCATTATTACTTGTGAATGTGGAATAAGAAAACTTGGCTATCTCAAAAAAACCACTAAAAACAAATACACAAAACGAAACAAAAAAATCCCAAACAACTGATATACGCACTTCCCTGACTTATAATGAAATTAAAGAATTTCAGGGCAGTCCAGCAGACAATTATAAATCAGTTATTTGCACAGCACATTACATGATTTCACAAAACTAACAGTATTTGAGATTGGCAATAGGCTAGCATGTGAACTATGCCACTGTCGAGCAATTTCTCTGTTCAAGACCTAGCATTTACAATTCTTAAAGACTTCTCTGATAACAACAAATGTCTATTCTATAAAGCCACCGAATCTTTGTAAGGATTAAATGTCCTGCTTAAACACATATGGCTTTACTGTGTAGCAGACAACAAATTCTAGGATCGATCTCTCTCTTAATATGCAGATCACTTTCAAAAATTATTATTTTCAAGTTTGTCACTATGGTTTTGATCAATAAAGACCACTAACTCTCGTGCGCTCATACCACGATGCTTTTGGCATGCCGTATGGCGTTCTCATCTCAAGACACAAGCCACAACATTTTTCAGCTTGCATTAGTAAAATGCTGTGGCTGAGTCTTCATAGTAACATCCTACAATTTCTCACTCCCAGTCACAACTGCTGTTGTGAGTTTAGAGGAGAGTGCATCTGTACATCTGAAATCCAACCCCTAATGCCTCACACTGGCAAACCATTCAATTAGCCTTGCAACAGCCTCACAAAATAAGAATTATGCCCAAAACGTGCAGTTAAATTAAGATTTACTACAAAATACTTAGTCTTGCAGTGTTCTTTCAGTATGAATGGGGCACTGAACCCAGCAAGGCAGAAACCTGTTATGTAGGAAGAACTGGACACCACAAACAGGCTGTGGCGTTACATAAAAATAATATCATCCATAGAGCAGCTGCACAGCTCTTTTCATTAATTTCTCGGAACAGGAAACACCAAAGATGACATAAGTTGTAGCTGAATTTTGTTTCTGAATTCAGAATGTTACTGAGAACAGATGTATACGCCCTTGGCGTAACTGCTGCAAGTGCTATACAATAGCACATGCAATGGGAGGGGGATCGTTTTGTTTCACTCTCGTCAATATTTAACTAGCAAAAATGCAATGGATTTCTTGGCAGAGTGAGAACTCACACTGACATAGCAGATGCATGGTGTCAAAAATAAAATGAGGTCACATTCAAGGGATAAATTGTTAACCCATTGATGTGTTAGAAACACCTAATCCTTGCAGTAGAAGTACTGCATGCAAAGTTTCATCTTGCTTTTATCTAGCTAAAGGGCTTCAGCTTAGCAAATTGATGAAGGCGGTACCAACTTAAGCTGAGAGTTTAATCATGTTGTTAGAATGTCCAAACTGTTGTTCATAGCCAACACAGTCTTCTAAGGCAAACTGCTCTCCACTTTTAAAATTCTCATCAAGCTGAGCTGTAAGGAAACGAGGTTCAAACAATAGGATACGTCAGCACGACCAAAACATACAGCTGATGTTTGTGTCAACTCATTTTTTGAAAGAGCCATGTTAATCAAATGATGTTTAGACAGAATGAATCATAACATGGTTTTGTTTATCCCTTAACACCCAAACCCCATAATCAAGTTAACATTTGAACTAGAACTGAGTTCTTAATATATGGTATTTAACAACTGATGAAAACTTATCTGAGAGAAACAAAAGAATTCACAGGCTCAGATTCGCATGACAGAAGCCACAAGGTAGCAGTTTTAATCATAATGAGAGTTGACATATAGAGGTAGAAAGAAGCACAGGTAATAACTAAGGACTTTACATAGTAACACAAAGCTGGTTCCCTTGGTGATAACAGTGTAAGCAGCAACCTAAAATCTCCTCTGTAAAGGAAGATTTGCCTTAAAGTATATATTTCATTCATGCATTTGTTTAAATTAGCCGAGGAGTTAAGCCTAAACTCACTGTTTATCCAACCTCCTCCCTCCTTAAGGCTGGCTATCAATTTACATGATAGTTTCAACTGAACTTCCTGGTGGAGAAAAAAAATAAAAAATTAATATATTATAGACAAACATACCATCATTGTTGTCTTTGTAGCTCAATATTTTTCCATCGGATCGTAATCCTGGAGGGGCTCATTTTCAGATCCCCATTTTTTCATGCAGATCTTCTACCCCCCCTGTGGCAATAACATTTTTAGAATTAAAACAGACTTTCAACTTGCACCACAGGGAGGACTTTTGATGGAACATTGGATTAAAAAAAGTGGTGACAGTTCACAAGTCAGTATCTCAACTTCTCAAAAGCAGTAGTTTTATTTCCTCTACAATATAAAGTTTTGAGGAAAAAATCCCAAACATGTACTTGCCGCTTTGACGATTAATAAAAAAATAAGGGGAAAAATACTACTGATACAAGAAGTTAGATTCACCGATTGAATTAAATCAGGGTCTATATTGGCAATATGATTTTCGTATACCTCTCAAAGGCATCAAGCTTTACTGTACTTATAGCAACACTTGCTTAATAGCTGCCTACTGTTCAACAAAATTTGTAAACAAGACACAACACTGGCTTTGCAAATTCATCATAAGTGAGGTAACCCAGAAGCAAAGTAGTACCTGTGCAGGCATATGATCAGCACAAAGGGAGTTCAGAAAGTACTAACCAATTTTAATGACAACATTCCAGATAATTTGGCATTTTTAAAGCAGCATTATCCTACTTAAATACTCATCTAATGCCTTATTTGACTAAAAGACTAGGCATCATCCATATGATGATCACATATAAGTTCTGCAGATCATGACTTCAGCCCTGCACATACGGTAAAGCGAAAAATTAGATTACTCCATTAACACACCTACACATCCACATTATGGGTTCTAGTCGTGTCGTGACAGACAAACAGAACCATAGCAACTGTTAATTTCAGACTGATTGCTTCTTTAAAGACAGCAGCTACTGCTGTTATGCAAACTACAAAGGTTTTGCTGAATAAATCCTAAAACTGAAGGGCTAATTACTTTAAGGACAGATAACCACTCAGGAAATGGAAGCCAACAAAATTTGGATATTATTAAAAAAATTGTTAAGAAGGATGTACTGTTTACAACATGAACATTTTCACTGTTGCAATAAACAAAATTTTAAGACTGTAACTCAGTCCCCAATAGTCTAAAGGTACTGCTCTTAAGAATGATGCCATACACAGAGGAAAAGAAATCTAACCATGTCAATCTAAAGTTTATACTTTTCCTTTCAAACATTACAAAAGGCACTCGCTACTTCCACTGAGCATGTCATAATGTCACCTGAAAAGATCAAAATTCCTACATTTTGTTTTTCCTAGAAAACTCCTTTGTCAAGATTTTTTTTTCTATCCCAAGCAGACAGGCAGTTTTTTCTGGAATAGAACCAAAAGAAAAAAAAACACTAAACCCCAAAACAACGTAACTTGAACCTGAATCATTAAGTTGCTTAACTCTTGCTTAACTCTTGGATTTAAAGTCTAACCAATGAATTAATTTTATAGTTAAAGGATTAATTACAATTAATGATCCTTGAGTAATGAATCAAGATAGATTAGAGGGAAATAGGCTGGAAGGAGTCTGACAGGTAAAACACCCCGCACTCCACTAGAATTAACTAAGAATTCATCAGTATTTCTAGATATGGCTCTTTATAATGATTATTTAGCAAATTTTATTTGAATTGTGGTTTCATAAATGCAAGAAGTTTTTTAATACAACACAACATTACAGGTCCTGATTCAGCACTGACTTGTATCAGCACTGACAGTCCACACAGTCTCAAATCCAATCACAGAATTACAAACCACAAACAGAACCATTCCATGCACAGCACAAATCACCTCTTCAGTGTCCTAAGTAAAACTCACCACATCAGCTACCCCACCACATTTATCTCAAAGGATACTGATCCCTATCTCTGAAGGCTACAATAATGCTACATTTTACTGAATTCCGCAGCTTAACATTAACTGCAAAGTAGCTCCAGGCTCTTGGAATATGTATTTTGTAGTGTTGTAAATCATGTCAATCAGTAGTCATTGGAATTGCCAATGGACTGTCACAAGAAGGAAAAAGAAAAAAAAAGTAAATCGGGTCCATGCCCAACTGTAGAGACACCGACAACTGGGCTTGCATTATGTTATGTAGATACCAATCATTTCAAATACGGCCAAGACTTCTTTAAAATGGGCTTTCAGTATTTACCACGCTGTCTCTAAAGTCTAGAACCACAAAAGATATTAATTCTACTCATTCTTAGTTCAACTGCTATACGTTTATCAAATAATGTGATTTTTTTGGTATCAGTTAATCCTGACATTTATGAAGTGGAATCAATTGAGACTCATTTAGCAACAATTGATTTTTCTTCTAAGATGCACAGAAATCAAACTGTTGCCCCTATCTAAATTAGGATCATTAGCATAGTAAAGGTATGTACTTCAGAAAACTAGTATTTTAAACTGTTCTTTAAATAATCATTATTATACCTTGTTTATTTGTTTCTGCCTTAGCCTGTTTTCTCATTACATTTACTATGGCACCTTGTCAAATTGCTTCCTACCACAGCCCAGTATCTCTTCCCTTCCCCTACAAAAATAAAAATTAAAAAATGTTCTCAGGTTCATTCTCCTGTAACTCATTGCATTACCAAAATTAATGGCGCATTATGAGAACTAATGTTTCTTGGGGCCTTTATACTTTCTCTCCACTCACTTTACCTCTCTGTATGAGCAATGAATTCAGAAAGATTCTTAGCTGTACCAAAATGTGTCGGTGAAAACACATGCCCCACAAGGCTGCCTCCCTCAGAACCATCAAAACCAAGCACTTCTTCCATCAACACTAGATACAAGTTCTGCGTAAGAATTTTTACTCCACATCATATATAATTACACCATGAAAACAGCACTGGATTAATGGTGCATATACCATACAAATAATAGTGAGAAGTAGGGGAATGGGTATGAAAGGGGAGATTACCTCTCTCCCCAAAGACCTTTTGAAATTGCAAATAATACCTATTAATAGTTTTTAAAATCTCCATTAAATTTTCATTTCTCCCCTACACTACTGTAAATTGGCTTTTTAGCACACAGTATCTTTAATTTTTATATTAGCACTATTAAAAATTAATATTTGAACAGATTTTAATATTTTATTATGTTATTATGCTAAAATTTAAAGGACAGATTAATGTCAAAATTATTGTGAAATTAAGAAAAGAGAAAACAACACAAAAAAACACCACCAAATTATCTGCAGTCAGAACACACCCCTTAGCATCTCCAGTCATAAACTCACCAAATTACCATACCAACCGCCCTATCAATTTTAAGACTGTACTTTCAAATATCAAGACTTGGAAGCAGCCGCATGTCTCTTTGAGCAGTAACTTAAAAGAACAAAGATTCCTACAGAAGAGCTACAAGTTTTAAGTTGTAATTTCTACCAACCTATTGTGGCCAGAAAATTATACTTAAAAACATAAAGAGTACATTTGCTCTTTACCCTAAAAGAACTGTTCTGCTAGCCATTAATCTGTCAAAATCTTAGAAGAAACACCATATTTAATGTTTAAAAAACCAACACTTCTGAATGCAAAAGCCTTCAAAGTATAAGCTCTTAAAAGTTTCCAAATACAAATTTAATTTAATTTATAAAACTCAGCTTCTTGGGAAGAACACCCTCACTTCTCAATTACTTTAACCTTAAAAGCTTTAATAGGCAAAAATTAAAAAAAATATATATACATACTTCATATCCTTTCTTTACATTAATTAGTTGAACTTGTAATTAGCATATTTAATTCAAAACACATTTGAGTAAACTGGAATTGCAAGTATTCTCCCAAAACCTGAACCATTAGTTCATGCATGTCTTATGAAGTTGATGCATGTGGTTTTTCATGCAGTGCTACAGGAGATTAACATCCAGACTCAGAAAGATCTATGAGTTATTGCATCCACTGTTTAGGGAGAAATTTGAACTGAAACCTACCTAATCTGATGGGAATGCACACGTATTTACTGCGCTGCAAAGTTAAGCAGCTGAGAGAAGAGTCTCTCAGCTTTGTTTTGCTTGCCTGACATCATGAATTCCAACTCTAAATTAGGCAGCCCAAGGACAGGAATGTACCCTATCCATGTTCTAGGCAAGTGGTCTCACCGGTTCAGCGTGGAGCACCCGAGAGGATCTGTCCTCCCTTTGGTTGCACTTCTGCGTACTCCCTACCCCAGCACTCATTAGGCCTTTGGTTGAACCACGTCAGCATGCCAATCCAGCAGAAAGTTAACACAACAAAAATAGAGAACAGTTGAGGGCTTCCCTACTATTTTTTCTTGCAAAATTAGCACACTGAAATGGCTAAAAAAGGCTCAACAAGTACAAGAAGTAGCACAAGAAAGCAAGCGGGAGGAACAACAGGAATTGCAGCCCCGCAGCAGCGTGGCAGTCAGATGTAGTAACGTTCCCATAGAAGCACAACTTTTGTTTCTTCAAACAGTTTAAATAGACTTTGGTCCCCCTCAAAGTTCAAAGCTCCTGATTATGTTCTTTGGAGAGAGGTGTACAGAAAGATACACTAAACAGGTCGGTTGCTTTAACGCCAAAACTATACTCCTTTCTTCATTCATAATTCATTATTTTATCATATAGCTGAGCTAATTTCAATCTACTAGGCTTTTTGCCCATAAAAGAACAATCCAACTCCATTCCCCCCAGCCATGTTCTCCTGCCACTAAACCAGCAATAAAACTGCTCTTGGACTGAAAAGGCAGGATAGCAAGGGACAGAGCTCATGGAAAGGGAAGAGAGTTAGAGGTAGGGTAAATAGAGCTGCGCAGTCCATATTGTCAGCTGCCCTGCAGTTATAGTTATCTGACTCAGACACATTGTGAAACTAAATTCTAACCAGCCTCCTGGCTCAGCTGATTTTTAGGAACTCCAAGTTGAGTTGTCTAGTTAACCCCCTCATAAATTGATAACAGACATAAATGAAGATCCGCCTATTTATGAGGGTGCTCAGTATTGGAATGCAGTGCCCCGAACCTGAGATGACATTTTTACCTGCCAAGCCCCAACCCTGTCACCACTGATGCTAAGTAAAAGCTTAGTGTGAAGAGATGTGAACACAGGTCATGATCTTCACCCTACAGGTAAATACAAAGTCACATTCCTCAGGGCCTTCCAAAAGTAAGTAAATCCCATTAAAAAAATATTATAAATCATCTACCTGTTTCCACAGTTTCAGTCTCAATTTCTTGTTCCTCTGCTACATCTTGCATCAGGTAAGTCTCGTCATCATAAACCAGGACCTGAGCAGCATAACCCTGTTCTAGTCTGGCACTAGGAACCGGCTCCACAATCACTGCTGGGAATTCAGAGACTGGCTCATTTTCCTATAGAAACAAACAAACAAAAAAATTCACACTCTAAATATTGCACTGTAGAACTCTACAGCAATATTTTCCTCTTACACTCTTATGTATTTTATGGAGCAATGATAATAGTCTTAACGATCGTTCAAGAAAATTTTCTTCTAAAGCAAGAGATCAAAAAAAGAAGATAGCTTATCGTCCACCAAACGGGCCTTCCTGAATCTCAAAGATATTTTGCTGGCTTTAAGCACTTTACATGTAAAGCATCAGACAGCTTTAAGACATTGAAAGAGAAAGCTTTCTAATTAAGACAGTCAGCTGTGGGAAGCATTTCTTTTCCTTCTGCTTCATAAAATGTAATCAAGGCTTTGCGTGTGTACTGCAACATACCTACATCTGACCTCTATCTTATGAACGCTCATGTTTTGGATTAGGTATGTAAGCTATCACAAAAGAACTGGCTACTTCAAAGGCCATATGCCTATCTCTACTTATTTAAGGATCAAAATGTCTGTAACAGCACATATAATCTGTTTAAGTGTTACAGAAGTGGAACCCTGCCAGATTCAATTTACTATGAGCTACAGGATAGTAGAATATATTTATTATTTGTTGATAAGAATGCAAAATACGAGCAAATAAGTCACGCTGGCTAACTTTGAAAAAGGTCCTCATACTGTTCTGCCTATCTCATTCGACACCTCAAAACACATCTGAGATCTTCAAAAAGATGCCTAGTATAGAATTTAATTTTGTAAACCCAGCTTACAGTTGTACTGCAGATTTCAAATCTGACTGCTTCCACTTCTCTGATAATAAAATCTTCTAATAAAAGATATTGGAAGAATGGGCTGCTCTCTTCCTCCTCACACAACAACGTCTAATCCATTTCACTTGCTTTCACAGCAAGTTTACAGTGAATTTTTCTTTCAAATTGAGATAAAAGGTGTAAAGTTTGTTAGTACATAAATGCTATTTATTTTGCTAACCTCTTTATTTTTTATTCCATTGCTGTCAAACTCCAGGCCAGAGCCTCCAGTGTCAATCACTGCTGATGTCATGGTGCATCTCCTGAAGAAGCTTTGAAAGCTGTTATCTATACTGAAGACAGTAATGCTGATAGCCGGAGGTTATCCAAGGCTTAAATTCACAATCCACTTCTATTAAACAGCTAGGCAGAGGTGGCTGAAACACAAAATAATTTTAAGTAAGTTATTTGCATGGTTTATATCCAAAAGTCTTCCAACATTTTTAAAAGCTGACTTTGTTAAATTTCACACAAGTCTAAAACCAAATAATATCCTTGGCTATTTTCCATTGGCCAAAACCATTAATTTCTCACTGAGATCAAATATCAACTACTTTTTTTGAGGCATACACACGTTTGAGTTAGTGTAGCATATCTAAAGTTATTGTTTTTCTATTAAATTAGGAGATTTTTTTCATTACATTTTCTCTGTTCTACAAGTTTCATAGTCATTTCATAAAGCTAGTTTCATAAAGTTTCCTAACTAGTTTCATAAAGCCTTCAAACATACTGCCATTTTAAAGCAATGCATATATAATACGTCTCACAAATACGTACCTAATTTCTAATCTACAGTTTTATTAGAAATAAAAAGTATTGTAGCAATTCCTCTTTTTTGCCTATAGAAGCAATTCTTGTGAGTCCAAAAAAAAATGCTTTAATTTGCGTATACCATGGACTCACTGAACCTACAAAGATATATAACCTCCCTCTTTGTGAATTTCTTTAATAGCTAAACAGCAGTTCTCTGTTTCTAAACAACTGCTATTTATTTGTTCTGAATAAATATTATTACTCATATCCTGTCTTTGGAAGAGACAAAAAAAATCTGTGTTCGTAAACCTTGGGCTGTGAGGAGCAGTTTACTACTTCAAGATGCAAACTAAGAAGTTTGGCTTTTTCACTGTACAACAGAAAGCACATACTCCATGCGAGACATCAACCCAATCTGATATCAATTACCCTTGCAAGTAACTCCACTCAGATCAATGCTTTATAACAGAAGCCAGGATTTAGCCCAGTATTTTTAATAAAATCCATTCATTTAGAAAGCTAGCACTATCACTGAGGTCTGCAAGAAAACAAAATCTCCCAACACATAGTGAAGAACAAAATTTTAGTTCATTAAGCCTGCTTTTCAAGAGCAAGCAGTCAGCTTAAACTAAATTGATCTTGCACATATAGGGACAAGCTAGCTCAGGCTTATGCACTGGGCTTCCTATGGGTATGGAAATCTTTATAGGCACAATAGCTTAGCTATGCTAATAAAAGTTACAATTACTGATCTCCCCGATTGGATGTGTACTAAGGAAGAAACCAAAAAAAAAGTGCTATACCAAAACTTTTTTAAAACTTTCATTTCTCACAGTACCAAGGATTCTTCAGCACACCATAAAAATATGCTCAGAAAGGCATAATTTATGTTGCCATACCAACTTAGCACATAAAGTCAGGAGCCACACAGTGGATGGCAAGTTACTACAAAAACACATCAAGCAAACAGACAACAACAAAAAAAAGCATTAAACAAACAAAAAAGCACTAAACAAACAAACAAAAAACGACCAACCAAACAAAAAAGAGTATGTTATTCATATTTTTCACTCTTACATACAAAAAGGAGAATAAATTCTGATAGCAGCTTTCTAGGCAACTAATCTTCATGAAATAGAATGAAAAACAGAAGATCATGTTAAATCACTATCATAGTAGCAGCAGAATAAGCACAAGATGTATTGCAAAAAAAGGAAAAAATACATGTAATTTAGAAACAAAATTAACACATTTTTAGCTTACATAGGTAGTAAAGTTGACACGAGAAAGCATGATTCATACCTTAAAATATTTCATTTGTAATAGCACAGAAAAACCAACACAGTGACACATTATTTTCCATTGTTTCATTTGAAAAGCTAGCATCACTTTTTGATTATTAATATTTTCCCTGATGAAAAAAAAAGCAAAGACCTCCTCTGCTCCCCAAACAAGATTCAAGCTGGGAAGTCTTTAACAAGCACCCCTGGAGCTATACGCGCCTGTCACCCTCCAGGCTTTTCACACAAAAAGCCTACTTCTTACCTGCCTATCAATTACCATATTATTTAAAAAGTCTTTAAAGTCAGAAATATGTGAAGCAGGAAAACAGCTGTTTATGAATACACTGAAACAATCAATCAGTAGGAAAAATTTTAAAAATCACTTTTACTGTAAGAAGACTTTTCCTCTTCTACAGTTTTCCATCTACATCCACACTAGAAATACTGCCAAGCAACCATAACCCAAAAGAGAAGTCCAAAGCACAGAGCTTACATTTTAATTCCAAGCACAGCCTCCAACCAATTTCAAACACCAGTATTATTCTGGCAACTCAAACTTCTATCTGTGTAAGAACATACACTGCTTCATGTAGTACCTTTGCACAGTTTAAGCACATCACAAAGCTAATTTGGTTCTCACGCAGTATGTTAACACAAATACACAATCATAGACTTGACCACGTGTACTGTATATTCATATTTTATGTACTATAATCCCACACAGGTGGCCAAACAGCTGCCAGACTGTAACAACTGAAAACAGTTAATACTGTGTACTAGATAAGGCTATGTCAAAAAACTGCTATTTCTGTCTCCTAGGTTACAAGAAGTTTAGATTACTTTTGTGCTTGAATTGCCAATTACCCATAGAAATGAAGATAAGGCAATGCAGGAACCTAATGATGATCCTCATTTTTCAGTTCCAGTAGGGTTTTATAGGGGAAAATACACAGAAGAATGAGTGAGATGCTGCATGTTAGCATTCATTAAAAGGACGGTATCTTTAGACTGATGGCACAGAACAGTCCAGGCAAAGAATAAATGAAAGACTTAGAGTCTTTATATAACAGGATTTGAACTTCATACTAAGAGTCTTGCTATTCAGCAACATTTTCAAAAACCTGACGGGGTGGGGAAAAAGGCAAGCCCACTGGCCAGTAAGTGGGAAGTTGAAGGAGTTTCAGTTCAGACTGGTTTAGAAGTTCTAAGTTAAACGCACAAACACACCTCACACCCCTAAGTGTATGTTAGATTCCTGCAGACACCCCCAAAAAGGTGTCTGCCCTCTTCCCTTTCCCTAAGCAGTATGTCCCTGTGGAAGCCTTTTTGCTTCTCCACCAAATTTCACTAGAATAATGAATCTATTTCTCATTCTCTCCCTCGCAAGTCACAACGAATTTGGTTTCTGTAAAAGGAAAAAACTACCTAGCCACTTTCAGAAATCAGTTCCAAAATTCACATTTCCCAAGGCTGAGACAAAAAAGCCAAAAGCCAATTAGACTCAGATTCTTAAAGCAAGAGATGATTCTGGTTTATAAGAAACTGGGTTATCCCTGGTGATACAACTAGCCAGCATAGAAGCTGGTTCAAAATATGACCGGTTTGGAATTACAGAATGACACATAGAAAGATATATTTTTTTTTAAATATTAAAAACAAAACTTCACACACTCCAAATTTAATTCCTCTCTGGACAGGTGCTTAAAACATAGAAGGACATGTGAGGAAAAAAGCATGGAAATATCTAATATTTCCAAAAGACACGACCAAATCATTTTGTCACAAACTCGACATCCACTCCTGTTCTTCCTGGTCATGGAAAGAGAGAAACTAGTTCTGAAACATTTGGGATATCCCTTGCAACAGGGAAACAGCTTTCCTGCGTCATCTGTTATTTTTATACATATCTCATGGGAAAACAAAAATAAGTCTAGGTGCTCCCACCCTCAAAAAAACAAACGAAAAAAATCCCACAAAAATCCGAATCGTGAAGCCACACTCTTTGCCTCAACAGGAAGAGCTTTCTAACTGTTTACCACTACAAAAGACACAACAAAGACTCAAGTTTTTGACAATTTTCACTGGTGAAGAAGATCAATAACAGTACATATGTCTTCAGAGGCTACAGGGCACTTGTCATAGAAGCTGTAAAAAACCAAACAGTTTATCCACATATTTAATAGTACATTTATATGGCCTGCATTATGTATCCAAGTGTCTGCCTACAAAAAAATCCAAATGGTCCTCTTATGTTTTCAGCAGCTACCAGAGAAGCTTAAAAAACACTCCAAATCACAACTGTGATGAACACGTAGTAGTCCCACAAAAACCAGAATCTTAAGTCTATCCCCCTGTGCATAGCTACCTATAAGTTAACAGAGAAGCAAACATGCAGCTGAACAGAATTAAAAATAACAATTGAAAAAAACAGTGCGGAAAGGATGGCAGTGTGACCTCTACTAGGCCAGACTCGAACTGAAATTATTTAGGACTAGCTTCAAAACAAAATTCTAAATACAAATCTGCAAATAGTTTAAGCACGCTTTTATTTAAACTGAAATAAATGGGGAAAAAAAAAAAAAAAAAAGATGCACACATTCATACCCACACATGAAAACAGGAGAAACATGCAGAAGACTGGGCAGCAGTGACCAGAGGCAGCTGCTCCCGCAGCACTCAGAAGAAACATAAGAGTACTTGGAACAATGTCGCCCTTTTATTCAGCTGGCATCCCAAATCCTGAGGAGAGATTTATGCGGATACCTCCACAGAAGCAACCGCAAGGGCAGGACTGCAGCCAGCAGTAGCATCACACACAACTTTTTTCAAAAAGGCCTTCCTTTGGCTTAATCAAAAAGAAGTTAAGGAAACCGGCTTGAAAATGAAATCAGTTATATGAACAGAAATACACTGGCCAAGATCACTGCAGAATCCCAATCACTGTAACAAGGCTTCCAAGGGTACAAAGGTGGTCTTTCATAAGCAGCACCGCAAATATACCAGTAAATGTCACTATCACTCCAACACATAAACCATAGCACACACTGTAAAAAGTTTTTTATGTTGACTGAAAGTTCTTTTTAAAGACATTTTCCCAGATAATTTTTACAGTTCTGGCTAACTGCTTCACACTGACATTTGTAGAAGATTTGGCGAGTTAACTTTTGTTTTGAAACCTAGAATAAGTCTAAAAACTGAAAAACTAAGTTACTGCAAAAACTGATCGTGAAAAAAAGAATTAAACTTGTAAATAGCTAAAGAACCAGGGGGCGTGCTCAAAAAGAGGATACAAAGTAAATCTTTGCATCCACAATGTCAAGGGAACAAAACAATCCATGCAATTTATAGTACCTTATAAATTACACCAATCCCTAAAAGTTATAGAAAAGAAAATCAAATTGAGAAACCGTCAAAGCAAGTATTCCTGGCCACATCATACTTCAGAGGTTTCCATACAACAAGGCAATAATTTTATTGCTGAATGCACAGAAAATATTACACTGGTTCAAACTAATGATATACCATATCCAGTAAGAAACTAGAGGAACTCCTTCCATACATATTTAATTTGATAATCTGACCATCCAAAGTTTGCTCTGAAACCTCAATAGCTAAAGCTGATGAGCCCCAAAACACATAAGCTTATAATCACTTAAAAACTATTAACGTCCTGCAAAAAGCTTTGTGGCTTCAGCAGGCTACCTCTGGACCTTCCCGTTTTTCATCCTATTAGCAGGCTCTCTTCCCACTGCTCTCTATTTAAAGATCCCCTGAAACCTTCTCTTCCCTCTGATAGAAGCCCCATAACACATACCCTTACTTTGTACCGGCACTTCCCTTTCCACCCTGTCAATTGCTGGTCCTTAGCACCTATTTCCACTCTCCAACAAGCCAGAGTAGGGAGCAATTATTCAGCGTTTTACATAACAAAAGAGACCGAATAAAATTAAATGGTGAGGATGCAGGCTTAAAACAAAGGAGGAAAAAAAAAAAACAACCCAAAACCTAAACCCAAACAAACAAAAAAAAAAAACAACACACACACAAAAGAAGATAGTGCACACAAAGTATGTAATTAATTTTCACAGGATATTCCAGAGCTCAAAACAGTAACTTATATCTTATAAGTCAGACAGCTTTATGGAGGTGAAACCCCCGAATGGTTTACGCTACTATTGAACACAAAGATGCACATACAGTCTGAAGTTTAGGGACCTTCTGAACCAGATGTTATTGAAACCTCAGAGGTGGAAAGAGTATGTCGCTCAAAGTACCATATAAAATATCCATCCTGTTCCCAAAGCCTTTCCTAAATCATCTGATCCTGTTACATTATCAGAGCTGGAGTGAGGGGATAGAGGGAGAGAGGATTCTTGGATCAGACACATAACACACAGACTTGTATCTCAAGATCCTTGAAATAAAGTTTAGTTTTGTGTAACAGTGACTGACACAGATCTTTCCTGCAGTACTCAATATAACAGACAGCTTCATGACATCCCTTCTAAAACAACGATACAGGGTTTTCAACATACCCTAATAACAGACATTTCTATAAAGTGATTCGAAACTCCTATGTTCTCCAAGCTTTACCCAAATCACCAGCGCTTACACTTTTGGCTCATTTGAAACTTATCGCATGAAACATGCAAAAACGTTACTTCTACATTTTTAGGGCACAGAAATATCTGAATTGCTTTCAAATTTTATTGTTAGAGCATTGTTTTTATGAGCCTTGAGAATTCCCTAACGACTATGTTCCTATATCCCTGGACTCAACTTCATTTCAAGCTACTCATCTTGACTAACGGGGAAGCTCTCAAAGTTTGATGCACAGAGACACACTAATCGGAAAGTGCCGAAAAAGCTATATGATTAACTTGCAAGGAAGGTGAGTAATTATCAGCACAAGGAGGAGGACAGGCAACTTCAAAGCACGCCAAGAGATGAACTCAGCGGACGGAGACACAAACTTAACAGCTTTAGCAATCTTTGCTAAAGAAAGGTTTAAAAAAGAAAAAAACAAGTCACAAGGAGCCTGACAGCCACGAGGGAAGAAGCAGAATGAAGAATTGAATTATTTAAAGGGGAGGGGGGAAAGAGACGCGAGAGAACACATCCCAAAAGGTAACAGCTAAACACGAACACCAGGGATGCTAGCTCTGTACGTGGAAGCACAACATCTCACGGGCACGTAATTAAAAATACGCCAGAACCTCAGCTGTTTAGCCCGGGTTTCTCCAGAACGGGGCGAAGGGCGGCTCCGGGGCCGGGTCAGGCGGCTCCGGGCCCGGCGGGGCTATCCCACCGCCCGCCCGGGAGGAGCCAGCACGCATGACAGCCGCCGGCCAGCCCGCCCGGGCTGCCATCTTCTTCCCGACGCCCTGTGTAAACAAGGCGCTGCCCCCGCCGCGCTGCCCCGGACCGGGAGGGGTTGCGGGGCCCGGCGAGGCCCGCCTTCACCCT
>VXAK01008485.1:702131-724016 GCA_013399435.1 Arenaria interpres
GACGTCCCGGAGGCAGAGGGCGAAGCCGAGGGGAAAACTCGTTTCATGGGGGGAGGAGGGGGTGTCTCGGTGCCCCTCAGCCGCGGCCCTGCGTCGGAAAGGGGTGAGCAGCAGCCTGCTTCCAGAAAACCCTTCCAACGTTTGCATACAGCCACGGGGGGGGGATATAATTGTTTTCTGCGATTGCTTTCGGTACGTGAGGGAACGAGCTGTCCATGCGCCTGGGCAGCTGTGGAAGAGGGGTAATGAAAACTGGGAGAGGGTAGATTCAGATTAGGTATCAGGGAAGAATTTCTTCCCTCTGAGGGTGACGAGGCACTGGAAGAGGTTGCCTACAGAAGTCCACTTCCCTGGAAGTGTTCAAAACCAGGCTGGATGGGGCTTTAAGCAACCTGGTGTCGTGGGCGACGTCCCTGCCTGATGATATTTATGGCTTCTTCCAACCTAAACCATTCCGTGGTTCAGTCCTACGGAACTGATTTCAGCCAGTGACTTGTAGGGGCAACGCTGAAACGTCAGTTTCAAGTTTTCCTCAATCACAACTGTCTCTTTTAGAGAGCATGGTTTTTGAAAGTAGCCAAATTTGTAACTCCCGGGTCAATATGAGATGTACTGTCATCAGAATCTGCTCACAAACCAAGTACATATCAAGACTATCTTGATTTAGACTGGTCTGAGAGGCTTAGGACAGGGTTGGTACCCTCTTTTACAAATACCGGGCTTTAACCTGCATACCCTTTGTCTTTCACAGTAACAAACAGAAGAGCTTTAGCTGAACAGAAGGCATTATATTTTCATTACGAACCAATAAAAAAAAAAAAAAAGAAAAAAATCACATTGCCAACGAGACTTTAAACATTGCAAAGCCACTTGCTCAAGAAGAACTCTAGACTAAAGCTTTTCTGTTCAAACTGATTTTGGGCCCCCTTGTGCCCGTACGTTGTAAAAGTCTGGCATACTCCTTTTTAGCAGGCACCCTCAGCGCTGAGCAGTGGTACACAGACAGTACACAACCACACACACACACGCACGCTGTCATCAGTCTGCAAAGGCACTTCTTTGCTACATCTCAATTTCCATCTGACCATCCATGCCTGCGGCTCCCTTGGCACTCCTGTTTATGTCCTTCTCCACCAAGTTTGATTTCCAACCTCACTTTCTGCCTTGGGCATATTGCCACCCACTGCTCCACAGGTCTGACTCCTGTTTCTTATGCATTTGAACCGGATTTTTCTTTTCCTCTGCATCTTAGTGCCATCAGCCTCCTTTCCTAAGTAAATATCTTTCAGGTGTCTTTAGGCCCTAGAATCGGACTGGCTTTTATAGGTTACGTACAAACCGTAGTTTTCCAGATGTATAACATGGGCGGTTATTTTCCCCACGTGCAGGACAAACATCTCCCTGACAGTCAAGTCAGTAGCCCTAAAAATATCAGGGCTGTGCCC
The DNA here is from genome assembly GCA_013399435.1 of Arenaria interpres. Taxonomy (NCBI): domain Eukaryota; kingdom Metazoa; phylum Chordata; class Aves; order Charadriiformes; family Scolopacidae; genus Arenaria; species Arenaria interpres. The sequence goes on from VXAK01008485.1 coordinate 703,577, forward strand.
TGAAGCATGGAAACATTGGGGATTCTTTCCTTCCAAAAACGTGTCAGGAGACGTTAATAATAGATGGTGCTACCAGCAGCGCCTTATGTAAGTGGCCACTATTGAGGTGTAAACTGAAACTTAGCCATCACTGTGTAATAAAGCACACGTCATAGCAAATTTGAGGTCTTGCCACATGCTGAGCTTGCCGGACATTTAAGAAGGCTGTACACTTGGCTGTCATTAATTTGCTACTAATTTACATATGAAATTTCAGGCGTCTGTGTGCTGTTTAAATGAGAGGTATCACTTTTAGATCTTTTGTTTATCTTTAAAAGGAAGTATTAAACTACATGGGGAGGGGGGAAATTGTCATTTATTAACAATGTAGCTGATATCCATGTTGCTGTTAGAAATTGTAGAATAGTGTTCTGTGTTTGCATATTAGAAAATGCAACTGTTTTAATGCTCTAACGTACAAGCATGCAAATTGTATCAACAAAAGTGTAAAGTTAAAATCTCCTAGACAGTGGATTATGGGTATTCACATTTTATGGGCCTTGGAATGAGGTGGGAGATAGCAGCTGACAACCTAAAATAAATGAAGACTACCTATAACGAAGAAAAAAACCAAGTCAGGAAAATGGTAGGCTATTGGGAGAAAAAGACTGAAGTGTTCATGGCAAAAATCACCTTGTTTTAGGCCAGAAATAAGTCTAACTGGGTGGGAGTTTTAGCCCTCCAGTCTAGTTCTTTTTCAGCCTGGCAGACTTAAGTGCTGTCAGCTTCATCTTTAGTACTTAATTAGTCCTGATTTCACATGCTCACTCAGTTGGGTTTTTTCTTCTTCCTTCCATGAGTCTAAGTTAAAATTCAGAAAAAGAAGGAAATCTCTTGCCATGATCCTTTTCATGGAGAAGAGCAGATCTTTTTTTTCAAAACATAGGCCCACTGTCAGCTGAACAAAAGCCGTACAAAGCAGCTTTGGTTTATATACCTCAGTGGCTCCTTCATGGAGTCATTGGGTGACATAGTGACCACTTAGGGGTGCTCTAAAGATAGGCTTGAAGTGGTCCTCCCTTCTATAATGCTGATGTTCATTTTCCTGCCAAATGCAATCCTCTGTTTATTCAGTTTTTCTCCACTCTGTTTGGACATCACAGGGCAGATGTTTCTGCATCCCTTAATCTAGTTTATTTATGCAACTCCCACTTTTCACTTTTTCTTCTAATGAGCTCAGCTGTCCAGCCATTTTCAGTGGAAGTTCAGCAGCACCTCTCTGGGAGGGAGTCGTGGCAAGTGCTCTCTGAATGTAGAGACCTATGCTTCTCTGCAGAGAAAAACAGCGCTGGTTGGAGATAATCACAATGGTATCTTCATTTCTTTCTCTGCTGCTTCTTTTTTGGTTTGTTTGTTTTTAAATGAAACTAGATGAACTCTTCATATGGAAAATTATATTTCTATTAGGAACAGCTCTTTGTGGTTTACCTTAAGCTAGTCGGAAAGCTATGCTGAAAAATATTAAACTTCAAAATGAAAAAAAAGCAGGGCCACCAAGGGATTTGGATCTGTTCTGTTGAATTATTTTTTTAAGTTATATAAGTTAGGTAGCTATTAAAAAAAAAAATAGCGGCCCTTTTGACCCACTCATGAGGTAGACCTGCAGTCAATTCAAAACCGCTATTGCTGGGACACTGTTGTGTGATAACATTGGGTCAGTAGTTCAACAGATGCTTCTCTGCCCCTTTTGCATATAGAAAGCTGCAGTCCACATTGCTTTTTAAATGTTGGCTGTCAAAAGACTGTAGCCTATCTAATTCTATATGCTAAGCTTACTGCCTTTGGTTGTTCAGATGAAAGGGGAAAGTTACACTGATTCAGACCCAGAAGTATGACCCAGAAGAAATGACCAAGAAATGACCCAGAAGAAATAAGGGAGTGAGGGTCCCACGACCCTTCTGTCAGTCAGTCCATTCTGTAAATCATTATTAATGAAGTAGCAGTAACTCTACAGGTGTAATTAGGTTTTTTTTCCTTCCTAGGCTAGGCTTGAAGAACACACAGACTATTTTGTGAAAACTAGAGACAGAGCAACAGTAAAAACTAGTGATAATTTTTAAGATAAAAACCACAATATTTTTGGTTTCTTTGTTTGCTTTTTTGTTTCTTTTTTCACATGAACTTTTAATAGACTCCATATTGTGTTTATGCAGTCATAGAAAAGCACCCCATTTTTGCTTGTGCACTATTCCAACATCACTAAATTAATCTATATTTTAACATAAGGAAACAAGCTTTGCTGAGACCTAGCTCTCTGTGTGTCTGTCCACCTCTCTGTCATTCCTTTCCCTTTGACATTGTTCACCAATTTCATCTTGATTTTATAAAAGGGTAGAGATCCCAAAGATAAGTTCCTACAAGTTTCAAGAGGGCAAGTGTCAGAGCAGACGAGACCGATGTCAGTGTGTGTCCCCGTCAGAAAGCAGCTATTTTTCATGGTGATCTACAGCAGCCAGTTGATGTATCAATATGCATATAGCTGTGTCCTAGCTACAGCAATGCTATTTCTTAGATGACTTGCTTTCTCCCTCCTAAAAAAGAAGGCATTTGAGCTATATGGAGATGTAGTGAAAAACTGGTGGCACTATTGGGATTAGAAGATGTGAGGAAGGCTGATGGGGCAGCAGCAAAAAATCACATAACCAGAGAGGATACAGCTGGGATTAGAGAGGTAAAGATGACAAAGGAACTTCCATATAGACCACAAATCCATAGTAAACCAAGTGTTACAGTAGAGATTGCTTTGAATATAGCTATGGAAAACGTGAAGCTGTGGGACATGCGTCAAAAGCACTTAAAAGGCATCCTAATGGAAGCTTTGCTTGGTCTCGGATACACAGCATGTTGTCATTTAATTATAAACCTATAAACTCAGCATTTTCAAGGAAGCTCTAAGCATAGAATTATCCAAAATAAAGGCAGCCTGTAGAAATCAAACCCCAAATCCGATCCCTATGCTTGCTAAAACTAACATTTGGATTCTGGGATATTCATGGTCAGCCTGCTCCAAAGGATGTTACTGGCTGCTGCTTTACATATTCCTGAAGGTGTCTCTGCCAGCAGGAAGGAAATTCCTGATGGGCTCTGTGGGATGGATATTTTGTTGTATGTATTTGTCCCAAAAGCGATCACTTCACTAATACAACTCTGAAACATTTGAATGGTCTTGCTTTTATATAAGGTGACTTCCGAGACCCTAGCATGCCCTCATAGGAAAAAAAAAAAAAAAAAAAGTATTACATTTTGAGCTGAGAGCTCAAAGATTGTTGCTGGTGGAAAAGTACCACTCAGAATGGTGAGAAGCTGGAATACTCTGGACAGTATCATATCCTTAAGTTGTTGTACCCCAGTGCAGACCAAAAAACCCAAATAGGAGCCCAGTTCCTCATCTATCCTGCCAATGGGTTTTTTTGGCAGTTGACCAAGTTGGACAGATCCAAAATGGAAAAGGCTATTTTGACACACTACTGATGGCTGGATCAGATCTTTAGTACCAGTCCCAGGCATCTGCGGGAAGCAATACCTCAAATGCTGGGTTCAGAAGGGGCCACTGGATAGCTCTTTCATGTATGACAAAGCGACAAGTATTTCCCTCAGTTGCTTCGTAAATACTTTGTAAGAAAGGTACAAATATATGACAGAGAAGCAGCAAAGGATGGTACTGGTGCTTTCAATCCCTGCCACCGCAAGGTGCTGCTCAAACAGGCAGTTAATCCTAGAAAGCAAGCCAGTATTCACACTTTACAGGGGCAGCAGCCCATCTCCCGCAGCCACTCCTGTCTGCAGGACAGGGGAATACGCCTTCCAGACCCCATGCTGAGGATCAGGTTGACTTGGCACGCACAAGCAAGGCTCACCAGCTTTTGGAGTTATTTTTGCAAGGATATGAGACCTGACTTGAGGTCTATAGATCTGATGATGCACAGATTTCTATTGCCAAGGATAAATACCAGATAAATAAATGCTCCACCTGTGAAGAATTCCAGATCTGCTATCTTCAGGTCAATGTTCCAGACTTTTTGTTGCCTTCAAATGCAAAGTTTCTTTGCTATGAAGACACACGATTAGTGTCAGCTTAACTCAAACTTAGTTAAACTTTCTGTCTACCCCTTGATTTTATTCATGCTGTAAACCACTAAAGCAGCTTATATTTCACAGTAAAGTCCTTTAAATCACATGTCTAATCCTAATCTTTTGTGAATTCATTCTATCTCCTTTATAATTTCCCTTTAGTGGCATACAAGTTAGAAGAAAAGAAAATAAAACATCAAACCAGAAAACAAGCACACACCCTCCTTTACTTAAAAGTAAAATGCTACTTTGCTTGTAAAGCAAGTAAGCACAAGAAGCTTCTGATCCTCAGCATTTCAGGGGTTGTAATGCCACTAATTACATGGGAGTTACGTGATTAGAGCAGGGGAGCGATGCAATGCTGAAACAAGCCTGTCAGGGGCAGGATTTTACCCTTGAATAGATTTGTGCTGCTTTTAAGAAGGAAGGAATAAAGGAGGAGTTTGTAGCAGTACATTAGATACATTTTAAAATATAGTTGCAGTATTTCAGAAAAAACAGAGTAAGTGTGAAAGATGACTTTACCTCATTTTCACTCAAAAATACATGGAATGTATGTGGAATGTGGATTTTCTTAATTCAGACATAGCAGAAAACAATGCTCACACAAGACACTTCTGATATAGGAAAATCCTTTGGGAACTCTGGCATTTTGCGAGAAGGAATGTCTTACAGACACTGTGCAGTCCTGTTTTCAAATGTCTTGCTTTAAAGAAAAATGAAAAAAGAATCATGCTCAAAGACAAATTTATCTTTCATAGCATATTATTTCACCATCAGAAACTACTTTTCATTTAGGAACATTCAAGCTCTGCAATTAGTACATGTCTTCATGTAGATAGCGCCTGACATAGGATCTCTCAGAACTGGTACAGAAGACAAGATTCTGAGAAGACACGTGCTGAAAGCGAACAAGAAGGGAGTGGAAATCAAGGCCTTAAGGTTTTTCTGATAAAGTAACAACTTGAAACACTTCAAAGTCCTTCTCTCTTTGTTTATAACCAGGGCTGAATACTTTGTGTAACCTCCTTCTACTGCTGATACTTGTATCAAGTGGAAAGGGGCAAGAGTGCAGTGATTTTGATTTTACAGAACTTCATTAATCATTTAAATAGAAACAAAGACATTCACATCCAGCCTCATTGTGTTCCCATTGGCAAGAACTGTCAAGCCTTGAGCAGTTACTCCAGGTTTGGCTCCTCTCGTATCGTAACAGCCTCAGCACCAAATACTTTGCATTGGAAATTAGTCACTTACTACAGCAGTGGAATGAAAAGGATCTGTATGATTTGGATTTTCTCCAAACCACAGTTAAACTTAAAAAAAAAAAAATCAAGCTTATTTTCTCCAGTGAATAAAAGCATACATTGAAAAGCATACATTATTCATTTCTTACTGTATTGTTCAGCTCCAGGTTTTGGTGATGGGGGATTCTTTCTGTGTTCTGGGTTGTAGTAATCATACTGCCTTTGATTTAGTGCCCTCTTCTGCTTGATAATGAGAGTGCATGTTGCCCAATGGTTAAATATTCTTAATTAGCCCTCACTGGAGAATAACATTTCCCAGTAACTACCGAGAAATAAAATAGCCTTAAGCGGGAAGAAAGAAAGCAGGGGGAAAAAAAAATAATCACATTATGGGAAGGTGATCCACAAATAGTCACAGACGTCAGTAATTTAATTTAATTACAGAGAGGGAAAGAGAAAGAGGGAATATGATCTTGATACATATTAATGGCTCTCCTCTTCCACTTATTCTCTATATTTTCCCCTGTAATTTAATTGGTCTGCGTACTGCAGTCAACACCGAACTGAGAAGACAAACTACAGGCAGCCAAACTTCCTGAGACAAAGCACAAAAACTATAGCAATGTATAACACTTTCCCTAGGGCACAAGCAGAGCCTACACATACATCCTTTGAAAGATCATTGAGTCATGAAGATTTAAAATAACATGAGCTATTTATCACTAAACAAGCAAGATTTTTAGGTAGTTAAGAGACACCAAATCTGCACACAAAGCTGATACAAATAAGTTACAGACCACACGAAGAGTCTTCGATTCCGCAGAAGCTTCCCATTTGTTTCTCAAACAGGAGCTGTTGAACATCAATCGCAAACAGCCTTTCCGAACTTGCTAAAGCCATCATTTGAGTTTGCTAACATCTCAAGAGGAAGTGGAGCACATTTGCAGACAGCTAAACCACTAAGCAGATCATGCCGTTTCAACAACCTGTTTAATTACCTGTAGTTCAAGCAAATGACAGGAGCAGCTTCAGGACAAAAACCTCCCAATAAAGCTGGAGAAAGTGACATCTCCCACAGCATTCCAAAAAAAAACCAAAAAACCCAAATGGGGTAAAGACCAGAATGGGGGAGAATCCAGTTACTCACGATGACGTTTGATGCCTGTCACTCTGGGATAGATCTTATTTCCATCATCTTGCATGCCTTCCATCTTCTGCAGCAGGTGAGCAGGGCAAGAGCAAAGCACACAACCAAAAAATATCTTTCCTAAGAGCAGGACTGTCTGTGTGGCAAGAGGGGCAGCACTCTGTGGAAATGAGCTGATCCGTGGGTGGCAGATCAAGTGACACTAGCTCCTATATCCTTCCACACAAAATACCTTCTGTCCCTGGATGTCTCTCCCCACCCCGCACGTGCCTGTGCCTTCTGAGCTCTCATCCTGCAGCACTGCTCGCTCAGTCTTTCACCCCCTAATCACCAGCAGAAAGGAAATAGCACCTGCACTGGCTGATTGTGGCCACCAAAGTGCTACTCAGCTGCATCATATATGCACATTTGCTCATCTGCTGGCAAACACCACAAAATAAGCTACTGGTCTCCTCAGTCACCATTCAACTGGCAGGAACTTTGTGTCCTTCCCACCTCTCTGGAGAAACACAAGTTGGGGTTGGCTAGTTGGTTCGAAATTTATGAGGGAGAGGAAATGAGAGAGATCGACACAAGTGGGGAAAAAAGCACAGCCTCAGTTCTTGGCTTGGTTTGGCTTTGTTAGGGTTTTGTGGGTTGTTTTTCTTCCAGAAAAACAGGTAATGAAGAGTACTTTGTTACATCATTAAAGCTTTCTGTGTAGGTACAAGAAATCTTGGTTAAAATATTTCACTCTCAGATTTTCCAAATTTTAAGTACCAACTTGCAGTTTGAATTATCTTTTTAAGTAATTTTCTTATGTTTTTAAGAAGCAAATGAAAACAAAATTGAAATTCTATATCGACGTTATCACAAGCACAGAGTAAAACTGGAACTGTTAGATGGAATTCATCTGTGTCTAGCATTTCAGTTAAGAGGATTGCTGCTAGCAGCAACTGGCTGTCATTCTTCACATGAGCCAGCGCTAGAGGGGGGTGAAACGCTTTGCCAGCTGCTTTCACAGATACGTGCTGACTGCAGAGGAGCAATCTGCAGTTTGGACAAATTTGGGAATCTCAAGTTTTACTCTGGGCTTTGAAGTGTATTGTCAAGAGCAAACCTTCCCCCCCACCTCCTTTAGCCTTGCGTTGTGTCTGTTCTCTGCTGTGATCTTGTTCTCCTTAATGAGCCAAAACTCTTTCACCGTTCTCTGTGGTTCATCACAGCAACTCAAAAATTCACTTTTCTAGAAGTGAAGGACACACAAATATTCATCTGTGTGGCAATTAGACTCCATGCTAACATGACTGATGGAAGTGATAAATGATGCCTAGAGACCACCTAAACCACTAAGACGAAGAATTTCTTATAAGCAGCAAGGCATTCTGCCTGCAGTTACTGGCTGTTTATTTTGAAGAGCAGCCATCTGTGAATTGCAAAATATCTCTGTTGTTAATCTTGGATAATCAAGTGCTGAAGCAGACCGTATTGTGCTACATGTTGTCACAGCTAGAGTTTGGCTTTCAACAGGAGTATCTTTTTTTTAATTAAAAAAAAAAATAAAAAAATAAAAAATTAAAAAAGAGGATCTCTGACGTGAAGTGCATGTACAGGCTATCCTGGGACTCATATTTTTTGAAAGCAAAAAGATTAAAAGCGTTGGAAAGTACATCATAGGTTGTGCTTCAATTCTTCACGCGTCTGTTCCCAAGGGCTAATGTATTTTGCCATGTACCGGAGCAGTTCCAGAGGTAGACTGACATTCAGCAAAGCCTGCAATTTCAGAAACCCGACTGCCAGCTGCAGAAATTAGAAACAGTTTATTTTACTGGGAATTAGTGAATATGATGAAATGGAACATTTAAGAGTATGCATCCATCATAGGATATTTAATCTAACAGATAAATAAAGATAGACTCTCATCCAACAAAACAGCAGTCTAAGACTTTTATTCCAGCAGCTTTGTCTACAGAAATTGCTTTTCATCACAGTGACTTTATCCTTTAAGCAGAAGGCTGTGGTATGGCTTCCTGAAGCTCAGGAGCCTGATTTTGCCTCTGCATTATTCCAGTTATTCCTAAGCAGGTACAGGGGCAGGAGGCTGCATTTTTGTTGGAATGCTATTATAATTTGCTTTTCAATGGGGGAAGGAGCATGTGTTGCTTTGTGCCATGGGTAGGAATGTCATAATGCTGTCGTTTCCAAAGTCTACTTGAAGAGAAAGCAGCCAGATGCACCTTATAGTTCATGCTTCTTATATAAATTGTGTATAATACACCTTATTTGGCCCCAGTTTAGAATTATTGCCATTCTGCGATGGCTGTAATGGGTCTCAGTAAAAGTTTTGCAGTAGATGCACACTTGTGCACAGAGCACAATAGAGGGTTAGGAGAACAGTGTCATATAACCCCATTATTCATTATAGATTTTTTTCATTATTAAGGTAATACTAAAACCAGAAGATTATTTAGTGATTCTGTTCTTTATTACTCCCTAAGAGTCCTTGTCCATTTGAAAACCTGTGGTATAGCCTTCCACGGGCCATCTGCCACGTTGCTGGCCATCTGCGAACTTTACCATAGCCTAAATTGTACGTTATTTCTATAAGAGTGTTCTCTCAAAGCTCCATGCTGTTATGCCACGGCTGCGTGTCACTGCTGAGCCAGAACAACACAGAAGGACTACAAGAAGCTGAATAAGGTTTGGTAGGAACGGGGCCCAGCACCTGCAAGGTAGGCGCCACCACTTCAATCAATAACTTAACCAGTGTTATTTTGATTTTCATGCTGTAAAGTACCTATTGCTACTACTTGCAAATGGGTTTTGTTCTCAAAGCAGGAGCCTTAAAAATGCTTATTCCTGCGTATTATTAGGCAATGAAGTGTAGCATCAAAAATGTTTATGCAGGGGGGAAATTAGATTTGTACAGCCAAATGTCCTACACTTACAATTGCAAATCCAAACTTGGGAGCAAACAAGGTTGTTATTTTCCCTGTCACCCAGTTTAAAAATACTATCAGGTAATTTTTGTAAGTTTTTAACTTAGTTAAAACCTTTTACTTACATTTTAGCATGGAATGTTACAATCGTGTAATTATGCACCACAGTTTGGACCGAAAGTAAGAAAACAATATACATAATGAGACAACACAGAGCTAGGATGAGTTCACTTGACATGGTTTCAGTTAAGTCTACTGCTTCTCTCAGCACGTCTATTTATTACATGCTGGGTCGTGCTTTGACAGTTATTACTGGATGCTACTTCCTAAAGCAGAGATGTTAATCACAGAAGCGTCTCTCTCTAACCAACTTAAATCGTATTAGGTTGTCTGTTGCAGCAATGAATACTGGTCCTAAGGAGCAGTGTGTGGTATGACAAACTGCACAATTCTTTTATGTCTCCAAGGAAGAGTATGAGGTTTCACACAGGGATCAGCTGGTTGATTGCCACAAATATTTCCATTAAACTTTTCAAAGGCTTCAGCACTGCTTACTGGGAAGAAGAAAAAAGGATCTGGTTTAGAGGAAGCAACAACAAATGATGTTTAGCAACAGACTTGATTCATCAGGTCTTTTTGTTTGCAAACATTCAAAGCACACTGTAAATTTGGCTGCAGGTTACCAGTTAAGTGAATTACAGCGTATAAACGCTACTACTGTGTAAATCACGCTTATCTGATGGCTTGTGAAAATTTGCTCTGCTACCACCAACAAAGCCCAGTTTCGAGGAACCCCTCATCTTCAGCCATGTTGCTCAGGTAGAAAAGAATTCCCGTGCATGCTGGACACGTTCCACTAAGCCTCACTTCTACAAATAGTTACTTGCTTAACTTTAAGCACGAGGTAAACCAATTGTGTTTGCTGAGATTACTGATGTAAGTGGATTCGTAGCTGCGTGAGTTTGGGGCCAACAGCCACACAGAGTAGAACGGTTGTACTCTGAAAAGAAAGGGGAACAATAGTACAGTCTTACTTAGGCATATTCTCAGTATCAATTCAAGGCTTCATCTGTGGATTTCATGCATTACTACTAGTTCTATCCCTTCACCGAATACTTAGTAATTTTTTAAAAAGTTAACTGGTTACTGATTTGATTCTCATATCAACATTCTTTTAATATTTTTTTTCTTTGAATTCCTTAAAAACTATACTGTGTTTTAATGCAAACTCAAAAAGTTAATGTCAATAGCCTAAAGTGCTTACAATCAAAACATACACTAAAAAAAATTTTAAAATTCTTTCCTGACTGGGTGTGCATTGTGGCTTTTGACTTGTAAATTGGAATAAATCAGCCAGCAATCTTCCAGCGCTAAGCAGTAAAAATGTTTTCTAAACCTTTTTTTCTCCCCCAACAAGATCAAATTGGAACTCAGTAAGAGACTCTTTTTGTAGCCTTGTGATGCTATATTCATAAAAAGTAATTTTTTTTGTCAAAAAGAGCCCAAGTAGTTTAAGCAGAATTCAGTGGGCCTGTATTCTGGTAGCAGATTCATCTATTTTTCATCTATTTTCAATTCTTTCCATCGAAGGTCAGCTTGTCTTCCTTCCCACTCCCACCCTTTCCAGTTACTGTCTCTGCCTTCATTACTGAGTATTTGTTGTCAAAATCAAAATCTGGAATAACAATACAACAATTTCTAGGGCTGCAAGATGTTTACAGAAAAAAAAAAAAAAAAAGATTCCTAATTCTATTGCTTTCTCTATGTCAATGCATTTATGTGTCCCAGAGTGAAGAGAATTACTCGGTAACTTATTTTTCTGATGTGGTATCCTTGGGTGCCCTTAGTTTTCACTTTAAGCAAAAATAACAGCTTTGAAAAGCACACACTTGCAAATTTTCTGCACATCTCACATTCATTAAAGATCTGTTCCCCTTCACACCATTATTCCCAGTAAAACACAAAAATTCTGTTTGGTAGAGGAACTTACCTTACACTAGCATTTTGTAAATTATTCTATAACTGTGCTTTGCTCTAATTTTTTTGTCTTAGTTTTGAATGCTAAAACAATGTGGAAGAAGACGATGCAGTTTTAAGAACATTACTTACCTTTTATCACAAGAAGATAAGAGGCGTTATTTTATATCGCAGTGGATGATGGAATAGGCAAACGTGCATTTGCAAAGGACTCAGAACATAACAATAAGGTTGTGTGAGTGTATTTAGAACACACATTTTGAGGATGCAATGAAAAATAACTTTCTTTGCTCCATTTCCTTCTCGTGCTGGTGTTCCAACAATTATTGTTTGAATTGTTAACTAGCATCAAATTAATTTGGAGAATTCCTGACCTAGGAAGTTTATTTGCTTAACTTTCAGCTGTTTCTCTTCTAGTAAATATCTTTTCTACCAAGATTCATGTTCATATTTCAGCCAAACTGTTTATTTCCCTCAGGTTTCTATCACCATCTGACAGTCATTTTGGAAAGGGGAGTCCCAGGGAGTAGCAAAGTAGTAAGAACATCACAGACAGAGACTAAGATAAAGCCATAAATAAATACCCAGCATGACAATTGACATAGAAAAGTTTTGCTCCCTAGCCTCTAAAAGATGCCAGCAGTGGTTCCCAAACAATAAGAAATACTTCAGTTCTTTTTTGCAGTGTGCTTGTTGGGAGCAGAAATACAAATTCACCATCAGAGTGCACGTGCAGACTGACCACGTGCTACAATTGCCACTAACTGCAAAAAAAGGAAAGGTGAAGAGCAGGAAGCCACATGCTGCAGTTGTACCTTTAGGGTTCCTTAGCAACTTCTTCAGGTGTCTTCTCCTCCACAGAAACTGAAAATGAAGATAAAACACCAATGAGAAACATTGGAAACAACTTACTTGATGACAAATTGTCAAGTTGTTTCCCTTTAGTCCAAAGGCTCCTTTGGACCAAAGGGGTACAATTTACAAAGTCATATTAGGTATACAGACAGTTTTCCTTTTAGCTTTTTCATTCTAATTGTAAAAGAGTTTAGAGGCCAAAACTTCTAAACTCCTTTGAAAATCTCCGCAGTGATGATTTTAACACACATTTTTCTTGGCGTTCAATTTTATTGTTCAACTTCAGTAGCAACATGAGATCATTTATAGCTTCGCTGAAATACTGTAACATTTATAAATATCACATGCTCTCTATTTTTCTTCACAGCAATGTAATTTAAGAGAATTCTACCTTTCAAATTAGGTCAGATGTTTAAAAAGTGTGTTACATCTTATGAAGCACAAGGGAGAATTTCTTCTTCTTAAGGAACTTTCCATCTAGCCACTTAGCAGGGCACCGAGCTTAAAACACCCCCGCGGTCTAACTCAGCAATACCTATTTCTATTGCATGGCATATAATTTCAAAATTAAATTCTCTGCTGGCGCAATGGTGCCAAACAGCGACACGGCCAGCAGCCACATTGCGTCACTTCGGCTCTGCACGCTCTTGCAGCTAGTTCAGCGCAAACAGCCCTTAGTGCTTTTCAGAGACAAAGCATTCCAGACCCAGCTGTACTCTTGCACCTTCCGAAGGTTGTCCCGACTCCTCAGCATCAACGTCCTGGCTCCTCGAGGATGTCTCAGAAATCTCTTGAGCTGCTGAGGCTGCTCCTTCCTTGACACTGTCTAAGTTTTCCTCACGGGGAGAAGCTGCAACATCCAAGACTTCACTCACAGTTTCTATGAATCAAATTAAGAGAGGTGATTGTCTTGTCTTTCCATTCACTGGCACAAATGAGGGTGAGCAGTCAAGGCCCACAAAGCATGAGGCACCTGCCTAACGTACATTTTTGAAGTATCTGAAGACAACAGGATCTATCAGATGATTACATTTTACCATGAAAATAAAAGTTTGCAAGTGGAATTCCAGGGAAGGTCTGACTCTTCCCAGCGCTGGGGCAGAAAACTATAAACATGAACTATTTTCATGCCTTTAGACAAAGGTAAGTGTTCTCTAATGTGTATATTCTCTTGCAGATACCCTCATTTCATTTTCTGATTTCTGTCAAACTATTAATGATGCACAAGACACTAGTGGTAACGTTTCCATGGAAATAATCCTAGCCTGATCAACACCACAGGACATTACACATACACTCCACGTAACCTTGCAAAGACATCACAGGTAGTTCCAACGCAGAGATATCCTAGCATCAGGCTGAAGGTTCAGGCTGTGATTCCAGTGTAGCATGATTGCCAACTAGCTATTTTTCAATACTTCTTAAGGATAAAGCAATCTATCTGTATGAAAAGTCTGTAATAGGCAATATGTCTATATACAGATACACTCTGCAGAGCGACTGAAGACTTCATCCAGCAGTTCCATGTTAAATTTTACTTGAGTAAATTCTCCCTTACCATATTCTTCTAACCTTACTGTTGGAGGTCTCCATCATCCCACACCTTAACTGCTCGGCAGAGTAAGGTTTGCAGGGGCTTCGCTGTTACAAATCATGTCCTATACTAAGATACAAGTGTATTAAATGCAGCTAACTAAACAGCTTCATTAGAAGGTCAATAAATGCCATGAACAGGAGTTCTGCACAGCTAGCATCCCATGCCGTTTCCCAAATATCAGCCATTTAAATACAGCATATTCTGAACATCAACTATTTCACTTTATTTTGCAGAATACTGACTACATTTTGAAGAAGCAACATAAAAAAAAAAGTCAGGATTTGCTACCTTTGTCTTTATAGGGAACAGCTAAGCAATAAAAATAGTACACAGAAATTCAAAACATCGGATATTTTATAGCTAACATCACTTGATGTAATGCAATATACTTGCTATGGTAACAAGCTGCTGGTTTTGAGTTTGTAACATCAAACATTTAGTTTATATTACCAAACACTTGCTCTCTGACTTACAGTGTTTCATCTTGCTAATTTTTGTTTATTTCTTCTGATGTTTCAGTGGTTTCATTTCTTTTGCACCAAGAAGAGTAGATCAGTAAGCAAGTAGAGGGAGCAACGTGGACTTTTCCTGCTTCTTAATAAAGTCTCATTTCCTTTGAATAGGAATTGTGTTTATTTGTCACCTACAGGAATACCTGCCTTGAAAACAAACATTAACACTGATACCACTTTTACTGAGTGATTTCTCTGGTCTGAAGTATTCTTTGTGGCTACCAGAAAGGCAGTCTACTGCAACAAAATATGGATTCCTCCCAGTATATCCATCCAGGTCTCTGCAGAACTGTCAGTCCCTAAAATACAAAGGGTCTTGTTGCAACAGGCATTGCATTTTTGAAAACCTGTGTCTGTAGGTATGAGTAACTGTCCTTGGTCTGCAGAAAACTCTAGTTGGTACCTTGATTTTTTAGAAATCCAAGTGGCTTTCACATGAGTTCCTTCAGCACACATGGCTGGAGTTTCGTAGCAACCACCTTCCTGATGCCACAGCCAAAGTGCTCTTTCCACACTCTCGTGGCAGCACCAGACTTGGCAGCTTCACCAGGTCATTATCCATGCCTTGGGCCAGTCTGAATCCTTGCTGGAGATAATGCCCTATGCAGATCATTTTGGCATCATTTCTTTGGCCTGCTGCAAGGACAGCAAGCTAGCTAGGTGTCCTTTGGTGCTGTCAGCACCATGAAAATAAGAACCAGTCTATAACCACGATGGCTATTTTAAGCATTAATCTGACATACTGAAACAAATCTCGCTGTGTTTTTTGGTGGTTTCTACACAGCTCAGTCTCGGAACACACGCTCTGTATCCCAGTCACAAAGTCAACACATTTTTCTCTGTCCTAAGGAACTGCTGCAACCCCAGGGCAGCACCAGATGAATGATGATCTGGCAAGCTGAGAATGAGTCCCCCAACTCTTTCAGAATCAGGACTGCCACGTGGCCCCTTCTCTGCGGGGAACATCAGGAATAGTGCCCAGGTCCCTCGCAGCCTCTCCTACTGATCAGCTGGTGGCACACAGCGTTACAAGGTTAGGAACTTCTCCTTTTTGTTTCCCTGGATGCTATTTCCACCCTGTTCCACCCCCCGCCCCTCTTTTTTTTGGGGTTTTTTTTTTTTGTTTTTTTTTTTTTAAATCTGCATGCATTTCACATTTTTTCAGTCCAGCTTAATCTCTTGCAGTTGTTCCATGTAAAATCCTGCGGTGGCACCCGATTTCATAAAAGAGATTTTAATCTGTGCCTGGTACAATGATGACTCATCTTCCATAATCCTTGGAAGAAGGATTTCACTTTTCTGTCTGTTCAATTATTGCAAAGTTGTTAGTAAGCCTGTAGTGAAACTCTACAGCAATTAATAGATGTAACTGAAATAATTTCCAACTTTTATTAGTTCACATCCTATAAAATTTAAGCTTCTTTATTTTTCCAAAATCAAGCATCCTAACTGGTTCTGTGTTGTTTTCTGAGTGATGATCAGTGTGAAATTCTGAAGTCCCTGTATTTCCTCATGCAGCGATGACTATGACTAATTTTATCTATTTATGCCAGTTTTCTTACAGTTCCTACGGGCTTTAAGTGAACAAAATAATCTGCTTTGTGCAGCCGCTTCTCTGCAGTGAATGCACATGGTGTTTAAGTGCTGTTCATCTTATATCTTCCACTGAATGCCCAGCTGCTTTATTATCGGTATTACACAAAACTAATACAGCTCCTTAACATCTTTAACAAAATACCCACTTGCAGCATTCCAGTCAAATTGCCTTTGTGTATAATATTAGATTTTTTTCTGAAAATAATTTCTGAAAATCTCATATTTATTTTTCTTATGCTTCTTCACCAGGCATTTGTCAATGTTAGATCTTCCCCTGGGGCAAGTAGCTAGGTCCCAGTAGCAGCAGGTACAGTTTTCTTCAGTTTTGCTAGGCATTTGTGTACACTATTGCACTTACACACCTGAATTTTCTTGTGATTTCAACAAAAGATAATATAAAAGAACTTCAAGCCTCAGAAAAATCAAACTAATCAACTTTCCCAACTGTAGGCAAGTGGTTAGGCTTTGCATATTGCATCAACAGCTGTTCTGAAAGCATTCAAAGGGATTTTAACATATGGAGGATTTTGAGGACAAACCTAGTCCTCAGGCTAGTTCGACCCCTGACGTATTTCCGCCGCGTAGCCACCAGTACTGAACTCAACATCTTTGTAATGCGCACTGCTTACGTGTGACACTGAACCCTAACAAAAATATCACCTGCTTCTGCCCGGGACGGCTATATGCACTCTCAAGTCCTCCTTAGCTCCTGTGCTTTACGAGAGAACCATTTTGAGAAGAAATACATCCTTCCAAATTGCACGTGCAGGGACAGAACACAACTAGGCAAGTACCAGCAGCACACTACGCATGCACCACACACAATACCAAACCATTTCTGTTATGAAAACACATCTGTTTTGAGTTGAGTAAGTACAGAAAAGGAAATTGATTCTACAGACAAAAGGAAATTAAGTTTTTTGTTTTGTTTTGATTTTTAGAATAAGGCAGCAGCATTAGGAAGCTCCAGTAGCTTATTAGCACAAATATCCAACATCTAGTTCCACCTAGAAATATAATTTTTAGGAAACTATCCCTCTCATTTCAGTGAAAAAAGCAAGCTGCTTCCTGTATAGTTATTCCTGCAGTCTTTAAAGACACAATTTTTGCTCTTACAAGTGCTAATGCTGCAGCACTGAGTGCGCAGGACTCTACGCTTCTGTGCATTCCCAGCAGAACAGAAAATGAATCCAGGGTGCTTCTGCGTCCTCATGATCCTCCATTGAACTGCCTGAATTTTAGCAAGCTCAGCATTCCCCCAGCAGGACAGAGAAGCACGACAAGCAGGGAGCTGCACGCCCTGTGTGACTGACTCATCTTTGCTCCAGCTAACAATACAAAATAAAAAACCACACACACAGATTGACTTTCTCCTGCTAATAATAAAACCCACCACAAAACGCCATGCACAGGGATTGACTTTCAGAACCCAGACCCTACTGCTCGCACGGCCTCTTCCCCCAAAGCTTTCAAGCATTTAAAACAAGCTTTCCCGCTTTCCTGAGGGAGTTGTTCTGCAGAATCAGCCCGGATTTTTGTCTGGGATGCAAAGCTCTAGTCTGAAATTAAATGGGCTCACACGGGCAGTCGCATCCCACCGCCTGGGAAACAATACCCTACAGGGTGATCTTGCAGCAGGGAGGTACGGTGAGAAGTGGGTGGGCACCGATGGCGATAAGAGGGAGCTGAAATCTGCCAAGAACTTGGTTCTTGCAAGAATTTTGGTAGAAGATATTGCTTCTGATAGCATTTCTACAGGCCGTATGTCGTTAGGCTTTAGCGTTCAGCGTTCATAAATCTGAATTTTCCAAGCTGTGTTTCATACCACATACCGCACATGAAAGCTCACAAAACAAACTACCAGTTGTCCAATACATACGTATTATTTCATAATTTCATATTTCCACTGAAGTAGCAGCTAATTGTTAAGAAAACAAACTTATTTTACATATAGAAAAAAATTATTCTAAAAAGGAAAGAACTGCTTTCCTCTTTCCTTGTGCCTGTGAAGCACTTTTCCTTGTGAAACTGTATTTTTCTCTTTAACATGTAAAAATAGAGGAAGCTGTCTCTCATTGAGCAGCATTAGAAGGAAAAGTCCAAATTTTAAAAAAAGCATGGTGGCACTCTTGG
This sequence comes from Arenaria interpres, assembly GCA_013399435.1. Classification (NCBI taxonomy): domain Eukaryota; kingdom Metazoa; phylum Chordata; class Aves; order Charadriiformes; family Scolopacidae; genus Arenaria; species Arenaria interpres. The sequence continues at coordinate 721,669 of VXAK01008485.1, forward strand.
AATTCAGAATGTCACTCCTACAGAAAAAGTTTTACCAGCTTTGGCCAGTCAACTCGACACTGCTGCAAGTGCTCTCCTTATTCAGAGTGCTTTTGTGTTGAAACTATTATTTTTAGTATCTATTGATACCAATGTATAGATGACTGATACAAATAGCCAATAGGCATAATTAAACTAACTTGCGTACTATATTTTTAAATCTTACTGGAGTTTGAGCTTTTACCTTGTATTTTTAATTGGCTTTGTAAGTATGTTTTCCTTATTTAAAATACATTTGGAGAAGATAGTTGTTCTGCATTTTAAAATGAAAGCTACATTCAATTTTTTCCTTGCTTGGGAGAGGTGGGGATTTTCCCCTCCTCCTATGAAATGGAAGTTTCATAACAAAATCATACAAGACAACCACAGCCTTCTCAGGAGAATACCCTCTATATTTTTCCCCAGTTTTGTGTTTCCCTACTAATGTATTTTAACTACCTTATCTTTATTCTAATCCGCATCCTTTGATTCATTTTAAAAGTGATACTTCCAGATAGAAACAGCAGCAAAGAAATCTGAACAGGCACTGGTTTCCAGCAATTCTTAAAGATATTGAAAAATACACTGTTGTGAGTGTAGCACTTGGAGCAGTATCCTTCATATCATGAAATTATTTTTTTTAAGCAGTCGAGATGAGGCTGGTATCTGTAATGCAGAACGTCAGGTTCAATTACTTTAAAAAATTATTTGCAGAAGAATTTGGCTTTATAAAGCTAAAATAATACAAGTTAGCCAGCATAATACGAATGGAATCTGCCCGGAGCGCACAAACCAAAGCTGGAGCACAAAACCAGGCTTTGGTATTTCAAGCTGCCTATAACATAACCAGTGGCACACACTAATTCCAAAGGAGAAAAAAAAAAAAGTCAAATCTAATTGTGAAAACAGAAACAATATTTAATTTAAGAGTCTTTTAAAGAACTACTCACGCTGGAATGCAATGCTTTCATTTACATAAAGCTTCTTCTCCGTAAGATCCACTGAGGGTCTCAGGATGCCCCCTGAAACATTAGGACAGGCAGAGCAAAAAATTCCCCTTCCTTTTCATAGTTTAAAGACCTTCTAATGGAAAACTGCCAGTTCAGTAGAATTCACTTTCAAAAAGTCAAAATCTGCCATGTTCAAAAAGTAACTCAAGAACTTATTTGAGAGAGACTGCAAAATAAAATAGAAGAGGTGGAGGTACCTGGCTCCCTCAAATCTAATCCCGGGGACAACACACCAATAGCAGTAAGAAGACCAACTTACCATATTTTGTTTCCATCATCAGCTTTAAGGAAAATGGAAGAGAAGTTTGTTCAACAATGAGTTTTGTTCTACATCCTGAGGTAGTGGTGACAGCTAAGGTCACCCTCCTTCCTTTCATCAGAAGCCACCTGCCACCCCAGGTACAGCTGACTCGGGTTCAGCGCCTCCTCCCTCTGCTCACAGGGGCTCAACACCCCCATCAGCCCCACCAGCAAGAGGGAGAGGGGGAAACAATTGTCACCGAGTCAGTTTGGAAGAAAATGGGCAAAACTGTGCATAAGTGTTTGTAAAGTGAGCAGGTGCTTCAGGTTTCATTGGCCAGGAAGACACAGGGAGGTCAGCACAAAGGGCCTGCACCACCGAGAACATTCCAAGCACCAGGAACATCCCTCAGGACTACTTGAAAGCTCTCTCTCTGCTCACTGGCATTTTATTCAGTGACCATTTACGATTATAACCAGCTACAGTAATTTACCCATTTCTTTGGAAAGGAAAAACACTTAATGCTTAAACATTGGGCTTTAAAAGGAAAAAAAATCTACTGGATGGTTAACCACAGACCAACGCCTCTCTCCAACACTGTGCATTCAGCACTTGAGCTCCAAGAAAAAAATAAGCCTCTCAGCTCTACGTGCTAAACCACATCAGGGAACCGATGATTATTTAGAAAAGCAGCACTGATTATTTTTCAGTCCGATCAGTTCCCTGAATGCACAGGACAGCAACGTGTGGCTGGCGACTGTCGAAGCCCACATTGCTCTCAAGAAGTTGCTTGTGGAACTGCCCTGGCCTGGCCACCCTGTTGTGTGGACATGGCATGGAGGCAGGCTCAGCCTTCCCACCCAGCAATGCCCCACCAGAGCCCACGGGCAACAGGGGTTTTGTCCTTTTGACATTTCAGCTATTCCATAAGTTAAAGCTGAACCAGAGCCTCAGAGCCCAAAGGTCTTCGAGAAACCGCTGAGCAAAGGCAGGCTGAGGTTTCTAATACTCCTGCCACTATAAAAATACGACAGCTTCTTCTTTCTGCAAGCCATCCATAATTAATCCAGGAAAAAAAA
>VXAK01008486.1:0-19462 GCA_013399435.1 Arenaria interpres
GAGGTGTCCCTGCCCAGGGCATGCAGTTTGGAACTCAATGATCTTTAAGTACCCTTCCAACTCTGACCATTCTGTGACTCTATGAAATACAGTAGCTCGGTCAGTCTGGGAGTTATGTGTGTCACTGCATGTTTCTGAGATCATCTGGGAGCTCTCAGCTCTGTCCTTGGAGGTTTACTAGCTTGCATCCTAGTGCTCATGCTGTCCTTCTTGCCATCCAGGCAAGGACACCACAAGCACTTGGGCTGACACCTTTGCTGGATGGGGAGCTGGGTCTGTGTCTCTCAACAGCAGCAATCATGCAAGCACCAGACCAAGTGACAGTAAGGGCGAGGTGTGCTGTGCACCGGGCAGCCGCTGAGCCAGGAGCAGTCCCCAGAGCATAACCTTGCATTGTACGTGCTCCAATGCTTGTTTGAGGGTAAAGCTTGTACAGAGACATAGGCCATTTTAGGAGAGGGCTATCATTTACTATGGTGGTGTCCAACAGTGAGATCATTGTCCCTGTGCGCCATGTGTTACTGCGTGCTCAGCCACAGTGAGGGACAAACAGTACAACCAGGAGCCATATTCTTTACTGTGAGCGTGGTGGAGCACTGGAACAGGTTGCCCAGGGAGGTGGTTGAGGCCCCTTCCCTGAAGGTATTCAAGGTGAGTCTTGACAAGGCCCTGGGCAACATGGTCTAGTTGGGTTGCTGACTGCGGGGAAGTCGGACTAGATGACCTTTGGAGGCACCTTCCAGCCCGGACCATTCTATGATTCCCTGTCTTCCTGCACCCACTAAGTCACCACACAGCCCCACTTGGGGAGGCAGTAAAGACCCTGAGTCCTGCTGCTGCCTGGCAGGTGGAAGGCGACCATTGTCAGGTTGGTTGTTCAGCAAGCAGATCTTGGTCAAGAAAGCACACAGTGCAGTGGTTCCTGAGGTCACTCGCAGCTGTGACTGACCCTGCTGGCTGTGGCACAGGCAGCTGTGGGCCATGCTCCTTATCACCATGAGAGTTTGGGAAGGATTTTGGAAGGAGGGAGATGAAAATCTGCCAGCCCTGGCTAGCTGAGCGAGGCAGGGAGAGTAAAAAGTAACACAGGCAAGAGGCAAGGGATGCCATGAAGGAGGAGGTAGCTAAAGCCTGAAAGTTTATTTGCTGTTTGTCACCTTGCTGGTTTTGGGAAAAGGGACCCAACTTGTTTCACTCCTGCAGAAAGTTTGCCTATCAAAATCAGGAACAGAGGGGCTGTTAGGATGGGCTGCTTAGATAAGACTAGAAATTAGAGGCCTAAGAGGTTGCTAATAGTTCCCAATCTCCTGCAAGAAGAGGGAAAGAATTAATAGAATCTTTTTTTTTTGTTCTTTTCTACCCTAAGAGGCCTGCATTAGCTTGTTACGGCACTCAGGATTCTGTGTAAACTGAGGACATTGCTTTGGAGTTTGGTTTTTCCATGGTCAGAAGAGGCTCACAAGACTGTATGACTCCTGTTTGTCTGGAGATTGCTTGTAGCATGACGTGAACCCTGATGCTAGGGCTGTAGCATTGCTGTGGCAGTGGATGCCATGACTGTGCTTTAGGCTTTGGTAGGCTGGCATTAGACACATGCCTTTTTTTTTTTTTTATTTCCCCCTTTTTTTACTTACTCTTATCTAGGAAGGGAGTAAACTGGAACCTTCTCAGGGACATGGTAGACAGTTTCAAGATGGATTGGACAGGGTGCTAGGTAGTCTCATCTAGTCTTCCTTTCCAATGAAACATTAGACCAGATCATCTTTCAAGGTCCTTTTCAACCTTGGCTGTTCTATGATTCTACCATGTTCTAATACTGTAAAGCACACTTGCATCTTCCTTGGAGTTTCCTCCACTGGAGGGTTAAATTCACCTAGGTGAAAGTGTGAGCTTAAATGCCACAGTAGCTTTGCAATAATGTCATCCGTGATGCTGTTATTGTGGAATAAGAAAGCTGATGTGTATATAAACCAGGAAAGAGATGGCTTTTATTTGCTTGTCCTGGTTTGAGCGACACAGGACTAACTTTTTTTCTAATGCTGGGGAAAATTGCTCTTTTAGAAAACTCTAGTGTCTACATTTGCGAAAATATTTACTTATAGCCCCTTAGGCTGTGTGGGATTCAAGGTCTCAGTATTTTTGAGCCTTGCCGGGTGCAGGGACAAGGAGGAACAAAGCCTGGGCATTGACCCAGGCTGGCCGACAGGATTATTTCATACCATGAATGTCCCATTCAATATAAATTACAGAAGTTTGCTGCGTAGCTCTCTCTCCCTTGATGGCGGCGGGTCCAGAGAACTCCTTGCTCCGGTGCCGGACCCTGAGGCCTTCCCTTCCTCCTGAAGCCATTGCGCTGGCAGTGTCCGCCATTTGCTGTCCCTGCTGGGAGTGCACGGCTTCCTGCTGAGAGAAGAGGCTGAGTATAATTCTTCTTTATCTTATATTAGTATTGGTATTAATACTGTTTTCTTAGTACTATTGTTGATTATTTAGTTTTATTCTATTAAATATATCTATATTTCAACCCTCGTGTTTCCTTGCTTTCCCCGATTCAGCTTTCTGGGTGGGAAGAGATCATCAGATGATAGAATAAGTGTCTAAATGACAATACATTGTTATGGGTTTTCTAAAACCATAACATTGCTATAACCAAATCTGCTTATCTCCAGTTGTCTCATTGTCAGCTGTTTGAAGACATGCTGCAGGCATCTTTGTTGCCATTCTTGGTAACTCTTATTGTCAGCTTTAAGTAGAGGTTCCCTGCATGAGGGATGCATGTAACCCTATAGAGACAATTTGTCTGGTAAAGTATAGAGGTAAATTTTTTTGCCCTAACTGATGACTTGTTTGACTATATCACAGAAAGGCATCTGAATACCTTTAATACATATGCATATATATTTTATTTATATGTACGTGTGTCGAATTCAAAACTACACTTAGACTGAAGGTCTTCCAGGCAGCAGCTGATTGTACTTTAGATACTCCATCAGTGGCACGCTCATCAGTGCTTAACAATGTGACACTGACAATACAGCTATAGTGTGACAGCTGTAAGTTATCCAGAGGAATGGAGTATTTTTGTTACCCCTTGGACAGCTTGGTGATTGAAAAATGTGAGAATAGAGAGGAACTACTGTTTCAGTGACATGTTACATAGATATAAAACTTCTTTTTTTATAAAACCAGGTCTTAGATGACATGATTAATTTGGTTTTCTGCATTCTCACAGACAAGAACACATCAGATTCAAGAGTTAAGTGCTGAGTGCTGGTCTGTTCAGTGGAGAGTCTGAGTTGGGGGGGTGAATGGGCAGGTGTTTCAGGAGAATGGAAATACAATGGGTGCTGTTACCTCCCACTGGTTTCTTGCTGATTGATGTGATGATTCCTAAAGATGGGGAAAAGGTTGGCAGCATTTAAGGAGGTCTATGAGGAGAGCGAAAGTAATTTTGCCTAACTTGTATATAGAGTTTGGTTTTCCTTATGTAACCAAAAACTTCCAGAGACAAAGATGTCAAGCATGGACTAATTGTGTTGTATTTTTTATATTTACATATATGTCCATTGTATTATATTTTTGTATATATGGAAACGGAGGGAAATTGAAGGAGTCTGGCAATGCAATGTAATGATGGAGCCAAAACTGAAGCTTAACTTCAGAGCCCTTGACAGTCCTAATGGCCATCAAATTACTCCTGTGCCCAAGTTTATTTCAGCTTATTTCCTCAGGAACCTCTGTCTTTATTGCTGAGAAACCACAGTAGGAAGAGGATGGTTGGGGTGGAAACTAAACCATTTATTGGGAATTTTTTTGCATTTAATTTACTGTTTATGCTTGCCTGTACTTGGAATTGTACTTAAGTGTTTTAAAACCACTGACTGTTGTTTAGGGGCCCACTCTCAGCCTTTGGAATTAACCAGCCATGAAAAAAGGCTTGGCAGTGGGGTCTGGGTGTCCCTTAGGTACCAGCACTGTCACCAATTCCATTTCCAGCAGTGGCAGTGCCACCTGGTGTTATGTTTTTTTCTGTGCGAGCGTGCGCACACACACACAGAAGTTGTAAAAATTCAGTGGCCAGGTCTACAGCATGCTTTCCAAAATATTGCCCAGGTTCCTCAAGAGTTCTTGCTGCTAGTTAAAAATTTCTGCCCAGCAGATGGCACGATTGTACAGTGCCCGAGGTCTACTTGGAAATGTGAAACTGTAATTCTCTTAAATTGGGCTTTTCTTGGGGCTGTTCAGGATTTGGATTCAGAGTGTAAACGTAGACATGAGAGGAGCTTTTCCAATTTTGTCACATCTGAAAAAATCTACCAGAGCAACGTAGCCTGAACCACATCCCTACAATTTTTATGGTTGTCTCATGGGAGATGTCTGTAGAATCTGTGATTAAATTTAAGGAGGAAAACAGTGCATTTGCTACAGAGCGTTTCTTACTGAACTTTCCAAAAGAGAGTATTTATGCAGACGCTGCAAGTCTGTGATTGATCATTCTGATTATCTTATGTGCTCAATGTCACTTAAATCCCACACTCAGGATTGTCCCAGAATTCATTCTAATCAAATGTTATTGCAAGTCTTATTTAAAAATATGAACTCTGCCAGAAACTGAAACAATCCTATCACTTAGCAGTATTTGCTGCTATCACTACTGACAGTGGTTGTGGGAGCCATTTCATAACTCTGAAATTTGAAAAGACATAAAGATGTCACCTGGATATACCCTGATGAAAAGCTATCAAACACCCTTGTTGCTGAGGGAGTACTGAGTGAGGTCAGTTCTGAGAAGTCTCTGATTTTGCCGGTATTGATACACTGCAGACCAGAGTACAGCAGAAGTACAGAAGGGGAGTTGCACCGGGAGAGAATTTGCTTAGTGAAAATATAGGTACACAGTGCACATAAAAAAATTATCCTCATTTGCAGCTGTCCAACAGCGCCTTATAAGCTGGATTAATTTTTATACATTTATGTTGCCAGGTTTTAGGTTAAAATAACTTAGCTTCTATTAATCTTTTTAAAAGACCCGTACAGATCCACTTCAAAGCTGCCTGATCTTGTTCTCCTTTTCCATTAAATCCATGAAAATGTCTCTAGAGGATATTTTGCTAATCCTCTTCTGAATTTGAACTGTGTTTTCTTTTCTTTACTGAGCTCCCAGTTGGAGGAGAATTGCTGTTATTTGCTTGATGAGCTACTCATCTGTCAGGAAGCTCCTTGAAGCCAGATCACTTTCTCCTGTATTTACTCATTCTGCCATGCATAGAAGATGTGTCTTGACATCATGTCATCAGCTACAAGGACATAGAAATAGTATTTTGTATAACTTTTAGACTAGTTTAATAAATAGTTTGCAAAGACTGGACAGGCCAAAGCACTATTACTAGAAGTTTTTATGCCAATAAAACTTCATAAAAGGACCACACAAGGCTGGTTATAGCCAGCAATTTGTGTGTTTAGATGCGATGTTACAGCTGGAATCCCAACAGGAAACTTTGGCCAACTTGGATTTGTTCTAGAACGGAGATCACTAGAATTTAAAAACCAGTTAGTGTGGTCCTCCAGCCTACAGCAGCTCTGCTGATTGATACAGGTCTGCTGACATTGGGTGCAGCCTTTTTCTTGAAATACTTTGCCCCTTTGGGAGACTGAAACACTTTGCCAGGGGTTAATTTTCACAGAATCACAGAATCACCGAATATTCATGGTTGAAAGGGACCCTTGGGATCATGGAGTCCAACCACCAAAAAAAACCCAAAGCAACACCCACCCCCACCCCCCCCAAACCACCACACGCACACATCACACCCACCCACAGACAGACAAAACCCAACAATCTCAGGGAATAGAGCATGCCCGGAAGTGCCCCGTCTACACATTTCTNCTCCAAACTAAACATGCCCAGTTCCCTCAGCCTCTCCTCGTAGGACTTGTTCTCCAGACCCCTCCCCAGCTTGGTGGCTCTCCTCTGGACACGCTCCAGCAGCTCAATGTCCTTCCTGTAGTGAGGGGTCCAGAACTGGACACAGCCCTCGAGGTGAGGCCTCACCAGTGCCCAGCACAGAGGCACCATCACTGCCCTACTCCTGCTGGCGAGACTGTTCCTGACACAGGCCAGGATGCTGTTGGCCTTCTTGGCCACCTGGGCACAGTGCTGGCTCCTGTTCAGCCAGCTGTCCACCAACACCCCCAGGTCCTTTTCTTCTGGGCAGCTCTCCAGCCACTCTGCCCCCAGCCTGTAGCGCTGCCTGGGGTTGTTGTGACCATTTTCTTCATCCATCCTTGTTAGTGCTATGTGCTGTTCAGACTTACAGACCAGAAAAGGACATTTACCTGTCAGTGTCCAACTTTGCTGGGTTTTGTGCTTTTTATATTTCCTATGAGGATCAAATGCACAATTCTAAGATTTTCTTTATATTCTGCATAGGCTTATCCCTAAATGCCTTGCTTGTTCTTCCAGAAGAAGCATAGGAACAAGTGGTGGGATCCAAAAGGCGGTTTGGCAAGATGCCACCTCAGAGATTTTATCCCTTCCCATCTAGATAGATGTGCATCCAATTGCTGTTTGAATAGCCCTGTTGTTTCTGCCCCAGAGAACTTGCCCAGTGGTGATATAATCAGTGGATGCTTTTGTGACAACCAGGCCGCACAGCTTCTGCTGTGCTGTGCAGCTTCTCCCATTTACTGTGGCTGCAGACACTTCTCTCAAACTGTCCTTTCCAGTTAGGACTGCAGTGGAATTATTCATTTCAGGGGACAATGGATCAGACCTTAACAAATAACAAAAATGCTACAGCAACAGATATATGCATTTTCAGGAAAATTTTGATGTAAAAGGTTTCTAACGTTGTTAGTGAGCCTCGCTTTTCTCTCGTTTCAGGTGCATTAAGTAAATTCTTTGATGTAGCTTGCTCATCTAGAAGGTAGTGGTGTGACACCTGTCTATACTACGCTACTTTTTAAGAGATATATGTTTATAGACTGTTTCGAAGTTGAAGAAGACTAGTTGGACTGACTTAATAGTTCTTTCTTTTGAGACCTAAGGAAAATTAGTTCTTCAAAATATATGTCTTCGGAGCTATTAAATATTTTTTTTGGCAGCAGCATGGCCATTTCTTTGTGAAGACTTGGCATCAAAGATAAACTGCAAGCTGCATCAAGAAGCCTGAACTGGTTTTTATAGGTAATAAAGTATTATTCTCTACCTATTTTGCCTAAAAGTTAAGATCCAAACCAACCTCTAGTGGAGGTGTCCCTGACCAGGGCAGGGGGGTTGGAACTGGATAATCTTTAAGGTCCCTTCCAACTCTAACGATTCCGTGATTCTATTTCAGCTTAGAAATGGTATCAACCTGTGAGTATCATTTTTGTTAAACCCTTTCTCTCAAAAGAGAAAACATATTGGAAGTGTAAGGCAAATGAAAATGAAGTACTTTATTTGTACAAAATTTTGGAAATGCTAAGAGTTTAGATAAATACTGTTCACTTGGTGAAACTAGTTACAATACACCAGCAAAGGTAATCACAGAAAATGATTTTACTTTTCCTATTGAGTTTTCACTTGTATGTGCCTAATGGAAGAATGGTGTTACAGCCATTAGCCTAGCATTTTCTCCAGTGATACGTTAATTTGATGCAGAAAGGAAGTTGTTACAACCTCCAGATGAAAGTTTCAGCTGATCAGTTTTGGATAGGCTGTAAATGTTGTCTGGGTGCACGTAGCTGTGGCATCCTATAAGCAGGCCAGTGGAAGGAGCCGCTCAATGTACAACAGCAGTCAGAAATGGCTGTTTGTAAAGTAGTGCAATGAAGGAATTATAGAGCCCCTATGGAATTAAAGAAATGGCTATCCATCTTGAATACAGAATTGGAAATCTAATTTTCAAAGGGATGTTGCAGAAGCTGAAGAGTTTCAATAAAAAGGCAGTGAGATGACAACAGACATTCAAATTTTGCCCTTACTTTTTTTCTCAGAGATGACCAAGTGGTGTAAGAGAAGAAAAGCACTAAACAAAAGGAATGGGATTGTCATTCAAAATGGTATTTTGATAATGACCGGTTTTATTTTATAAAACATTGCACAAGTGGTACCTTATAATTTTTTTTTTTGCTTTTTTTGCTTGAATATCCCCTTCCTGTATACAGAGGAAAGAACTCAGCGATAAAGTTAAGTGTCTAGAGGACTCACAAACATTTAATGTTTCTGTGAGATTTTTCAGTTATACAATTGTGAGTAGAATGCAATTGTGAGGGATATCAGCTTTCATCTTTTATAATAAAGTCGGCATTGCCTATGGCAATTATTATTGAAATGTTTCTTTATTTTAAGTAACAGAGTTGGTCTTGTGCTGGTTACTTATAAACAGAAAGTATAACGCCTCCTAACTTCTTAAAATTAATTCAGTCACATCCTCTCTTTTCCCCAGAAGTACTGTTTTACTAGATAAGTCATAGTTCTGTGCAAATGTGCTTTGCACTGGGGTAAGAACACCGAATATGGTATTAATCAAACTTTTAACTGGGTCAAATACTCAGCTGAATATAAACTGGCTGAGGTCCGCTGGAGATCTGCCAATATGCAGATCTGGCCCAGAACATTTGATGAAGCTAATACTGAATGCATTCTTCAAATGGTGCCCTTGCCCAGGATTGCATATTAGGTGGAATTAATCACAGACTAGAATAGATTAACAGTTTATAATAACAGCAAACTACAAAAAACCAAACAAACACCACCATCCTCAACCAAGTCACATGTTTTCCTGTTATATTCCTTTTCAAAGCCAGTTATCTCCTTTCCTGCTCCAACATTGTTGCAACTGATTAGGTTAGCTATAATAACAAAAGTTCATTACAATAATTTCTTTTAAAGAACATTGGTTTTGTATAACAGAATCATAGAATGGTTAGAGTTGGAAGGGACCTTAGAGATCATCACATCCCAGCCGCCCCTGCCCTGGGCAGGGACACCTCCCACCAGACCAGGTTGCTCCAAGCCCCATCCAGCCTGGCCTTGAACCCCTCCAGGGCCGGGGCAGCCACAACTTCCCTGGGCAACCTGTTCCAGTGCCTCACCACCCTCCAGTAAAGAATTTCTTCCTAATATCTAATCTAAATCTCCCCTCTCCAATTTAAAATGATTACCCTTGTCCTATAACTAGGGCGTCATTCCTATCTTTTGGTTTTAGTTTGTTTTTGTTTTGATGTCCCATGTTTCAAGGATGGAGCCCTTACCCTATTGGCTACAGTTCTGAGAAGAGCAATAAGGATGACCACAGATTTACTGAAACATTCACAGGAGGAGTGAAAAATAGTCTTAATCTGTGCAAAAACCTTGTGCAAAGAGAAAGGAATTTCAAGACCATGGCGAATTAGACTACTTCTAAGTAGAATGAAATTGCAGCAATGAATATTCAGGCTAGGTAACTGAGAAAACTTGAAAATGCTAATGACAGTAAAGCAGTAAGCTGGACTAATAAATTTATAATCTGACATAAAATTCCATGATACTTTTCTCCAAATGTGTGTGAGAACTTCAAGTTCAAAAATCTACTCTTTATTCAGTGCTAGTGCACTACAACTTCAATAGATATATCAGCTTTCCAGTTTGAGACACCCATGTCATCATAGACTTTTTTCTCGCCTCATCCTTGTTGACCTTTTTGTGCTTTTAGCTTTACACACAAATACTAAACGATTCACTGGTATGCAGCTCAAACAAAATGACATGAGCTTCCTTCTGCATCTTCTCTCTGTTTATATACCACCAATGCCCAATGTGTGCTGAAAGCTGAAATGGTGTGATACCAAGAGTGAATCTCCTTCCTGTTCAATCCTGCCCTAAGCAGAATGTTGTTTCTCTTTTGTGATGGAGAATGCTGGCTCCATCCTTAACAAACTTGTCTTCAGCCCAGTCCCACCCACTTACCCCTTCCTTGCCTCAGGTGACTGTGGCAGAGCAGTTACCTGTTCTTTTTCCAGACTGATAACCAAAATCACGCGTATCCGCTTGCTTCTACCAGCTAGAAAAAAGAACCCCATCAAAACCAAATAAAAACCCCCATTTCATCATGGACAAAAAGGCTAAAATACTCCCGCACAAGCCTACCCCTTCATGAAGTGTGAGCAAACTTTGTCTTTCTGTCGTCAATGTTTTCCCTTCAGAGAAGGAAAGCAACCACGAGGACTGGGTGCCTGTGAGTTGGTCATGCATGGGCTGGGGCAGTCCCGCTTCCACTGACAAGCAGCGGAAAACCAGGGATTTCTGTATGCTGCCATCCATGCCACATCATCATGCTCCCATTGCATTATTAACATAGTATGAATCATAATTCTGTCTCAGAGGATGCTTACAATATTTTATTTAAACTTTTTTACCAGTTATGTAAATCTAAGAAAAATCTAGAAGGACATGAAGACCTGTGATATTCAAGCAAAAAAGCACCTTTGTGTTCACTATCTATCTAAATGCACCCCTCATGTCTGACTAAAGCTTGATGCTGCAGTGAAACAAGGGAGAAATCCTTTGGAGGGAGTTAAGACACATTTTCTTTCTACCACCTGAGTTTTAGCCTTTTACGATCTATTAAAGAAGCTCCTTTCCATGGTGAATGTAGGCTCTTATAAAAGCCTGTTCAACTGAACTTCATGGTGAACACAAGGGCAAGTCTCTGCAGGACATGAATGCCTATTGCATTGCTCCGTGTTTGCCTGTGCCCTCTGTTGGTTTAACCAGCTTACATACACTGTAGCGTAAGGGTTGCCTGCAGGCTCAAACAAAGAACGCTGCTACCTTACATGGCTGGCAGCTATACCAGGGAAGGGCCAGAAATTAGTTATTTCTGTCTGTTCATCCTCTGCCAGAAGTCTAGGTTTGGGAAGGTGCAGGGGTAGAAAACATTGCAAAGGGATGACATATCACAGCTGCTGACGCTTCCCTTTCCAGCCCAGTTGTCCTCAGGACACTCTGTCCCATGCCCCACGACATGGAGACCCTACCTCCACATCTCACCTCAGGCAGCAGAGGAGGACTCAGCTGCAACGCTCACTAAACAGTCTTTGCTAATCTTGACAGTAAATGTATTGCTTGGGCAAGTGCATGGAGTGTGTTTCCTCTGCCATCAAAAGCAGCGATATGGGTCTTGTCAAAAAATCTGGGCATACAACAGTGAAAAACAATGTCATGTTTATTATAGGACTGTGTAGAGACAAACAGAAGAAGGCTGCGTTGTGCAAAGTGCTATCCCTGGTTGGTGAGGCTGTGCTCACACACAGCCTATAAACACACTTCAATGAAGTAGAGGAGGCGTTTTGCCCTTTTCTCTGTTCACTACAGAAAAAGACACACACATGCACTGTCACAGGCAGATACAGCCCAGTCTATAAAGCAGCAGGAGTACCACAATAACATGTAAAAAGGTTGGGGACGATGACTGAATTTTTCTAAAAAGGGAGTTAAGCTTCTATAGAGAAAGGTGAAGGAGAAGGCGGCAGGCAGTGGGAGGTGAGGCAAGAACAGAAACCAGGTGAAATGATTTTGTGCAGGAAGAAAGATGCAAACACATGGATAGGCTGCAGTTAAGGAAAGTCAGCCCCAACACCATGAAGAGCCTTTAGGTGTCTTTCCTCTGTGTTACTCAAATGTCTCTAAATCTACATAAAACCTGTATGCCAGCCATGTAAGTATGCATACCAAGGGCAGTACATGGAAAGTTAAGTGGGTATGGAAGTGTGTGGAAGGGCAGGGAGAAGAGGAAGGATAAGACCTAGGGACAAAGATTTGAGTGTTATTTAAGTATAAAACAGGTTTTTTCAGTGTTATCTAGAGACTTACTTGAGCCTGTATCTACATCTTTCAGTGTCTAAGTATCTGCAAGAGTATGGCTTGAAGATTCAGTTCCTTTTCTATACGGCTCTTATCCACAGCTGCTCTAAAATAATTAGATCAATGCTGCTGCTAACTGATGGTGCCTTTTCATAGTATGGAACTGATGGTCTTGAACCTCGTTGTATAGTGCTGTTCCTAGAAAAAAGAACTTGAAAAAAAAAAAGTTGCAGTCTACTGCACTGCAATAATCCTTGGCCTGTGTGTAGAGAGGGTAGCCCTGTGGCTGGTGCTTGCAGGGCCCTAGAGGGGAGGGCTGGGGCTGGCTCTAGCTCTCTGAGGAGCTCAGCAGTTTTTAACAAACTTCCTGATACTTCTCAAAGTCAAGGCTACAACAACAAAGTAATTCTTTTTCCTGAGGTGACATTAGGATAAGTTTTGCCATATTTCTTGTTAAGCGTTTGAATAAAAATAGTTCCTGGTTGTGTTGTAAATAAATGCCCAATACACTTACCACATGATTGGCAGTAGAGGATATACTGGAAAGGGAAATGACCTGTTTTCCATCTGATTGTTTAAAAGCAAGTCTAAAATTCGGGATTATGAGTCCCAGACATTGTTAATATTAAGTTAGCTTAAGAGAAACAAATGTTGTGCACGCATGTTGTGAAAAACATTAAGCGGTCACAGGTTTTGGACACAGCAATGAAAATTGTCAGCAGAAGAGATTCTGTGAAGCACATATTAACTTACAGTTATTGAGGTGACATGTAAGTATTTTAAAGGCTTGTGTATTTCAGGGCATAGCCTGCTGTGATTCATTAGAAAGACATGAAAAAAATACAGAAAATATATTCATTCTTCTGATGTCCCAGCGCAGGAAGAAAAAGCCTCAGCGCAGCCCCAAGGAAAGTCTACTCCAGTACCAGTTTAGCCCCAATCATACCAAGTATAATGTGGAGTTTTCCAAGGCTTCACCTGTCTCTGTTCTGTCTTGCTGTTTATGTCATGTAATAAGAATTATTGCTTATCTCTTGTCCTGATCTGGCTGGTCAGTGCATACGGCGTATAATGCTATTTGCTTTATCTTTGGAGTTCAATTACTCCTTATCTTTCTGTTGGGTTTATGAAGAAGGTAGAGCCAATTGATTTTTTTTCCCAAAATATGTATGGCAAGGTAGGCAACCAAAGAATAAAATTATATTTTATAAACAGGATCAATCGGATGGTATTGGAACCACGTACACATAACAGGGCAAAGATAGACACAGGTCTGGTATATGTTTCTGGATAAACCCAAGATACTGAAAATACACTCTTTCCAAAGTGAGCTTCTTCAGAGGAAGGATAAAACCTGTTGTGAAAAACGTCTTGCAGGTACTTACTGTTGAAGTATGAATTGTAGCAATATATTGGCGATAATACTTATTAACAGAACAAAACCAGCTTACAATTGATTAACTATGAAGTGCAAAGTGCTCTTGTTAGGTGGAGTTACTTCTGAGGCCAGTTAAGAAAATTCCACTGAAGCTAGAACCTCCTATTTCTGTGAAAAATACTGTTAATCTGGCATGCTGTCCAAGCCCATGAGTTCATTATAAAATTGTGGCTCTATAGCTAATAAAAATAAACAATGCAATATACTTCAAAAGCGGAGTACTAGACATGAAAGAGAGCAAATACCACTAAGTATATGAGTATGAGTGGGTGGAAGAAGACTTTTTTTTTTTTTTCTGTCATAAGAGTAGTTCCAAACAGTGCAAATATTTGAATTCACGACCCCGACTTTCAGCAAAATATGGTGGAGGTGAAATGGCATGTGTCACTGTTTAGCTGCTGTTATGGAGATGGAGAACAGCGAGGAAAACGAACGGAAAAGTGAGCTGACTAGACAAGCTTTTCAAGTGGTGCAAATAACAGAGTTGAAAGTTTAGGACAAGGCACAAAAATCTCTAAAATGTAGAAAAATCCAAGACAGTGGTTAAAAGTTGTATACAGCCTAAATCCCTTGTGGCTGGGGATGACAGCACCAACTAGGTACTGCCAGTGAGTCAGACAGATAAAATCTTTACAACAAAACATTAGAAGGAGTGTAAGCATTTAATGTTTCTAAACAGCAGGGTTCTGAGACTAATGGAAGGCAACAGGGGGAGAACTTTGAACTCTCTTCAGATGTTTCAGCTGTTTTATGTATTTATGCTTTGTATTATTCAGATATGTATTTGGCAGAACAAAGATTTTTGGATATGGTTTTTCCTAGTTAAGCTGATTGATATTAACACAGTCAAAATTGCAAATGACATATAAAGATTTGTGTATCTTGCACATACTGACAATCAATAAAAACAAGCAGTACTTTTATATGTTAACTCAATCTGCCTTTATTAAATGGGGCTGAAATCGCTTCAATGATACAGAAATATTAAAATGCATCTTTTAATGTTATTTCAGTGAATCTCCCCTCTGACACCACTGCAAAATTAGGTTTGTAAATATTTTTGTGATATGGCCTCTGGTGCCAAGGAATTTTAGCTGTGGATCAGGAACCTGGTATCCAGGCTTTCCATTCTACAAACCATGGGTCCAACAGTATATGAGAGCAAATATAAAGGAGTTGGCAGGGGAAAGCAGTAAACCAATGAAGAAAGATGAGTATACTCAGTATACTCTCCACTGGGTTAAAAACTGGCTGGAGGGCTGGGCCTAGAGAGTGGTGGTGAATGGAGTCAAATCCACTTGGCGGCCGGTCATGAGTGGTGTCCCACAGGGCTCGGTACTGGGACCCGTTCTCTTTAACATCTTTATCAATAATCTGGACGAGGGGATCGAGTGCACCCTCAGTCAGTTCGCAGACGACACCAAGCTGGGTGGCAGTGTCGACCTGCTGGAGGGTAGAGAGGCTTTGCAGAGGGATCTGGACAGGCTGGATCGATGGGCTGAGACCAACGGGATGAGTTTCAATAAGGCCAAGTGCTGGGTCCTGCCCTTGGGTCACACCAACCCCCTGCAGCGCTCCAGGCTGGGGGCAGAGTGGCTGGAGCTGCCTGGCAGAAAAGGACCTGGGGGTGTTGGTGGACAGCCGGCTGAACAGGAGCCAGCAGTGTGCCCAGGTGGCCAAGAAGGCCAATGGTATCCTGGCCTGTGTCAGGAACAGTGTGGGGAGTAGGACTTGGGAGGTGATGGTCCCCCTGTCCTGGGCACTGGTGAGGCCCCACCTCGAGGGCTGTGTCCAGTTTTGGGCCCCTTACCACAAAAAAGACATTGAGGTGCTGGAGCGGGTCCAGAGAAGGGCAACGAAGCTGGTGAGGGGTCAGGAGAGTAAGTCTTATGAGGAGAGGCTGAGGGAGCTGAGGTTGTTCAGTCTGGAGAAGAGGAGGCTGAGGGGAGACCTTATCATGCTCTATAACTACCTGAAGGGGAGTGTAGAGAAGCGGGGGTTGGTGTTGTCTCCCAAGTCACAGGAAATTTCCTCAAATTGCACCAGGGGAGGTTTAGATTGGATATTAGTAAATATTTCTTCACTGAAAGGGTTATCAAGCATTGGAATGGGCTGCCCAGGGAATTGGTGAGGCATCATCCCTGGAGGTGTTCAAAAGATCGGTAGACATGGTCCTCAGGAATATGGTTTAGTAATTTTTATTTCCTATTTCTTATTTATTTTTTTGTCAGAGTTAGGTTGATGGTTGGACTGGATGATCTTTAAGGTCCTTTCCAACCTAGACTATGATTCTATGAAATGATTCTATCTAGATTCTATGATTCTGTGATTCTATGATTCTATGAAAGATTGTAAACAACATAGTAGGTTGTGAGATCAAGACTATTGGTTCACAATTTATGTTGAAGGTTGGCTATATGTTATTTTTTGAGGGATAATGGAAAAGGAAATGTTTAAGATCAGCCTTCTGTGTTTACACACAGTTCTTTGCCCAGAACAAACACAATAGTGCAGTGTAAGCTATGAAGGCTTCATTGGCCTCCCCAAGCAAGGAATTAAGTCCCAGTAATGGAAT
Source organism: Arenaria interpres (assembly GCA_013399435.1). Lineage (NCBI taxonomy): Eukaryota > Metazoa > Chordata > Aves > Charadriiformes > Scolopacidae > Arenaria > Arenaria interpres. Next base: position 15,841 of record VXAK01008486.1, read on the forward strand.
GAGAGATGGTGTGGGTAGTGAAGGACAGTTTCAATTTGATACTACAGAGACGGAGAAAAAATAATGGATAGCTGGGAAGAACCCTGGATTAGGAAAGTCAACGTCTAAATGAATGTAAGCTGTTTAAGCTTTTATTTGTCAAGGCTAGAGAACTGACTGGTACAATGTAGTGTTGCAAGATGAGAACCTTCACCAACTTGACGGCTAAAGAAGAATTTCTTGGAGAGTCTGTAAGTTTAACAATTTTTACTGAAGTTTATTAACAGGGTCACAGTGACAGTGTACTGCTGCAGGAACCTCTGTCATACAGTGTGCTTAAAAATAATCTAGAAAAGCAGGTGAGTAGTAAGATGAAAATTATTTGCTTATACCAGTAAGTTTCTGTGGGTAGTTTCCTTTTAAGTGATGACTGAATTAGGTTTCTTCATCCTGGAAAAGATGTGAGGAAGGATATGATAGACGTGAGAAAAAAAACACTAGTGACTTGGAAAGGGACTAATTGTGTTGGATTAGGCTGGAATTGAGAATTGGGGCATAATGGGAAGCTAGAGAGTGTCAGGTTCAAGGCAAACAAAAGGTGGTAATTCTTCAAGCAACATGCAGTTAAGCTGTGGAAAGTCTTGCATTCACAATATCCTGTGGCTAAAGGTTATGTGGGAGGCAAGATTATTATATGCCACTTAGGCATACAATATGAGGGCTCCTCCAATGCCCTCATATCCAATGAGGGCTACTAAATGCACAGGAAATGCGCCTAGCTCCTCAAGTTGCAAATGGGTGACTTGGTCAGAGGAAGAGTTAAATATCCTTCTTTATTATTGCATTTATTTATTTATTTATTTTCTGGGTTCAGCTATTGTTGGAGATGAGGAACAGGATTTAATGAACTTCTGGTATGGATTCCTTTAGTGTTGTGTTCTGGAAAGAGTTGGATTAATGGCGTTCTCTTAAAGCCCATTTGAGAAGATGAAGGTAAATGAAAAAATCCTCCAAAAATCACATGAAATAAATAGACAATGAGAACAGCCAAAAATCAAGGTAGGATAAGATTTTAAAGGCAATAAGTGTGGTTGTCGCCTATGCTAAAGTTGAATAAAGAAGGATGTTTCCATCACCCTGATTAATAAAATTTGAAATGTTTTCATAATTGAAAATATATCTTAGACAAAGGTGAATGTAGTCTTTATACTTTCTCTTCCAGACTAACAAAATATTCTCATTGAAATACTGATTTCACAATGTGAAACAGATGTATGATTATTTACGGGGATCATAAACTGTTTGGCTAATAAGTACAAAATATAATAAACTTATTTATTCCAGATCTATTTCCAGCCAACAGCCAATTGAAAAGTTGTTAAAAATATTCAGTGAAACAATAATATTATCTCCTGAAAAACATATAAGTTAGTATTTGTGAAAACAGAAATGTCAATCATTCTTTCAAAATATGATTAAATTAATTTCACGTTTTGTCAGTGGCTGTGTCTTCAAAGGGTCTAACATGATACAAAGTGTGCCATGCAAAGAGTAAGCAATATCCTAAAGCTAGCTCAAGAAAAAAATCACACATACAGATAGGGGGGACAAAGGTGGGGTAGTGCAGAGAGGGAGGAAAGAAAGGAAACGTCTGAAACTTACATACAAAAAAGTTAGATTTTCATAGCTATATAAGTAATATTATGTAGTAAGTTTTTTAATATTTAGATGGTTTTGACGAGATACCAGGCTATATATGGACACCTAAATACTTATGAAAATCTGGATCTGCTCATCTTAAATTACATGTGCAAAACCACATTTATATTACACACATTCTTCTCCCCTCCAGCGCTTAATTTTTTTCTCTCAAAAATTTTATGCAAAAGAAAATAATCATAACCGAAGCCTGACATTAATAAGAGAGAAAATACACTTTCTGAGTGAAAACTCATTGGAGGAAATAAGTGAATAGTTGAGTTCACAGGTAAGCCACTATGGAGACAAACTAGTAATGAATAGAAATAACTGGCTATAGTTTATTGCACACTGTTACTTAAATACTGTTACCACTTTTTGGCCTGAATTACTAGTTCTAAACTTGATGCCTTGCAGATTTTTTCTACAGAGCAGGAGTAAATGATAAAGAAGATACATGTCTTTGATATATTTCTCTTTGATTGCAAATGTAAATAGTCTGGAGGAAAAAAGAGAAAACTAACAAATTGGACCAGTTTCCTCTGCTGCATTTCCAAGATCTGTTAGGTGAGATAAAGCCTTTTTTCTCATGCACTCTGAGAAAATAGAGCACTCATGCTCTATTGAACCTACTTCCCCTTTTCTTTTTCCTTCCATCTATTTTTTCAGTTCATAGCTTTCTCTTTTAGTGCAGCAGGAGAACTAGTGCACATGGAAGATCCTGTAGATCCTAGTAATTCAAACTCTTGTATGCAAATGAAATCTCTTTATATTTGTTAGAAATGAGCCCTTATGTTTTTGTATAGATGGCATGAAGCCTGGGACTTTGCCGTACTGGAGTTTAACTTTTGACTCCATGGTATAGCTGGTCTTAAGTAGAAAATATAAGGAAGTCAAATATCTTGACTGAGGTCACAGAAATCCTGTGATGAAGGTGAGCATTTTATCCTGACTTCGCTCTAGCAAGTTCCACCAAGTCTTTTTTTAGGCGTTCGATCCTTCAGAGGTTTATAATATTCCCAAAGGTCTAAAAAACTATATATCTTGAATACAGTTTTCTATTCAGTACATAATACCTAGGAGCAGGTGTCCTAGGAGACAGTCTGGTTTATCAAGGTTAGGTTATCAGATTAATACTCTTCACCATATGGACACAAATTAACTTATACCATGTCAGAAATGATGCAGTCATCTCATCCTTTGTATGAGGTCAGAGACGGTCACTAGGCAGAATCATAGACTGGTTTAGGTTCAAAGGGAGACCTTAAAGATCATTTAGTTCCAAACCCCTTTCATGGGCAGGGACACCTCCCGCTAGACCAGACTGCTTAAAGACCCATCCAGCCTAGCCTTGAACACTTCTAGTGATGGGGCATCTAAAATTGCCCTGTGCAATCTTTTCCAGTGTCTTCCCACCCTCATAGTGAAAAATTTCTTTCTGATACCTAATCTAAACCTATTTTCTTCCAGTTTGAAGCCATTACCCCTCGTCCTGTCACTACATGCCTTCGTAAAAAGTCCCTTCCCAGCTTTCTTGTAGGCTCCCTTTAGATACTGGAAGGCTGCTATAAGGTCTTCCTGGAGTCTTCTGTTCTCCAGCCTTAACTGTTAAGTTAATGTTTGACACTTAGTACTCACTCACTGAGTACTGTGAGTACTATAAATATTTGTGATATATTTTAAAGAAACGATTCTGTAGATTATATTAATGATGACTGATTGCAGGCATTAGATAGTCACATTGAAGAAATAGCAACTGCAGCTAATTAGATCAAGCAGAAAAAAGTGCTTGAGTTACTTACACCTATCAAGGACATATCTTGAATTTTGTCCAAATTCTTACAAAATGTCTTCTAAGTGATGCCAAGGATTCCAGAGTGAAGACTGTATAATTTAATTTGAGACAGGCAGTTTTATTCCCTTCCCTTCCCTTCCCTTCCCTTCC
>VXAK01008486.1:27055-38161 GCA_013399435.1 Arenaria interpres
TTTTTCTAAACTCATAAATCTCTTTATCTCTTCCTCTACTCAATTTTTCTTAGAGGGGGGGAGGAGAGGACATCTGTCATTCTGATTGGTCAATCCTGTCAAAACCATGACAGTTATGCATAAGCATGTTTATTGGCAGCTTAGAGTTAATGAGCCATTATGTTCCACTAATAAACTACCACAAAGGTTAACTGCGTGCTAATGTTGTATATGTGGATGGGACAGATGGGGGTTTGTTCTGTTCATGGGTCTTTTTTGTGATATTTCTCTGGGAGGTGGGGTGGACAGGCAGAAAAGAGTTCTTTACCATGTTCTGGTTGCTGTCTGGAGGGCTTTGGAAGGCTCTGCCTGAGAGTCATTTGAGTAAGTGGGAACCAAGCCCCTTCATGAGTTTGAGTTGGTGCCAGTAAGGGTGACCATAGTGGTGAATTGGGAGTAGCCAAAGTAACCAGGACTTACTGGAAGGGAAGACGTTCATCCTAAAGATCAATGGAAGGCAGCACTGGGTTTCCTGTGATTCTGAAAATTGCTGACTTGTTGTATTGAGAATGTAGCTGGAAAGCTTTTTACAAGCCCACTGCAAAGAGACAGTGGGCTGTGAGATATATTTATGACCTCCTTTTATTTCTCTCCTGGCTTGTACTGAATGTTTTCTCCTTTGAGAGGTGACCCTAGGAGATAGTAAACCTTTCCAGTTCTTATGGTCCCTGTATTCTTTTTTTTTTTTTTTGTTCAGAACTTTACAAAGCTACTTAACAAATAGAAAGAAGGTTCAAAATTCTCCACAAAAGGTGAAATGGACGATGTCTTATTTTTGTCACTCACTTGAAAAATTAAATTTCTGTCATTCATTTCTCTGACTTATATTCAGGTTTCCCTACTTTCCCATTAGTAGTGGGCAGGAGAGAAGCACAGTGGTGGTGGGGCAAAATCCTTCTCCCCCACTCCCTTTCCCACCTCCTTTGCTTACTCTGGGTCTTTCTGTACCCTGGAGGCTGTGATGACCTTGCATTGTCTTTTTTCCCCTCTCTTTCTACAATTGAAAAGATTTATGTTTGTCTATAACCTACTTGGACTCCACCCGGGTCATGCCAGCTTCACACTCACAAACAAAGAGCTGTTTCCAAAGTCCTCTCCTCTTGGGCATCCCCTTTTGGCTCAAATTGTCTTCCCCCAGGACTTTGATTTTCTTGCTAGGGCTGCAAAATTTAGCTCCAAAGAGTGGTCGCGTGGTTCTTTGTTCCCAGCTGAGGCTTAAACCACGACACTGGTTTTAGTAAAAATACTTAAAAAAACCTGCAGCAGTAAGAATTACCTCTGTATTCAATGCTGTTTTCTTAAAATCATAGAAACTGCCATTCCACGTTCTTTAGGAATTCTTTTACATAAAATGAGTAATATTTTAGTTTATTCTCTGACATGAAACGTTTGAAACAGAAATAATCATTATGATCTCTGCTATATCTGGGGAACAAGGAGTCCACACTTTCTTTCAGGTGGCTTCCAAAAAAAAAAAACAACCCCTAGATTTGATCACCTTTTCTGACTTCTAAGCTCTGAGACGAACAAGAAGAGAAGTAACAGCAGACAGGACAAGAAGAGTCCAGCTGATTTGATATATTTACTGTTCTTCCTGCATCACTGAGCCTTTGAAGTTTTTCATCAGAAATGTCATGGAGGCTGTTGAAATCTGAGACATCTCTGAAGTCAGGATTTTCAACTGTGCTATGTGTAAAGCTGTGTTACTGCATCAGCTTTGACATTCACAACGAGTAGGCTGGGATTGTTCCTAAGATGTCTTGGAACTGCTGAGCAGACAGAACTCCTTGGTTGACTCTTAAGACCACTATGTGTTTATTAGGAATTACATATCTGTTCTGAAAAACAGAGTTCTGTTGTAATGAAATTACTTAAATTGAACTACTCTGAAAGTAGGAAAGGAAGGGAAAAAAACACCCAAAAATGGATAAAGGGTAACCAGTTAATTCACCTTTTTAAAATATCTGGTGTGGAGGAAAACTTTTATGTATATGGCCTGTCATCTCTTCACACTGTGGTTGAGGACATCCCAATGCCAGAGTTTCCATCTGTACCTTTGTGCTCAATGGTCTTTGATAGTTTTAATGGCAAATTTATTTTTAATTATTTTTTGTTTTTAACCATCTCTAAATGCCTATGACTTACAATATCCAGAGGCAGTAAATTCAACAGTTTAGTTACTCATTTTAAAAAAGGAAAAGGGGCTTTTGATTCTGTGTAAAGAGTATCTGATAGTTTTACTCAATAGCCCCTAGATGTGAAGGAGGGAGCAAACAACTGTGTAAACATCTCTACTATTCATACTTCTACAGATTTGCTTACTCCTTCTGTCACCTCTTTTTAAAGTCAGATTTTAATCTCAAATGCTTGCCACTTTTCTAGCTGTCCTATACCCTTCTAAGAGACCTACTGCAAGTTATGTGAAAAAAAACCAGCTGTTGCATTTTTTCTGTTAGTATCTTTCACTTATGCAAGACACCAGAATATTGCTTACCTGCTTTGGATATGAACTCTGATTAACTGGCATCATGACACATTTTGGATAGTATAATCAATGAATATTTGCAATGTTCTGTATGAAGAATTTGTGCATTAAAAATATGCTTAATAGCCTGTGGAGAGATAACTTTTGCAGCCATCATCCAGACAGCACTGAGCAGGTAGTAATTCCCAGCTGTATGCCTAAGTGTGGACTTAAAAGTTTAATTAGTATTTTTTTTCCAAAAAACTCCACCAAAGAACTTTTTTGTTTATCTCTTTGGCTTAGAACCGATGTTGTGAAGGGCTTTCTTTCAAAGAAATGCATAAAGTTTAATTTTAGTAAGTATCTGCAAACAAAATAAATAAGCACTAATTTAATAAGACTAATTAGAGGTCTGGAATTTTAAAAATAGGTGAAACAAATAAGACTAAGTATTAAAAATAGGTGGTTTAAGATATTCTGAATCAAATTACTTAATAGTAACTTGTAGTGAGTGAATTTAATAAAATCTTGATTATTAACAACAGTTTTATTAACGCCTGATCAGAAATTATTAGTATTTGATTAATAAGTATTAATAACTGGAAGGATTATTAGTCCCCAATCCCCCTAAAAGTCTGAATGCTTTGTATGAACCTTCAAATACCTTTTATGCAGCTTCAACTCTTCAAGTGACTATACATATTGCAAATCGTAGGAAAACAGGATTTTTCTTGAAATATCCTTTAACACATTCTTGCTTGAATTATGTTACAGCTGAAGTTAGGAAGTACATAGATTGGCAAAAGTGAATAATTAATGGGATTGACCCATCCATTGACACGGTTTAGAATCCTAGAATAATTGAGACCAAAAGGTTTGATTCAGTTTTAGGATGCAGAATAGGTTTTCTTCATTTCTTCATGTGTATATTTCCACTTGAAATGGTTCATGGGACAGAAAAGTGAAAAGATAAGAGATGCCTTTGCACTCCATTGCTCAGAGCAGCAAGGAAAACATTGGTTCTCTTGATTTCTCTCTTGCTCTAGTAGCGTATAATTTGGCTACATGTTCATGCTAAAGAACCCCCTAGGATCAAGGAGTGGTACTTTGGGGTGCTGGGCTACCAGGAGTTGTCTGTGTGATCTCTGAGCTTCTGCCCGACAGCCTTGTTTGGTAACGTTTGATCAAAGCCCCGCTACAGATCTGTCTTCTTTTCTTGCACTTCCAAGCTCTGATATTAGGTTGACAAAGGAGGGAAACATTCCTAGATGGTGTGCTGATTGGCCAGCAAAGCCCAGGAACAGCCTGGGAAAAGCGCAGCTTTGCTTTGTCTGATTTTTTTTTTTTAATTATAATTTTTTTCCCCTCTGGTCTGTGAAAGCTGTTTGTTGAGCTGCGACTGAGTTTCATCCCACTTATGGTATTTAACAGAGATGACTTGACATCTGTGAGGTATTCAAGCCTGAGATCTAACCTGATTTTATGGTCAGTAGAAAGTGTTGTGGGGTGGTTCTGTGTGTTGTGGTTTTTTCTTTATCTAATAAATGCAGCTTACGGAACATGTGTGAGAACATGGTAACTCATCTTTCTGTTGTGAGTAGTTTTTACAGTACAACTGGAAAGACTAGAAAAGCCACCTTTTTAGTTTTGAATGAGGTGCGGATTTAACTATTATTTAAATATCTCCTTTACTTACTATAACATCATTATAATTTAAAACACTGTTTTCTGCTATGAGAAAAAGAAATGAATGCTAACATGATAGCATTCACAAGTGCTCATATCAGTTGACTTAAGGTAGGAGTAAGGCTGAATCGATCTTGTTGAGAAGGAAGTGCTCTAAAGAAGTTTTGACTGTTAGATCTTCATCTAGAGTGCAGCTACTGGTAGATGCTGGTTTTAAATTGTTAAGAGACTGACGAATTCTTCACTGGCATCAGCTGAGGGGGGCGAGGTGGTGATGTAGGAAATGCAGGTGGCCACAAAATGGAGCACCAAACTCCTTGGCATCAATCTGACTTTTGTAAACATGGTGTGAGGGATACAGAAGGGGACAGATGAAAAGACTGTACTGGCTCATAGGGGAAGGCTGTTTTCTGAGAAAGAAAAGGTTTTTTGTGGCTTGTTCCCATGAACAACTGTTCTGTGATTGTTAACCAATTTAGTTCCAGCACATCTTTCTACTGAGAAATGAACAGTACAGAGAGAAGGCCTTATATAGCTTTATTTCTAATTATTTAGAGAAGAATTTTATTTTTTTAAAGTATAGTTACAGTCAGCTTCTTCAATATTGGTTGTTGTTTGCCTCTTAATGAGAATTGCACTCTGGTATAGTCCTTAGGTAGAGATGTTCCCAGCTCCAGAGGTCAAGCTAGTGCTTAGATTACTACTGCATCGCATACAGGTGCAGGAACCGACTTCTTGACTGCACTGCGTATGGGAGATGGACTGAGCCATATAGACGATGCCTGTTAGAGGCTATGTTTTTCCAGATGTTCCCCTTCTGTATATTACATATTTACTTTGATCCTGGACACAAAGATACTGCAAGTTTGTTTCTTTTGGTCTCTGCACTGTATGGTGAATATATGTTCTCAAAGTGTAGGTGGTCTTGAAAGGACACTTTGGCTTACGCCTCACAAGTTCTTGCCTTTTTCATGTAGTATGTGTATGTTTGGGGTTTTTTTTGTTGGTTTTTTGTTTATTTGTTTGTTTGGTTTTTTCTTTAAACACAGGTGTAGAGGTTCAGTCCGATTGTTTGGCAAATAATCCTCAGTGGTAAATTCTCAGGGCTGTTGATCAGTAGACCGAGGAAAGGGGTTGTTGTGTCCTTATATGAAGAATGGCTTTATGGCTGGGTTTGCATTTTTTAACTATAACTTTTCTATAATTTAATAGAAAATAAATGTGGCTTTTCATTGTAGGTGTATCTTTTCATGTCTATTACTGCTTTATATGTCATTAGGCTGTGGAAAATGTCTGTTCTCAGAATCTTTGACTAAATGATTAAAAACTCTTTCTGAAGAGGTAATAGATACTTTCTGGCTCATTGAAGTTCTCACCTCTATGTTCATTAAAGAAGTTAAGACAGCAAAGCATGCTTTTAAAGGGGTAGTCACCTATGAAGACACCGAATATCACAGGGTTACTACTTGCTCTGTGTAGCGAACAGAGACAACTAACACAGATGCAGCAGTTATCCAAGGACAAACACCGGGACCCCGAAACACTGATCAGCCCTGCATGGGACCACTTGACACTGTGCAACTATGGTAGTGATATGCTATGGTTTCTGATGCCACTTGAAGCCACTGTCCCAGGGACATCAGAAGCCTCAAGGGAGACAGGATCCAGAGGGAACAGCCAGGTCTGGGGACAAGGGAAGTACCTGGTCCCTCTCCCTGGTGGTGAGCAAGACAAGAAGTGGAGTTACAGTGCTGGACTTCAGGGCAGCAGATTTGAGTTTGTTCAATAAAGGAGAATGCAAAAACCTGTGCCTGAGATGGAATAACCCTGTGCATTAGTATGGGCCAGACAGCTGGAAAGAGGATTTGCAGGATTTTACTGGTGCAAAACAAGTTGAACTTCTTAGAAATGCTAAGAATTGCAGTATTAGGCAATAGACAAATATTAATTATCTTGGTTACATATGGGGGATTAATGCATTTAAGAGGAAATTGTTGAGTAACTACAGATAGGACAGTAAATAATTTCTCTTCAGTCATTTATGTCCCAATTTGCTGACAGTACCTGCCCAGGTAACAAATAAAGAACAGCCGGTGTATTTGGGGTAATTTGCCACACTGCCTAATCCCTTTCCTTTGGAAATCCTGGAAGAGGATAGTCTGTCAGAATTATATTCTGAATGACAAAAATATGTGATCTGTGATCTGATATGCATGTCCAGATGTTTCTGGTATGTGCTGTCTGACTTGGAAACTTCTTATTGTTTCAAGTACTGTGCTTGAATATCTGGAAAATGTTGTTCTTAGGGGTCTGCTGTTGACATAGTATCGTTATCAGAAGTCAAATCCAAAAGGGAAAGATTATTTTTTAAATCCTGGGCTGTTGGGGAAAACATAATTATTGAAGTAGTTGCCTTACATAAGGCCCTGAGGGCACTAATAGGCCCTAACAGCCCCGACCAGCCTGGCCTGGGTCCTCCACCCCACTGCCTGCCTGAGGTCCCACTTCAGCTCAGTGACGGGTGCCCTGAGTGGTATGTCAGCTTGGGCCAGGCCACCCCTACAGATGGCCCCATCTGCTGCTTCTCCTGGCTGGCCCCTAGACCTGTTTGATCCACTGCAATGATGAGGCTGTTGAAGGATCCCATTATGTGCTTGCAGCTCTGCCCATCTGCCTCAGGACTGGGGAGATGGTACCCCATCACTGAGGCAATCACCTTAGTGCCCAGCCCACCTTGCTACTCACTGGCATTTCGTGTGACACAAGGCTACCTTTAAAAGGAAAAAAGCCAAAACACTGCAACCTCTCTGAAAACCCAGTTAGCTACTACTTCTGCATGTACTTAGTCCCTAAAAGGAGTTTAGGTTTATTCTCCTCTAATCTCTGCTAGTGAAGATACCTGTCCCTTGATGTATTTGACTGGATCCTAGCCTGGATGTTTTCTGTCAAAAGCAGTGTTTTTCTCCATTTCAGGTCTTCCTCTAAAGAGTTAGTCAGGGTTGTCTGCTGTGAACAGGTATGGCATTTTATTTTCTTCTTTTCTCTCTTCCAGGAAGAAATGACTCAATATGAATGAAACAGTACCTTTTACTGAGAGCTGAGCATGGTCCTATCCATAATTATCCATTTAGAGGATGCAGCTCTACTTCTCAAAAGTCAATATTAGAAAACAAAAATAAAAAAAATATAAAAATTGCAACTGTGAGTAGCCATTATCCCAAAACATGTTTCAACAATGATACCATAAATGTGTATGAAATCTAACAGCAGAGCCATTTATCATATTTATGGTAACTTAGCGGCCAGAATTATCACCTGGGGAAAAATATTTTTTCACTGAGATGTGGTTAAACCACTCTAGTTTCAAACCTGAAAAATACTGTTTGTGGTCTTTCTTTCTTTTCTTTTTCTCTCCTTCCTACAACTCCATCTCACTTTTTACAATAGAGGTTAGGGAAGAAATATTCTGGCACATTGTGTTTTAAAATTGCTTGATCTGGGAATGAAACCGTGGTTCTTCGACACAACCTGCAGGTGGACGAGTAAAGCCAAGTGGCTAGAAGAATCTCACTTGTGGTGGGAATGGACTACCTGGAAGACTAAACAGCACCCCTCCCTGGCCTTGTCATGTACAGTAACTATTTTCTCCCTAGTACCCTTTGTGAAACTATCAAGAACAGAGCAGACGTTCTCAAATTGCTCCTTTTTTGTGAAACTGTAGCTGAGAGGTCACGGTTGGTCAGATCTTCTTGCACAATTGCATTTGGTGAATATGTGTGTTAAGTATTTTTCTCTTTGAGCTGTTACAATCATAGGAAAGGCATACAATAGTAAAAACAAAGGGCTCATAGCACTACATCTATTGCTTAAGTCAGGACAGGATAAAAGAAAGTTTGACGATCCTGGCCTGGGAAACATGAAATTAATAATGTCTTGAAACAGAGATGAATGCAAAGGAAATCTTTTGTTTTGTAACTTCTTGAGAAAAAGGATTTCTTTTACTAGCTGGTTTGTATGACTCCAAATTTTGCCATGGAAAGCACTGGGAAAATTTAATTTTTATTTTTGTCTCAGCAGAACTTTGTTTGTTGTTTTCATTGGTTAACCTGAGTTTCCTCCACCTTACAGAAGGCTTCAGTTCCTCTTGTCTTACAGCGATCTTATGACTGAAAGACTTGCTGTATACTTTACTTCTTTCTGATTGCTTTTAAGATAACATTATTGGAACATTTGTGAGGAAACTGGCTAGTACTCCTCCTTTATTAATTTGCTAAATAGCTCCTATGATAGAGGAAGAGTCCTGTTATAGAAAGAGATTTCTGAACAGGCCATGATGCTTCATTGTAAAGCATACATTGGTTTTTTTGTGCATGTATGTGGAAATACAATGACTTCCCTTGATCTCACTTGTCCACTGACTGGAAGGGAAGAGCTTCCCAAAAGGCTTTTGGCAATCCACACCCATAATAATACTCACAATAATACTCACAAGCCTGTTGACTCCTTCAGAGGGATCCAGTAGGTTTGTGAGGCAAGAGGTCCCTTTACGAAAAATACTGTTTGTGTGTATGCACATATATTTTGACACACGTTGGTTAATTGTATTCCTTTGCTTTTCTTTTTCCAATGCTTACTAGGCTTACAGATATAATGTCTCTTGGTGTTCACTGGAACCTTTCTAAATAATTTTTGAATGTTTTTTGCCATCTTCCTGTCCATAGATATCAAAACAATTTTAAACAAGAGATCAAACACCACATGATTTGGATATCTCTTGACTGTGGTCAGCAATCTACTCCACAAGGAGTGGGATTGCAGGAGCTTCATTTCCTTAAGAAAGCAGGGCCAAGTAGTAGCTCAAAACCGTGCACTTTAATACGAATAAAAAGCCACACTGATAAAGAAACATTTAATGTGCATAACATAATTCAGTCATAATAGATTATTAGATTTGCTTTGGTACACAAGAACGCTAGTTGTTGCTGTGCCTCAGGAATAGTAAACAGTGTATATTATATATATGGATTGTTTTCTGTTTTTTTTCTGAGTATCATTCAAAGAGCTTCAGACAATCAACTATAGATGCTGTATAATTGGACTTATTTGTTTTATTACTGATATGCCTAGTCCAATACAATCTACTTGCGAGGATTGTCATGTTTTCCTGGGAAAAAAATGCTTGAAACCTGTGATTTACTTGTGATGTTACTAGGAAGGACTGTATAAGCAGTACAAAAGTGCTGACGTAATCAAAAAAACTTTAGGGGTCTCTGTGTAAAGTGGCCATTAGTTTTTTGGGTTATTCCTATTACAGGTCTTGAAGGACCCATACAGGGAAAGATTTCAATAAATAAATAAATAATTCCTTGCCTAGAAAATTATTGAGGTGGATTCTAGGTAAAGTCCTTTGTGTTTCCATGAAATATTTTGAGGCATGGTACGAATATCCTATGTATCTTTTGGGGGGACTGAGTATTATCACAGCACTCCAACTTGTTCTAGTAGGGAGATTCATAAAGGAAGACAGGAGTAGAAGTACTGTTTATAGAAGTAGTAACCAATTTATATCAGCTAAAGACTTCATACATGTATTCTGTAGTTGGTGATCTAGCTGCTCCTTAAAGTTGGCTCCATATTATGGTTCTCATCGATATTTCTTGGCATTAGTTGTCTGATTGTAACTTCTGTCTTGCTTTAGCACCAAAAGGGAAATAAAGAGAAATATGTTTTTTCCTTTTTTTTTAATTTTTTTTTACTTATTTTTAACATTTATCTAAAATTACTAGACAATAGCTTTGTTACTTACCAGTTAAAGTGTCACTTCTAGTGTCTACTAATGAGACTTGTGCAATGGGTACATTTACTGCTTTAGGCTATATGTATGAATGACCTGTTAATAAAGTCCTCTTTTTGTTGTGTATTGTTGCTGTTGNCCTTTTTTTTTATCTTTCTGGTTTGGGTTTTTTTGGGGGTTTTTTGGTGGGGTTTTTTTCCCCTAATGAGACACATGCATTTCCTTTAAAAAAATTCTGCCTGAAATCCACTACTGCCTCCCTTCCACAGCACCCTATCAGTCAACCTGCACTGGAGGTGAGGCTGCTTTCTCTTTCCAAGAGAACTTTGGGAGAAAAAAAAAAAAAAAAAAAAAAACTGAAATGAAACTATATTTTAAAACTTTGAACTNCACAGCACTCCAACTTGTTCTAGTAGGGAGATTCATAAAGGAAGACAGGAGTAGAAGTACTGTTTATAGAAGTAGTAACCAATTTATATCAGCTAAAGACTTCATACATGTATTCTGTAGTTGGTGATCTAGCTGCTCCTTAAAGTTGGCTCCATATTATGGTTCTCATCGATATTTCTTGGCATTAGTTGTCTGATTGTAACTTCTGTCTTGCTTTAGCACCAAAAGGGAAAAAAAGAGAAATATGTTTTTTCCTTTTTTTTAAATTTTTTTTTACTTATTTTTAACATTTATCTAAAATTACTAGACAATAGCTTTGTTACTTACCAGTTAAAGTGTCACTTCTAGTGTCTACTAATGAGACTTGTGCAATGGGTACATTTACTGCTTTAGGCTATATGTATGAATGACCTGTTAATAAAGTCCTCTTTTTGTTGTGTATTGTTGCTGTTGGAACATGCTAATTCTGTCAGTTATCTCCAGAAAACTGTTTATACTGGTTCTATGAATGAGGCAGAGTTCAGAAAGACCTTTCTAACTTTGCATCACCTCAGGATTAGCTGTCTGGCAGTTTCTTTGCAGAACTGGACTGCTGCCTTTTTCTTTCTTCCTTTTTTTTATCTTTCTGGTTTGGGTTTTTTTGGGGGTTTTTTGGTGGGGTTTTTTTCCCCTAATGAGACACATGCATTTCCTTTAAAAAAATTCTGCCTGAAATCCACTACTGCCTCCCTTC
>VXAK01008486.1:38343-52998 GCA_013399435.1 Arenaria interpres
AGAAAAAAAAAAAAAAGAAAGAAACTGAAATGAAACTATATTTGAAGACTTTGAACTTCCAGACAGAAAAATTAGGAGATTAATGTTGTGACAGCTCATTTGTTTTTAGCACAAACTTCACTTGATTTGACTTAGGATTTTGAAGGCAGAGACAATGTTTTGCCTTTTTTTTTTTTTCCTAAGGGAGCTGTGTCTGTTAAGATCAGTTTTCCAGTGTAATCCGATTATGGAGCTACAGGGAGGTATTTTTTTAAAGGCCATTTGTCCAGCAGGTGTCACTCATTCATAAAGAATCTTACAAGGATTTTTCCAGTGCCTTAGATAAGCAAAGACAAAGCCTTCAGAAACTATTGTTCTGAATATAGTTTCTGAAACTAAGTGGCTGCCGTGTCACTTATATCCCCCTATTTAAAAGAAGGTACAGATTACTATGCCATATATCGCTGAACTTTGAAATGAAGGAAAATTGACAAGTAGTAACCCCCATTCTGACTCTTGTTCAGTCTGAACAAAAACAATGGAAAGCATTGTAGGAAGAAGAGGCAGTTCTTACTCTGGAACCTCGTGGTGGTTATTCACAGCCATTAGGCCATTCTGACATGGTTTGAGCAAGGCTTATTTGAGGAATCGCCACCTGACAACAGCTTTTAAAATGTTTTTGTATAGTCTTCCATTGGTTTTTAAACAACCCCCTGATTTTTCAACAAAACCCTGATTTTTAAACAAAACCCTTGTCTGCTCCGTGCCCTGTAGAAAAACTGCTCTTTCTTTTAGCTCAGCCAACTTTAACATTTTCACGTGGTGCTGGAGAAATTGGGTGAAGATTTGACAGCATCAGAAACAGAGGCAGTATGTCTTTGGCTAACTATTGGCAGCTGTGCTTATGGCAAAAATGTTAGAGGATGAAAAAAGTAGTTATGCTTGCTAAAGTGCACTCAGTTGTCTTTGCAACTGTTTTTTTCCTTTCTGATTTTAAAAGTTAAAAGCTATACATCTTTACTGTAAGTGCAGGAGGAAGGATAAATAACTGCAATAACATAAATAAATAAATGCCAAGATGACTGTACTGAGCTGATAAGGGTTTATGATTTGTAGGAAGCTATGGTTTCTATGAATACTTTTAGAAGAATAGTGATGTTTGGGTGATATGTTTTGATTGTAGTTAAAGAGTATTTACATCCTTAAGCTACATCTGATTGATTCAAGTAAGTCCTAATCATCCACTCCTAATCAGCAACTCCTAATCATCCACATAAACCACACGGACAGCACACTCCAATGATGCTTCAGCATTTGCTTTTGTGTATCTAGATAGAGCTAACTTGGTATGGACTGGTGCTTTTGATGGTGACAAGGTACTACATTACTGTAGTGCATATTTCCTTTACATATCTGGAATTGGAAATGGCTTAGGCTTGCAACATTAGGGAATCATATGGATGTAAGAATTCCCCTATTGACTTCATGAAAGTACAGAAGAGGCAGAAATTGGATAGAAACACTGGAAGAGGTAGAGGACAATGAACTGTGTTTCCTCTACACCAAAAACATGCTCACACTCTCAGTGCTTGTCTAAATAGTTGACTATGGACAAATCTATCCAAGATGGATGAGATGCTGACTGAGTGAGGAGAGGAATGTTTTGGAGAATTTGTATCCTAGTGAGGTATTTTCCTATATGATAATTTCAATGGTGTAGAGGCAGGAAACTGAATAAATGTTGAAAAGCTGCAGCTTAGTGAATCCTAACTAAAATCTCTTAAAGTTTCACAAATAGTGCACGAGCCTCATTTTTCTGGAATTTTTTTTTCCTAATGGTATCACCTGCAACTTCCATATTCTTTCCAGTTTGGGTATCTGTGCTTCAACTTTTTGGTTTTCTGGAGAAAATCACAGGAATGAACTGCAATTAAGGAGTGCCTGCTGAGGTTCTGTGGGAGGCAGCGACCTCCTGCTTGCAGCCTTCTTGTCTTGCTCTTTCATCTCATGTAACTTAACCTAGGGAGAGTACTTCCCTCTGCTTTTGTGAGACTCAGTGCGTGATACTCCATAGAAAACAAAGGTTTGTGTGAATTTTGTTTTCTTATTTAGCACTTATATGCCAGATGAAGGCTCTGGCTGAGTGTCAAATTTATAGGTTCTGACTGAACACTTCAGCTGACCATGGTAATGTGTCGATTCTATCCATGGTAATCTTTCGATTAACTTCCAATTCTGTATGTTTGAAAACCTCAGTGATTTATTATTTTTTTGAATCACATTATTAAATAACAGAAAAAGTTCATGCTACATTCTCCATAATACACATATGAATCTTTTTTCTCGCTCCTTGAAAACCTAGGTGTGAAAAATTAATTGCAAAATTTACTCAGGAAGGTGTAAAGACTGAGTTACTATGAGCTTTTCTTAACTTGGACTCTACATGCAACAATAGCTCACAGGAAAAAAGTAGTCTAAATTTCCTTGGATTATTCTAGCACTTATATTTTCACACATACACACATTTTATGAAAGCTCTGTAATTTGTCATATGTCAAGAGCCAGCCCTATCATTTTCATGTGAGTGAGAGGTTAGACACTTTTTCTCTGCTATCAGCCAGGATAATCTTATGTTACCAGCTACTTGGAATTCTTATAATTGTCCCTGGTGTGTTAGTGTTTCAAATTGGCTTCAAATTGCAATCATTTACCCCATAAGTAATCTGAGCCATAGTGTTACTTTAGAATGACTGGAGGTGTGTGAGGTAATAAAGAGTGACAAGATGACCTCCTAATTTTAGGAAGCTGTCCTGAATCATGGCCTAAATTCTGCTTTGCTTTTTTGTTCTACCATTCATTCATGCTTTTAGTCAGTTTTAGATGTTTAAAAGTTGCTTTGTGGCTTCATATTTCTAATTCTAATTCTGCAATAGGAGCATAAACCCCTGATTCTTCAGTGATCTTTATATTCTGTGATAAGAAACAGTGCATGTGTGCTCAGAGAGGTGTGTGTGCCTGACTGCCACCTTGGTTGACCTACTGGGAACTGGGATTGCTGGAGCAAAAGTATTAGCTTCTGCATGGTGAGTGGAGGCTTTTTAGGATTGTGTCTACCTCCCTCCCCTATATGACTTAGGCATGGAGGGTTTCTAATGCACTCATTAGGATCAGATCCAAACACTTTCAAAGCCTGCAGTTTCCTAACCAAGTATCAAGCTGCATTGCCAACAGCAGTACAGCTTGTTGTTCAGGTCCATCACACGTGTGTATGTGTTTTTAGAGGATGAAAGGTTGCTGTGGTACCACCACCCTCTCACTGAGGAAAAAAAGGAAAGGATTATAGTTCTGCTTTCATCTTTTCTCTTCTCCCACTAATTCCTAAAGAAGGTGCATTAGAACATTTTTCTTTGAGTTTTCCCAACACGATGCTATTTTTATCTTCTTGTATTTATGTCTTACAGTTGCCAAGTTAGCTGACCCAGGAGCATATGTCTGGTCTACTCCCTGAACAAATCACGCTGCCATCTCTGCCAGGCAGGAAGTGGTGAATGCCTGTAAAGATTAGGGTAGGACCACTAGTAAACATTAGTAGCATATTTGTTAATCAACAGGAAATTACCAGTATGATATATAGCTGAAATGAAATATGGCCTCTCCGGGTTTTGAGCTCTAAGAGGTTAAGAAAGCAGAGCAAGTAATATGAAAAGGACATTGATTTGCTGCCATGAGTTCTAACAGAGAACTACCTAATCACGGCAAAAAAGAGTCCATGGACAGCAAATCCCAAGAATGTAGCCTGAAGCCTCAGACTCTGGAGAGGGGCCAACCATAAAGCTCCCCTCCTTAACTTGAGTCCATTCACTAGGACACAGAGGCCATTTACAGATGCTAAATTTTACTTAGTGGCTATGTTGTAAAAGCCAAAAATAAATCAATTTGTTATTTAAACTCCAGAAATGTAGTTCACGCTTTTTTAAAGCTATGATTCCCAGGCCTGCCAGTGACTCCAAGGTAAAATGTTTTCAGAAATAGACTAATTATCTTTCCAGGCTTTTGTGTAACACATCTGTTGACACATGCAAATTATGGATACTATAGTATATTTTGGTGTATAATGGCTATACTAATCTTCTGTAAGAAATGAAACGGTAAATTTTGATGAAAGAAGAAACAGCTGTGTTTTTAAGTGTCCCCTTTACTTTGAGTACAGGATGTCCATTATTTCAGCTTGCTGCATAATACAGGTATTTATTTTTTCTTTGCCTGAATGACTGTGGTTGGAAAATATTTAGTGAAACCAGTAATACCAGGCTATAGGAGGAATAAGCCATCTAGAAAGAAACCCAAAGACCAATCCTTTATATCTCTCAGAATGTATCATAGTTACTTAAATAATAGACACGATATTTTAACAATTTCCTTAATTTCCTATTGTAGAAAAATAGTTATTTTCAGACATCATGTCACTCAAATAACTACTTACTCGTTTTAATGGGAGCTTGGATATGCTACAAAATAGAAGGGACCCAAATTACAGAATACACTAGGCTTTATGACTTTAGGCATCAGGTATGATGTAGTGTGTGTGGTACAGAATGAAAGGGAAAGGATTTGTTAATGTATTTTATCTTACATATTTTATAAAGTTAACTTTGGTAGAATTGCATATAAAGAAATAGAAACAGAATAGCATTCCTATTTTGTTGCAGGCATTTTTTTTTCTTGGAATTTCTTTTCAATATCTTTGAATAACTAACATCCATACTAAGACTGCATCAAGAACACACTTTATTTCCCAATTGCTACCACTTACATTGGTTCATATCCTGAAACATTCTCGGGGTGTATGAACTACTTCCACCCCCTTCCTGTAAAGCTGTATCAGAAAATGTGCTCCAGAAATGCACCTAATGCTCTCTAACCACTAATAGGTGCTCAGTCTAGGTGGTCAGACTAAAGCTACTCCAAAGTAAGCCCTACAAATGCATGTGATGGAGACTGAGCGCTCAGCACTAAATACTGTGCTGTACAAAACTGCCCACATTGTGCTGTATTACTTGCTAATGCAGACAAAGACCGGATACCATGAAAAAATAGACTGGAATTGCAAAATATTTGGCTAAAATAATTTTACAACTATTGCACATCTTAGTGGGGAAGGTACTGAATTTTAAGCTGATGAAGTAAGAGGCGGTAAAGCACCTTCTTATTGTTTTAGCTAACAATTTCTAGGTTTCAGATTGTTGTAGGTGCATAGCATTACCAGCACATGCAAAGGAGCCCCATGTTAAGGTTGGGTAGATCATTCTTGTTGTGGTATGAATTTAGTTATTTATATTTCAGAGATGTGACTATAATGATGACTAAAGATGGAAGTCTTGGTGAATGCATTAGCCCTATGTAGCTCCCTCTTACTAGCAGCAGAAGAAAACGTAAATATCACAGTGAAGCTAAACATGCTTATGGCTCAATGTCATGATTTAGCCTCAGCTAACAGCAAAACTTCCACCCAGCTGCTCACTCATCTCCCCCTCCCCCAGGATGGGGGAAGAAAATAGGAAGAGCAGGAACAAGAAAGCTTGTGGATTGAGATAAAAATAGGGAGATTGCTTACCAGTTGCTGTTGTAGGCAAAACAGACTTGTCCTGGGGAAAATGAACTTAATTGATTACCAATTAAAATGGAAATCCAATCACTAATTTGAGTAGTGGGAAACAAAAACTAATAGTAAATTACACCTTTCCTTCCAACTTTCCTTGACTCAACTTCACTCCTTCACTCTAGTCTCCCACTACCATCCCACCCCAAGTGGCACAGGAGGATGGGGAACCCTGCAGTCAGCCCGTAACTCCTCTCTGCTGCTCCTTCCTCCTCACAGTTTTCCCCTGTTCCAGCATGGGTCATCTCCACAGGTTGCAGTTCCTGTCAAGAAAATCTGCTCTGGTGTGGGCTCTACACAGGCTGTGATTCCTTCAGAAATACCCATCTACTCCAGCATGGGGTTGTCCAGGGACTGAAGTGACTATCTGCACTGATGCAGGTCCTCCATGGGCTGCAGAGAACCTCTTATCTGGCACCTGGAGAACCTCCTTATCACTCTCCTCTTTCTCTGACCTTGGTGTTCCCTCTGTTGTTTCTCACTCTTTTTTTTGTTCTGTCTTCGTCTCTCTCTGTGGTGTTTTTTGTATTTTGTTACATGCATTTTTACAGATGTGCCACAACCTTTGCTGGTGGGCTCATCTGGAACTGGCTGTGACTGGCCCAGGGCAGACGATTCCCACAGAAGCCATCACTGCAGTCTTCCTACTTGCCAACACCTTGCCACCTACACAAAATAACACTTCTGTTAACATTCGACAGTCTGTAGGTTGATGACAGGGTAAAACGGATAAGTCTTGACTGACTTGTTTATTCTGACCCACAGAGTAGCAGCACAGTAGCTATCGGCCAGCAAGCAGGAAAGATGTGAAAAGAGATATGCATTATTGCATATACGTTTCTTTAACAACTATAGAAGATACTCATAGAATAGAAAAAATAAATACAGTATCTTTACTAGCCTCTGTTTCTACTTTGTCTGCCTTTGAACATTTCACTTATACTAAGATTAAGTTAGTAGTAAAGTTACGTTAATGGCATGTGACTGGAAAATTCTTAGACTACATGAGATTTCTTAGAAAGACAGCAGGAATTTTTATTCAGAAAACAAGAATACTGCTCTAGCCTGAGCCACTTTTAGAGTCTAAATTGCAGACTGCGATACCTAATATAGGCAAACATATATTAAATTAGTATCCATGTACAGAACAAAATGCACAAAAATGTATTGCACAAAAACGATGCCTTAGGCTGTACATGGAAAGCCTCACTCTGTGTTGGAATTTCACAGAATGTCGTCATTGCCAAGGGACTTTTCACTCAGACCATGTGCCCTGTATATTCGGAAGGGGAATAATTTCTTGTAAATATATCTAAATTTGCAGAATCTGGTAGGAAATAAGACTTTGCATTCCTGCAGAATAACTAACAGAAAGGAAGGAAAGAGTTTATCCATGATTTTTTAGTTTACAATTTTTTTTCTCTGGTAGTTAGTCATTAATGTTTATTACTGGTTCCACATGGACCTCTTTGCTTTAAATATCTGAGAAGAATAGAATCAAAGAAATATGTCTATTGACAGTTACATGTTAGTGTGCTCTTTTTTAGGGAGGTCAGTGACCAAGAAGGATGATTTATAGCCTTAAAGAATGAAGATCCATCTCTACTATTATACAGTAAAAGAAATAGTGTAAATTTTATACTTTTTTTTCCGACATACATCAGTTGAGCCTATTTTGCCATTATTGATAGCTCATGATTGTCTAGGCCCAGATCTACAAAAACTTCATAACCTGTAGCTTCTCGACTGAGAATTAAACATGGGAATTAAGCATCAAAACGCGTTAGGCATGTGAAACAGTAAATCTGCCTGTTTGTGATTGTTTCATCTCTTTAAGGACACTTACCCTTATGCAAGGTAGTGTAGTCCTGGAACAGCCGAACGAGAGACATTGTGAATTGTTTCAGGACTGTATATTACATATTTGTTACAGTACATGTCTGACACACAACATACATTAGTTTAGGAACACCACATGGCTAGCCCAGCTGTTACGGGTTAACCTTGGTGAACAGTTAAGCCCCACACAGCTGCTCACTCACTCCCCAGCAGTGGGATGGGGGAGAGAACCAGAAGTGTAAAAGTGAGAAAAGTCATGGCTTGAGATAATGACATTTTAACAGGTAAAGCAAAAGCTGCACATGCAAGAGGAACAAAATAAGGAGTTAATTCAGTACTTCCCATAGACAGGTACATGTTTAGCCTTTGCCAGGAAAGCAGGGCTTCATCATGCATAACAGTTACTTGGGAAGATAGACTCCATAACTCCAATTATCCCCTGCTTCTTCCTTTACCCCCAGCTTTTATTGCTGAGCATGACACCATATGGTGTGGGATATCCCTTTGGTCAGCTGGGGACAGCTGTCCCAGCTGTGTCACCTCCCAGCCTCCTGTGTATCCCCAGCCTACTCACTGGTAGTGCAGTATGAGAATCGGAGAAATCCTTGATATTGTGTAATCACTGCTCAGCAAGAACTAAAATATGGGTGTGTTATCAACACTGTTTTGGTCACAAATTCAGAACATAACACTATATGAGCTACTATGAAGAAAACTAACTTCAGCACAGCCAAAATGAGTACACCAGCTTTTTGCTTGTGTTTCCCCTCACTGATCTGTGCAGATGTTCTGAGCTGGAGCTGCTGAGACATTTTATACTTCATTGTCATATGTGACTTTCAATCATCAGAGAACATCTACTGAGTTGTTGCCATGGTACAGACCTTGGATGTGCAGAAAACAAACTGGAAAGAACCTGGCAAAAGAACAAAAGTCACTGGGCTAGATTTGAATTGGTTGTCTAGACTTTTTTCTCATATCTTAGTGGTCTCTTGCATCATCAAGTAGTGCTTTAAAAGTGTTTCTAAATTATGCTCTTGTATTTTCTAAAGTAAGTATTACTTTCTAACAAAATATCACTTTATTGTGTTCCTACGGAGAAAGACTTTTCATTAGTCATCAGTACTTTTTCTTTTGATGACTAAAACCTAGAGGAGAAAAAAATGGAAAAAAAAAATCATGTTTTTATGCTTAAAAAATAAAAGGTTGAGAGAACTTGACTTGCTTCTTAGAATAATATACTTTAATTGGCAAAAATGGTGGAGGAAAAATGTTACTTTCAGTTTGTGTGCCCTGAAAAACAGAGAAAGAACTTTCATTTTGCTTTATATAATGTATTTTGACTGCTAGGAATGTCCCCAACTATGCATAAATAGTTAATTTAAAACGTTTTTCATTAAATGTACTGACTGGTAATTGGGAAGGTATTCTGATTTCCTCTTGAAGGGTGAGTGCTTGTAATTGCACATCTGCACTCAAAACGGCAGCATCCAGCTTCTGCCACTCAGTTTATGATGCAAGTTACTCCTGGTACGATATAACACCAGTGCAGTAATACTCATGCTTATTTGACTCCCATGAATTCAAGCGTCGTATTGCATTTCTCTATGAGGTACATTTTATATTCAGAACAAGTGTCACAATATAATATGTATTGATTAGAAATTGCAATTTAATAATATCTGATGCAGAAGCTTGGCAATCATTATGCAGATACTATTGCCAAATTCACCATTGCAAGAGCTCCTGGCCTCCCTTCATACCAGGTGACCATTGATGTTTTCTATTTCTGCTTTGCTGCCCTGTGGTTTGCAGTACATGCTGGTTTTCTCCTATTTGTCCACTTACTAAATCAAAGGTGTGGCTGAGATGTGGAAGACATAGCCACTGGACATAATTTACCTAATTAACAGATTCAGCTTTAAGAGCTTCAGCAAAAAGCATGCAATTGCTGTCCTTGCTTGGTTTTTAATCTGCTTGTTGGGCCAGACTGGAAGCTCTGTGTGGTGGGTTGAGCTTGGCTAGCTGTCAGGTACTTACCAAGTCACTCTATCACTCTGTTTGTTTAACAGCCCAGGGGAGAAAATACAATGAAAAGCTCATGGGTCGAGATAAGGACATGGAGATCACTTAAGAATTACCATCATGGGCAAAACAAACTCAACTTTGGGTAATTAATTTAATTTATTGCCAATCAGAATAAGACAATGAGAAAGAAGAACAAATCTAAAAACACCTTCCCACCACTCCTCCCTTTGTTCCAGGCTCAACTTCACTCCTGCCTTCTCTACCTCCTCTCCTTAAGTGGTGCAGAGGGATGGGGAACGAGGGTTTTTGACAGTTCATAACAAATCTCTGTCACTCTTTCCTCCTCGCATTCTTCCTCTGCTCCAGTGTGGGGTCTTTAATGAGCTTCCCCAACGTGGGCCCTTCTCATGGGCTACAGTTCTTCAAGAACTTCTGTATAGTCCTGTCCATGGATTGCAGTCCTTCAGGCATGGACTGCTCCAGTGTAGGTCCCCCACAGGGTCCAAAGGTCCTGCCAGAAAACCTGCTTCTGTGTGGGCTCCTCTTCATGGGCTGCTATTCCTGCCAGGAGCCTGCTCCAGCCTGGCTATGGGCTAGGAGCTTCCTTCAGGGCGTATCCACCTGCTCCAGCATGGGATCCTCCACAGGCTGCAGTATGGATATTTACTCCTCTCTGGACCTCCATGGACGTCACCACAGTCTGCAGGAGAATCTCTGCTCTGGCAGCTGGAGCAACTCCTCCTCATCCTTCTTCACCAATCTTGGTGCCTGCATAGTTGTTTCTCTCACATATTCTCACATTGCTCTCCACGAGCAGCTGTTGTACAGCTTCTCTACTCTTTCTTAAATATGTTATCACAGAGGCACTACCACCAACATCACTGATTGACAGCTTTGGCCAGCATTGGGGTCCATCCTGGAGCCAACTGGAACTGGCTCTGTCCAACAGCAGCTTCTGTCATCTTGCCTCTGCCAGCAGCTTCTGGCATCTTCTCAGAGGTCAATCCTGCAACCTCTCCCTCTACCAAAACTTTGCCACATAATCTCAATACGCTGTGAAACACCATCACTATAAGTGTTATATATATTAGCTATTTTGAAGAGTATGTATGTGTATTTTAGTGGGCACTTCCATTTCAGAAAAGCTGACTCTTCTGAACAGTTTAGACAATAAGGGGGATAATATAGGCTTGACTAATTTTTTTGGTTCTAGTCAAGGGTAGGTAGGTGGGCTGTAACAGATGTTTCTTTGGCCTGTGTTGCTTTGTCTCCATGTAGGACAAAGGTTCTGGATTTCTGCTGGTGATGGATGGATCTCTGTAGAACTTCTGAGTGCTTGTGAGAACTGCATGACAGACAACAAAGTGGCTTGTCAGTCAGGTAATGTTTATTATAAAAGAGTTTGTGCTTCCATTAGAAAGTTACAAAATGTTCATAAATTGTGAATGCATTGAAAATCATAATATAATATTGATGCACAAAAAACCTATGGAGGCTTATAGATATATTTTTTAAAGTAATATAGGAATAATGGGCCACAGTACCACTAGCAGATCCTAGTAACATTGAGCAAGGGTATTTATGACAAAGTCAATTCAATGCAGCCAATAGTTTCCAGAAATCTTATACATCTAGTACCTCTGTGCACTGGAGTTTGCATCAGGAAATCCTCAAAGTCGGTCCAGAAATGATGGTCAAACTAAGTCACTTTTATTATGTAATCACTAACACACATGCTAGTTGACTAAAAATCATTAGCAATCCTGTATGATACACACCAGTCTCAAGTTGTAATAAGATAAAAAGCCAGTAGATGGACTCAGAGATATAAGGTCCATGGTGATGTACATACACAATTTCCGCAAAAGTTCTCAGCATGCTGACCATATTCTTTTTATTTCTTTGTGGCAGTTTCCTACTTGTTTGCATTGCCCTACTTCTACATGCCCTCTAATAGATTCTCTTTCTGATTCTGTACTTGCACTTTTGTCAGATTTTTAAAAATATTTCTTTATTCCAAGAACAAAATAAATGGCAATCTGAGTGTTTAGACAATAAGATATCTTAAAATAAGAGGTTGGAGATGTTGGGAAAGTCACTAAACAAAATAAAATCTGACCAGTTAATAGTTTTATAGTATAGCAGCTTTTGTGCAACGGAAACTAAATGCATTGCACATGCAATTGGGTGCCACGTGAATTATAGGAATCACATTCTGAGTAGAGGAGAAAATCAAGAGAACTTTGAAACAAATTTTTTTCCTAAACTAGAATGGCAGTAGAATGAAGTAGATGTGCCTATTAATACACACTTTTTGAAAAGATTCTGATCTTTCCTTTTTTTGTATGACAATAAATATCTGGTTACTCTTCCAATCCGCTGTCATATTGCCTTCTTAGCCAATTAGGAGACAGGTTTATTAGTGATTGAAAAGCTCATAGAAGTGATGTATAAGATAAGAAAATACAGCTGGGCAAACATGGCTTTCAGTATTGATCCTAGAATGACATGTGTTAAGTGCTATAAATTGCCAACGCTATTATCTCTATTAAGTAAATCAATTTGAGTCTACTACAGGATACTTCTTCTGTACTTGGAATAAAAAATTCATACTGTTCCTAAGCATGCATATGTGTGTACACATACATTTTTACCTCGGTGCTCCATCCAGCCAATGTAATTTGAGCAGGTCTTTCTGCCAGGCTCCTCAAGGTCGAGTTAATTCTCTTCAGATTTAGCTGGCTATTTATTTATTTATTTTTAACCCTGCCCACCTGTATGCTGTACATACAGGAGTGCAAAATATTGAAACTACACTATTCAGACAGTTTGGCTGCTGGAACAATTGGGGAATTCCTTGATAAACTTTTAAAGAAAGAGGAAATAGCACAGTACTTTGAAGATCCCCAAAAAAGTGTTAGTAGGAAATTGGACAGAATAACTTCTGAAATATTCCTGTAAAAAAGATAAGTATCTATTTCTGAGGACAACATCCAACAAGGTTGTAAAGATAATTGTTAATTAGCTGGTAATGAGAATGCAAGTTTACCCTTTAAAATCTGGCTTGCTTTAACTGCCTGGAGATTCCTTTAGACCGGTAGGGCTATTAATTCTAAATTAAAGCAAACTCATTAGAGCTTCTTTGATATGGAAACTGGGTAGGAAATTTATTGAGAACAATATTTTTCATGTGCATTTCAGTATTCCCTAGATTTGACTGAGTTGGAAACTTACACAAGAATGGCCTTTCTTGTGATACTCAAACATTCCTTTCTGGTTGAAATAGAAAATCTAAAATGCACTATTTAAAATTAAATTAAAAAAAAAAAAAGAAAAAAAAGAGGTGTTGAACCTCTGAACCTAAAGAATTTCGTATTACTTCTAAATACAGTAAGAGAAAGCGTTAAGGCAGTTCATACTTCATTGTCCTCAGGCTCTGGTTGATTTTCTTTTTTTGGGGTGATATGAGAGAAAGTGGAGGACCCGTGAATTTTAAGACCTGTTTAATTTTCTCTTAGAGAAAGATTTAAGAGAGATCATGTGAACTTCCCAATAATTCATAGGAAGGCTGTGACAGAAGACTGGAATTCCTGAGATGTAACTCAATGCTTTAACAACATGGCTATTTTTTTTACATCTCATGCCTCTGTTGTCTCCTCAA
Organism: Arenaria interpres; assembly: GCA_013399435.1. Lineage (NCBI taxonomy): Eukaryota > Metazoa > Chordata > Aves > Charadriiformes > Scolopacidae > Arenaria > Arenaria interpres. The sequence continues at coordinate 51,510 of VXAK01008486.1, forward strand.
GCAAAAAAACTATGTGATTCTGAGCCACATTCAACCTAATGCAATGTCTGTTCTCACTTCACTGAGGTGATTATAGACATAAACTGTGGTGTAAACTACCAGTTGGATATATCTTGGTTAGAAAAGTAACCAAGTTCTGCGGCCATCACCTTCTACAATCACATTATTGAATATTTGGAATAACTGTAATCAAATTAAAATAATAAGAAAGGAAAAAATAACATTTCTTAGCAAAAAGTAAATGGAAAGTTTTAAAAGACTGGTAGATTTACTCTGCATTTACATTGCTACTGAAGAGGAGTGACGCTTAAAAGTCCTTCATTTTTAAATAGCTTAAAACTTGCATCAAGTGACCTGAAAATTACGATGGCATCTCCCGTAGTACTGCTTCTTGCAGAAAAATTACCAGTATTTTTTGTTGTTGTTCAGATACCTACTAAGATGGAAAAGTAATGTATTAAAATAAATTTATCTACCTATATATTAAATAAACCTCATTAAAATGATGGAATAAAGTAAAAGCTTTGTCAGACATTCATATTGGAATGTCTCCCACCAACTGTAGTACATTAAAAATAATGTAATTTTAGCTTTGACTGATGTACTAAAGGAAGGGAGGTCGGAAGAAACAAGGGTCTAGTGGCTTGAAGCTATGCATTTCAAAAGCATCTAAGGGATTTCAGTACACAACTTTCAAGTGCCAAAATCAATGGGATTTGTGTGTCCTTAATCATCTTTAACAAATCTGCCTTACTTCACGTTCAAGGTCTTCCTAGAGAAGCCTAAGGAAATTTTAATGACTAATAAGAGACGATGTCTATTCTATTCTGGACATGAAAGCATTATTTTATCCATCAAAGCCAAAACATAGTGTCCTTACTTAGGTATCAAAATTTTGTTAAGGTCCAATAATTTCAGAGCATTTTCTTTATGATCCACAAGAGGTGATGTGAGCAACCATGGTATTTTCTCCCATTCACCTTCATATAAAGAAAAAATATAGAAAAAAGAAAAAAAAATATAAAATGCAGCAATTAATTGTTTTCCATATTGTTGGGTTTTGGAATACAGCTGTGCTAATAGTATTTAATTTATGTCTTAATAATGCTATCACTTCCCTATCCTCAAGGAAATTCTATTTATTGAAGGGTTATCCTGATTCTCTTTATATTTTTTTGGCTGGATTTTTTTTTGTGTGGGATTTTTGTGGACATTGAGTATTTTCCTATCCAGTATTCACTGTGAAATCAGAAAAGTATGTGCCCTTCTTCAGCATTTCAGTTTACAGATTCATCAGATAGATCCAGCTAGTCTGACTGAAGTTTTTGAGCAAACATAGTCACAAGCTAATCAGGCTAGACTTTGAACAGTTCAAATGGGAAAAGTGTATCCCTTGTCTGCTTGGATTTTTCTGGTTTGTAGGTCACACTTACCTGTTCTGATTGAAAATATTGCTTTATATTTTTGAATCAACCAAATTGGTAAAAAT
>VXAK01008488.1:253-17661 GCA_013399435.1 Arenaria interpres
ACCTCGGCCACCCGGCGGTGGGCTCGCGGCGCCCGGCGACGCCGGGCCCGCCCACTCGGCCGCAAGCCTATTGGGTGCCGTTCGTACGCATCAGCCGTCCAGTTTGGGCGGTGATTGGTCAGGCGCGCCGTCCATCGCGGGGGCTGGCCTCCCGCCTCCTAGGCTCTCCTTTCTGATTGGCTCCAGGAAGGGCTCACGCCTGGAAAAGGATTGGCGCAAGCCGCGCGAGCGGGGCCGGCCTGCGGCGAATCCTCCGGTGACCTCCACAGGAATTTAAAGGAGCCTGCGGAGGGGCGGCGGCGGGAATGCCGAACCCCGACACTGCGGGGAGGTCGGTGGGGTGAGGTACCCCGGCCCTGGCCGGCCGCCCGTCCCAGCGGGGAAAAGGATGGAGGGGCCGCGGGGGTACCTGACCCTGCCCGGCTGCGGAGGAGGCGGTTCGGGTCCCTGAGGCCGTCCCCGGGGCTCCGGGTCATCCCCTCCACTACGCCCCCGGCTCCTGCCTCACGGGCACGGCCCGTCCGGCCGGGGGTTCCTCAGAAGAGCCCCAGGGCACGGACCGTTAGTAACCGTTGGGGCCGCCGCCCCTCCCCGTCCTCTATGTCACCCCCCGCCTGGGGGAGAGCCGGCTGAGCCCGCCCCGCCGCCGCTATCAAGGGATCTTGATTGCTCTGAATGACTGCCTTTATTCACTCCGCCGGGGCTTGTGTCAGCTGCAACGCGTTTTTTATATATATTTTTTTTTAGCAGCAGTAATTTTACACTTCAGGCTGACGGGTGAGTGTATTGAAGAGCGTGAAGAGGAGCGCTTACCCATTCAGCAAGCTCTGGAGAGACACCCCCATTTAGCCGTGATTCATCACAGGCAGCTACCGCAAGCCCTTTCAGTTGGAATTCTTCATCCATTTAACTCACAACTTCTCTACTATGGAGTGTTTTTAATGCAGGCTGTCGGCTTAAATGAAACGCTTCTGCCAACTTCAAGATATCCACGCACTGTTCACAACCAAAGTCGTAGTTTCGAAGAACTGCAAAGGGACCTTTCAAGTAACTTCCCATCCTAAAGTTATGGAAACTAACAGTATTTTTACTCCTGCTCTTAGCAAGTCAAAGCCAGTACTTGGATTCTTTTGGCCAGGCTTGATGCCAAGCTAATGGGCTTTCAGCTACTTAAGTCAACTCATTTGGCACCTCTCAGGATTGATTAGCTATCAAACCCACTTTCTGTAGTCTTCACAATGCTCTTTAACAGTTAAGGAAAACTCATCGTAACCATAGATTTCTGCAGGCAACCATCCACAGATTCACAGTATGGCTAATTTGAGCGTACAGATCTGAAAATAGACTTTATTTCCTATTTGCCAGTAGACTGAAAAATGGTTCATTTGTATTTAAATTACCTATCCCATATACTCCTTTTTCAAAAGACAGAGATGAAATATTAACTAGTTCTGCCTTTGAGCTGATAATTTTACCCCTCTTCCAGAGTTTAACCTTCACAGATTACCCTTGTTCTCAAGATTTAATTTCTAAAAGCAATCAGGTATGCTGAATTGCTTACAGGTATGCTAAAAATGTTACTTTTGTGGAGATCTTATATCTGTACAGCTTAGTTTTCAACAATTTCAAATTTAATATCTCAGCTCTGTAAAACTTCTCTTATTGTCTGCCACCTTTCAAATTATAAGATAAATAAGTAGATTTCAGAACACTGAATAAGGTACTCAGCAGCTTCCATGTGATTTATACAGCTCACAGCAAAGTTACATTCTGATAGTAGGGTTTGGTTGTTTTGTTTATTGCACAAGGGTTAGTCAGGTTTTGTTTTGGTTGTGGGTTTTGGGTTTTTTTTGGTGTGCACCTATTGGAATATTTATGTTCACTTTAGAGCACATTAGCAAAAATACCCGCTTTCCAAGGTGGGAGCTTATAAGGACAGACTTCACAAACTAGCATTGGTATTATATACCCTTTAATTAGAACACCACTAAGGGTGGGGGGGGAAACCCTAGTTTGGAACCATGGAGAGGTATAAAGCTCATGTTGTTATGGGAACCCTAGTGCAGTATTGTGAGTGTGTCCTCTTCTGGAGCTCATGTTTTGCACTAGCTTCCTCCACTCTACCAGCAGAATGAAGGATTATTAATATTCTGAAAACAAACTCAGTTATAAAAAAAGTTGATCTGTAAGGCCTGCCAGCACCATTCTACTGGTATTTAACTTTTCCAGTCATTAACAGATAGTCAATTACCATACAGGAATAGTTTTGAGTTTGCTTGTGGTTGGTTGTTTGGCTTTTTTTTTTAATACAGTGGAGGGTTTATTTAGGGATTGATAAATACAATATCCAGTCACACTGGGACAATAAGGCACAACTGTAGGTTACAACTATATAGCCAGAAGAGAGCAACACCTACTTTTATGCAGATCACAAAGCCTACGAACACTTTTTACTTTTCAACCCATTAACATTGTTACATTCCTATTTTACATTACATGGTCATAAAACTGTAATACTTCTCATACAGAGTAGAGGTTTTTAATTTACATTTCTATCTGGAATTGTGCTGCACTCTGCAAAACAATAAAGTGCAACATTTCACTTTGCAATTCCTTCATTTAAAACAAATCAAAAATCCTTCAGAGACTCACATGTTATTCTTTAACACAAGTGATGATTAAAGGAACTGAGAAAAAAAAAAAAGGAAATGCACATTTGAGGGTAGTTTGAGACTGGTAAGTATTTATAGAAATGTTAACACATGACATAGAGAAGCAGTTATAACACTGATTCTTCCATAAAGTAGCTCCCATGGTTTTTTTTGGTTTTATCAGAAGGACCTGCCAGACTGTAGGATGCTGCAGCTGAACTAGATGAGAGCATTTGCCAATCTAGCCACAGAAAATTATGTTACTATTGAACCTTCAGTAATTTTGATCTCTTGAATTTATCATCAGCATTACATTAATGGTATTAATCATCTTACACTTGCAGAGAGATTCGTGTAGAAATACATTCTGAAGCGTTTAGGATAACAGCTACTTCCCCAAATCATATTCTTAAACCAGAGCTTTCATAAATACAGCTACCACCCTCAGCACAAACCGAAGAGACCATATTGGAAAATGTAATTATCTGGGTCACTATGATTTAAAAGAGAAAAGAAGAAATCGCTATTAAGTTTCATGACACTATTAGCAGGGGGCAGTGACAGAACTACCAATCCAGATTTTTGGCATGACTGGTTTTCTTGCATTACGTACACTGGTACTGCATTATGTACGCTTTCAGAGGCAAAACCACCCTGACGAGAGGAGGGATCCTAGAGCAAAGCAACCTGGAGAGGGCACTTCATGGTCCACTGGCAGTCAAGCCCACAAGCTACTCCAAGGAAACAAACAAGTTTCTGCATCTGCTACTGGAACAATTTAAGTGACTTAGTGCAGAATTCCTATTCCTTTTCAGGGCACCCCAGCCTGTCATCACCACAGATTCTCCTACTGTCTCTGAGTTCATCCCACAAAGAATAAGGACTATTCACAGTACTCTAGCCTAGCATCATGCATTCAGTGCTACTTGTACAATAAAGCTGTAGAAATTGAGAAGTCCTCAAGTAAAAGGCAGATTTGGAAGCAGGGAGTAATCAAATCTGCACATAAAGAGCCAAACAGGAAAGAAAAAAAATAAAAAAGAGCAGGTGTAATGCAGTGTTTCTACTGAAAGCAAAAGTGAATCATTATCACAGCACCTAGTATTTGAGTAGATGCTTGTCTCCAAAGTGTTTCAGAGGGCACTTCTGTGGCGTGTTCTCTTTTTTCCATTCTCAGATTCAGAGCTCAGAAGAATCAGTTTGTAGATTAAACAGCAGTACATAAGGAGAGACATTTTTGCTGAAACAGTAGTGCAGAAGGAGACAAGGGAGAAAGGGTAAAAAAAAGGAAGGAAAATATATAAAAAAAATAAATGCTCCTTTCCAAGTTGTATGGCAGCCATTTCCCTTTGTTCCTGATGCACAGGGAATGTTCACATTGGTAAAACGAATCAGGGAGGGGTTGGAGATGTATTGTATATGCACCAGTAGCAATGCTCTGTGGGAAGGTGCTAAGGAGAAAATGAAGTTTATTCATTATATAATAGGGGTAGAAAGCAATAGGTTCTCCATCCATCAGTGAAGAAATCGAATGCTCATTTTCTGCTCTACATCCACCTTCTCCAAAACCTGCAATAAAATTCAGAAACAGCTACTTAAGTTACTGTACGCACTTCTCTCCTACAAGATTTCTTACTCTACTACAGAGGAAACAGGCGGGAACACAGGATGTCTTCAATTTGGCACGCCAGTCTTTCATCTAGAGACTGCTATTTTTCCTTCTGGACTAAGGTCCTTCCAAGAAAAGAAACTTCAGCCACTAAAGCTGGAAGAAGGTTGTCAACCAAAATGCAACTAATGCAGTTTCAGTCTGCCAACAGCCCAGAAAGGCTTGGATTAGATTCCCAGAAGTAGGTTGCGTGGGAATGCATGGCCAGGAGGCAGAAGGGAGAATGGAGTAGAAGAAGGGGCATGAGCAGTCACTGAAGAGCTAAAATCAAGACCACAGCATCACTAACACAAATTGTTGTAAAACTGGACTGGGAAGTTCATTCACTAAATTACTATTAACACTGAGGTATGAAGATATTAGTCTGCTCTAGGCTGTTTCAGGCAGTAGACTTCAGTGTTCCAAGATCAGAGTAATTTAAGTTTGAAGAGACCTCTGGAGGATTTTTTGACCCACTCTCTCAACTCCTGCTTAAAGCAGGGCCACCTAGATCAGGTTGCTCAGGGCCTTGTCCAGTTAAGTTTTAAATATCTCCAGGGAAGGAGGTTCTACATCTTCAGCACCTATGATCATCCTCTTGGTAAAAAGTTTTCCTTATAGCTAACCAGGATTTCCAATGTTGCAATTTGTTTCTGTCGCCTCCTGTCCTGTCTTTGTCCATCTCCAAGATGAGTCTGGTTCCTCTTGTCAGTATCATCCCATGAGGTAGTTGAAATTGTTCTGCTGTAAGACAACTTTCTCCACTGACTACAACTCCTTACTATTGCCTATTTCTGACTAACAAAATAGGCAATTCAAAGGACGAGAGCTAGGAACTTGAATACTGACACAAGTTGTGTCACTAACAGATAAAAATCTACACACGAAAACTCATCAGCAGCATTATAGCAGAATTACTACTCTGTTGTCACTGTACTAGTCAGGGTATTTGTGTAGAAAGAAATGATTGCAAAAGAACAGAGTGAAAATTCTGGAGTATATTCAGCGCTGTAGCTTATGTAAAAGTGTGAAGAAACATAGGAACTAATTATTAGTATAAAAAAATAAATGCCCTGATAACGAAGGCAATAAAAACGGAGCAGACAGCTTGCTAGCAAGACGTCTTGCCTCCCCCAAATTCAGGCAGACAGGTCTATTTGAATGACTACCTCTCTGTTTCCATTTGCATTTACATCTGAATGACCTGCCCATTTCTGAGCAGTTTCATTTAATCATTAAAAAGGTATTTTACCAACCTTTACAAACTCTGCAAAGGAGATGGCACTATCCCCATCTTGATCAGCTTCCTGGATTGTCCTGTCAGCAATGCTGCCCAGCTGCTCATCTGAAATGTTTACACCAACCATCATCCGTAATACCTGTAACACACAGAAGTCCCCAAGTTATTAGTTTTCGGGGTGGTTTTTGTTTTGGTTTGGTTTTGTTTGTTCTGGTTTGGTTTTTTGTTTGTTTTTTTTGTTGTTGTTGTTTTTTTGTTATGGGTTTGTTTTGGGTTTGGTTTTTTTTTTAAATAAGACACCAAAATAACTATTATTGATATAGGAACAGAAGTATTCTTAGTGCTGTTTTTCTCATGTATGCTATCAAAATAACACCATACAAGAACAACCCTGGAGGACTTCCATGGCAGTAATTTCTAGGCAGACTTCCATTTGTCCTTTGTACTTCAAGCTTTCAGGAAAGACAGCTTCCTTTTGTAGCCACCTTTGACAAAGAATCCTGCTTTTTCACTAGGCAGCAGGAAGAGGCAGAAGTATGAGAAAGCTTTTGGAACTAGAAATGAGTAAGTTTTGTTGCAATGCTTTTGGCTATTTTTTTCCCCACAAAACATACTGACATTTGACTCAATATCTACTGTTTGAGATAGTTGCCTGCAGGAAGCTGGTAAGTATATGGTCAAATGATAACTGCCATTACTCTCTACAGTTAGTAAAGCATTTTCTGTGAACACAGAGGAGGGCAGTTTCAGACAAAAGCAAATGCTTTTCCTACATCAGGAACCACAAATTGCCACGTCTACTTCCCAGGATTAGTAGTATGTAATTACTCCTAGCTTAAGCCTGGTTTCATATATATGCAGCACTGATGAACTTTGATTACCTTTGCTGCACTTTCAACAAGCTTTATTCTACTGAGAGGATGCAGAGAGTATCAGGCAACCAACCTAATCCACCTCAAGGCTTGTCCCTGTGAAGTCCTGTTAGAAGCACCTTTGAAAGTTGTAGAAGGTGGTTCTTAAGGGGCTTAGAGTATTTGTTGGATATTTAGGATCTGCTTAGCCTATCACTCTGGTTTAAATTTGAATCTAGCATTCTGATTGAACAGACTGGGCTACCAAATGAGATTAAATTCTCATACCCTATCTAAAGCTTTAAACCAGAGATAAGCAATTAGTCACCAAATTCCTTCAGGAATTCTTTTGAGAAGACTGTTGTAACTCCCCTCTTCATTCTAAATGAGTGTGAAATCACAGAGAAGGCAATGACGGAATCATTCAAAGCAGCCCTGTACTATTTACCTGAAGAAGCTCATCCCTGGAAATCTTGTCATCTTTATCCAGATCATATAACCGAAAAGCAACTACAGGGAAGAAAAGAATGGGCAGTTTAATTCAAGTGCCATTATTTTTCTTCATAACAATACATTTCTCAAAAAAAAAAAAAGTAACCATTCATAAATTAAGAGAATTAGCTTGGACTTTTAATTCACCATAAAATTCATGTTCAGTCCCACAAAGTGTTATTATCACATACCGGAATAACATTATTGCCAAGAAGTCAAAAATCTTACTTAAGTACTTCATATGAGTACTTTCAGAAGCACTTTGCTTGCAGAGGTATTTCTTCAAAGCCCCAAGTCATCAAAGTGTAATTACCACTAAGATATATTCAATCCTTTAACTTCAGAGCCAACCATTTTTACATTACCATTAATTCTCTTTCACTATATTCCGGATGAGATATGACAGAAATTTCTTAGTGCTCTGAGGACTGTTGCCAACTTTGATTAGTGATCAAGAGCGTTCTGCTCATGTACTGTAGGCAGACATCCAAACACTCAAGAAAGCACTCAGCTGAAGGTGAGGAAAAGCACTATATTATATGGAAGACTGGAGGAAGAAGCAGAAAAGCCCATTCATATATGGAATGTGGCTTCTAAATCTGAAATAACTTTGGATGCAAACCATTTCAAAACACTTACAAAACTTTTGGAAAGGCACATACATTAATCAAGATTCAACCAATTCCACCAAATTCCAATACAAGAATAGGTCAATTGTTGACATTCCAAATAGGTAAGCTTGCAAGTTAATTTTAAAAAAAAAAAATAAACAAACAAAAAAAAATCATATATCGGAGGATATCGTAAGAAGAGGAACAACACTGTCTGGAAGACCCCAAGCCCCTTTCACTCCCTTCCCAGAAAAACAAACAAAAAGAATAACTGTTTCTATAGGAAGGTTCACGTTTCTTACAGTGGAGCTTGTTACTTCGGCTGTTCAGTGGTTCGGGTCCATTCTGGTCTTTGCTCTTTTCATTATCTTCTATGGGTCGGAAGTGTGCTAGTGTCCTCATGAATCCGCGGAAATTCACCTGGTCCTCTCTGTGTAAGCATTTCAGCAGGTCAGTTTTAGCACAGCTTATACAAATTCTTTATTTCAGTAAAGAAGAGTATGAATGTCTAAAGCGAAAACACCGTGCAGACACTCCCACCTCCTCAGGGTTTGGCTGCCTGTGCTCAAACCCAGCTCTGATAGAGCGCAGTTGCAACGTGGGATCACACTGCAGTGAAGTATGATGCGTAAAAAAGAGAAACTGTGAGAAATCTCATCGAGGGCTCCCCTCCCCTTGCCTGCAAGCTCTATTTAAGATCAAGCCTTCACTCTTGGCCCTTGCTTGAGCTATCCTGCAGCTATGCCCTAGTCTGACAATGTATCTTGCTGATCTGTACCCTGATTCCCTGGACCGACCCGAGACCTGCTTCACCACTGTCAACTTGTCTGGCAACCACTGGACTGCTGGCTTACAACAGTCACTGGACCTGCTCTGCTCTTCTAGTTCAGGTGCTGTACTGGTTGTCAGTGAGTACATCGCCCCTGTCAGCTTTGCTGTCACCCTCATGTCCTGCTTGTGGGGCAGCCATCGCTCACTGCTACCGAACAAATAGCTCTCTTCTCTAGAGTTTCTGTGGGAACCAGCTACATAAGTACTTTCCAGGACTCCTGCTTTCTATTCAGGAAACCCTGCCTGGTATTAGCTGATATTATGACTTGATTAGACAATCCAGTCTTCATCAATCAGTAATGACAAATGTGTTCAAGAATAACAGCAGATTCCACAGAACAATCTAGAGGTGTAATGGAGAGAGACAGTACTGCAAACCCGAGCGTCTCTTTGGATTTATGTTAGAAGTGCTATAAGCTATATTTTAAACGAAGGAAATGTCTCAGAAAGAAATTCTTTACCGTGAGGGTGGTGAGACACTGGAACGGGCTGCCCAGAGAAGCTGTGGATGCCCCATCCCTGGAGGGGTTCAAGGCCAGGCTGGATGGGGCTTTGAGCAACCTGGTCTGGTGGGAGGTGTCCCTGCCCAGGGCAGGGGGGTTGGAACCGGTTGATCTTTAAGGTCCCTTCCAACTCTAACCATTCTATGATTCCGTGAGATGTGATCAAAAAGTAAAAACAAACAAAAAAGCTGATCTAATAAGAGAGGTACACTTAGAGGCTAAAAGATGAAAACCAAGGCTGAGTTAGTTAATTGCAATACTACTTAAAATAGAACAGTACAGCCACAAACTTTCTTTAAGAACCAAAGTCCATACATGCCCTTAACTTTCTTTAGAGGTGTTCAGCAGCACAGCAAAGAAAAACTGTGGAAAACCACAACATGAAGCCTGAGTTTGTCAATGAATAAAGCACACAAAGCTCTTGTAAGGCTGTGAAGTATTTCTCATTGCAGAATGAAAACATGCTGAGGAAACAATGCACCCACACACGTTTCATGACGAGTTTGAAGTGTTCAGTAGTAAATTCAAATTCTGTGCTTTAGATATCAGCATTTCACTCCTGTCAAAACTTCTGACAAATTACAAATTTTATGCCTGCTCACAAATTCAGTCCATTGGAACTCACCCTTCTGGAAAGAAGGCATTGATAATTCTGTCTCCCAGTGGATTGATGGCAAGCTCTGGAATCCGCTGGAAGTCTTCACGGCTAAGTAAAGCAAGAACACAAGAGGTCTGCATAAAGCTGAAGTCAGAGGAGAAAAAGTTGCGTAAAAAGAATTCACAGTGAAACATCCATTGGGTTCTATTTCTGCAGCAAGATGGTTGGCAGTTTTTAAAACGTAACTAACGTGGCTGGTGAGAGCAGTGAGTATTTGCAATGTGCTGGTGAAGTTACATCTGCTATACAGGCCCCTGTTGAAGTCTAAATTTAGTACTTTAAAATTGGGTAGTGCTTGGTTGAAGCTAAAATGATCTGACATTTGGCATTTATATATAAAGTTGTTGCATTAAACAAAAAAATTATATTAGAATATGCAGATCACCTGTGGTGTTTGGAGGAGTATGGTATTGTCCTAGAACCTCGAATGGGGTAATCTGGAAAAACCACACTAGCTCAAGTGGTTCAGTACCAAAATAATTTAAAAAAAAAAAACTTGACTTTCATTTTTGAAGCGATATTTTCCTTCAAAGCCATTTCTGATTCTTTCCTTAAATTGCAAACTGGTTGGCATCATTACAGGAAGGTTTATAGCATGAACAGTGTTAGCATCTCAGAAGTATTGTTAACATGATAAATGAACACTGCTAGTCTGTAACGTAACACAGGCTTGGCATTGCCTTTTGCTTTGTTTTGTGTCATTAGTCATAGAGAAAACATGATTTAAAGAGTTACCAGACCCTTCAGGACTGCTGCATTTTAAGCTATAGCTGAAGGGCAAAGTATGCATTAGTGATTTAGGCAGGAGATGCAGTGATGTGGAAAACCTATGCCCTAGTAACAAAATATTAACAACAGGACTTCGGTGTCAACGCTAACAAGCCAAAAGCAGAAACCGTGCCCTCTTCCACACAGAGTAAAATCCTAACGCTTCAGAATTTTAACTTGTGTATCATTGTTTCTTAGTGTTAAGCCTCAATTTACACTTGGCATTTCAGCCTCCAGTTGTTCTGCTTTCTAACAGGAGATTAACAATTAACCACAAATAATTCCCCAGGTTTCAAATCTACTTGTCCTGTCATTATCAGGATTGCAGTAGACCATTTTTGCTTATTAAGAGCACATTACCGAGTGACTGTTATAATTGAAATAGCTGTAACAGCCATAAAAGTAAATGCATGCATGATGTAAGTTATTCTCCACTTTATAAACCAAGGCTTCCTGAAGTCATTAGGGACCAACTTCACCTGGCTGAGGCTGGAGCTTACAGGAAATGTGATGCCCTCTGCTTCTTCTGTGTTCATGTGCCATGGTAACAAGGCTCTTCTAATGTACCTTTCCTGGAACCTGGCTGCTATTAAATCCTTGCCTAACCATAACGTGCAAAGCAACCTTTAACTGCACGTTATCATTATGCAGGCCAATCATTTAATGTACATGCCAGAGCATTCATACTTAGACATACTTTGGAGTAAGAAATTTGTAGATTCTAGGACAGACAAGTATTTCTAAGCATGAGTATACCCTCCAAGGCACAGAGCAGATCCCTTACCATAAAGGCAGCTCTGCCTTACCCCAAAGGCTGCAAGAAACCTACCAGACCCAATTTTTCCTCCATTATTTCTAGTGCATTCTTTTTTTACTTCTAGATAGCAGAAAAGAGCACTGTTCCCTCAACAGGGATGACAAGGGTAGGACTGCCTAGAGCTGAGGGAAAGTAAAACAACGGAGAGAAAACAAACCATACGTGAAACAAGCATTAGAGGAAAGGAAAAATATCCAGAGGATATAGGTAACAATAAATTACTTGAAAAAGGGAAATAATTAAAAGTACTAAGGTGTATCATGCAAGATGGTCAAACAGATTTAACAGGTTACTACTTAAGAGGTTTCATTGCACCCTTCCCTTGCTAACATTAGCTTTGTCATTCATCAAACCCTCTGGCGGTACAATGTATCTCACTAACCCCCCACAAAAGGTCCCCACCTTCCTCCTCTCCATCATCTTTCTGTTGAATAAGCAACTTGAAGCAGTTTGAAAAACTTCAAAAATCTAACAGCACCACGGCTGACAAAGAGGTGCTGGGAGCCTGGAGAAATGATAGAGAAAGAGGATGGGCATCCTCCTCTTTCACAGCTGTGCCAGCAATCTCGTCTAACCTTTGTCCTTACACATGCTCTAGATAAATTTAAAAAGTCGCTTAACTATCAGAGGAGTAATCAGTTTATAAACATTAGGCCAAGAAATAAGCTAAAAGTAAAGGTGATAATTAGACGAGCAAGGTGGGAGGGGGAACAGCGTGAACAAAGTATGATCAAGGATGGAAGTATATAGACTGTTCTAGTACCCTGCCTGTCCTGTCTGTTTTAGATAAAGCTAAAAATCCCTTGCACTTTAAGAAAAGGTAAAGAATTCCATGTTCAGAGAGCTACCTTTTATGTTTTACTTTGAAATCTTGCAGTACCAGTTTAAACTAGTATGAAAAAACCCGACACCTTTCTAGACTGAGATGATTCAGTTCACTGACAAAGATTAACAGATGGCCCAGCTAACTCCTGTTACCCTTCTCTCAGGACCAGAGGCTTTCTTATGTTCTCCAGGAGACACCATCTTGTGAACAGCTTTCATAAGCATGAGATACGCACAAACAGCTCAGTGTGTCTATTTTCCTCATGTATCGGCTTTCAGAATACTTACCCTCCCTTCCTTTTTCCACACTCACCAGCCTATACCAACTGGTGTACAGTAAAAAAGTACTTCTGAAGTGCTTAACCTGTCATTTCCCCAGCACAGAAGAAACTACCTTAAGTGGGAGGCTCCATGCAAAAGTAGCAGTTCAGACAAGTATTTCCTTTTTATAGCTCTAGAGGTGTCTGTCTAGAGCTACTTACCAGTAGATAAATGTTGGAGCAGATCTATTCTTTTGTGGTGTCCACTTCAGTAACAGCTCAACAAGGAAATTCACTGAAGTAATCACATGCCTATCCTGTTCATACACTTCCACTTCCTTGGAAATCAGAATGTAAAGGAAAAAAACTGCATGCTGATTTCCTCCTGACCTAGACTTAGAACAACTATGTTTCAGATTTTACAATTCAGATGTAGCTATGGACATCCAAGGGTATCAACCTCTTGTTTCGGCAACTCAGCATGTCACGATATTGAAATCAAAGGTGACAAAAGTTTTCAAATAAATGGTTTTGTCCTGGCTTTTAAAACCTGGTTTCATTCAGATGGTGCAAGTCTGAGGGAGCTTACTCATTTTGTTTATGAAAAGTGAAGCTAAGGAAAAATATAACATTTTTCTACACTTGTAAAGAATTTATAAGAGTTAATCAATAACCATGGCTGTAGTCATTTAGAGGATAAGAAGGAAGGAGGGGAGTGGAAATAAGCCAAAACAAGGCATATGTGGTTTTGTCTCCATCCATATTGTTCTCTTATGTCTCATTTACGTAACTTTACACACAGAGTGTCTTGAAACTGCATGTAGGTACACTGAATAGAAATATCTGGCTAGGAAAAATTTCAGCTTTTGATTATAGTTCCAGAATGAACTACCTGTCTTCCCTACCCACCAGGATTAATCATATCATCTAGCAGATCCTCTGTACCAAGTGCTCTTTACCTTGCCCCCTTATTACATACATAATAAGGAAAACACAGGGTTTTTTTCTCTTCTTCAGAAGGGTGGTAAACATTTAAAGATTTATTTCATGCTATAAAGAACAGCCTGACATTTCTTTTCCTGGTCACAGTCACATGAGTGATTTCTGTCATGCCCGATTTGTAGGTGAAAGGTATAACTCATCTTTCTGGAAACAATCATCCTTGCTCACAGGAAACATACAGAAGACATGCCTTCTAAACTGTTTGGTGGCAGTAAGCAAACGTTAACTTCATCTCTTTAGTCTCAAAGTAGCAAGTTCTTTCCTTGGTATTTCAGAAACCAACACTTATGACCTTCCAAGCTGCAGTTCTTACTCTCCCCTCATTGTTTTATTCAGGAAGTAGTTTTCCATTACTCAAACCTAATGGTTTCCACATATTGTGAGTGCCAGGACAGGTATCAAAATACGAACGCCACTAAGTCAGCCACCTTTGGGAGCAGGCTATGCTTAGAGGCCAAGACTGCAAGTTAATGGATCACAGTTTGCACAGCCGCTGGGATTTTTCCAAACTAACTTCACTTCCTTTTCCAAGTACCATGTGATTATCAACAACGAAAGTCAAACTCCTCCCGATACCGAACACCATGAAACTAAGCATTGGGCAACAGACATTCACAGCATATTTAATTACTCACTCCTCTTACGTAAACAGAGTACAATCACTTTGAAGTTTATACAGACTTTATGGACTCCACAGGTGAATTTAAAGGTGGAGGGAGGAGTTGAGGAGGAGTGTGTGCTAGGTTCAAATTGTGCTAGGCTGGCACCCATCATCTTTATTTATCAGTGAAGACTACCACCACATACAAAGTCTGAAGAGGCTGTTAGCGTTCTTCTTTCAAGTAATTTACTTTTGAGACATAATTAGTATTAACCTTACCTACAATATCATCAGCTGATCTCTATGTCACAATTGCCAATTAACCAATGCTACAATTTAAATGATACACTGGCTTCAGTGACAGAGTGGGCTTAAGAAGTTCCTGCCCATCCCAAGCCAATTGTTTCCACACCCACAATCCATTTTGTCATCCCTTCAGCTACGCGAGTCCAGATATTTACAGTACAGCCACAGTCCAAATCACCGGAGTCGGTCAGCTTAAAAAATACCTACACAAACCAAAAGGGGAGGTTTTAACCAAAAACAATCACTTGGTAGTCCTGTTTACAGTACAACTCCACAAACAATTACTTAAATGTTAACTTGAGAAGTCAGCAATTTGTGGCACCAGAAGGAAGTGCCTATTTCCTCCAGGAAAGGAAACCGCAGTAAGCCAGCAGCATTGCCAAAGGCAGTGTACCCTACAGCTTGTCACCTTCATCTTCTAAGCTGCGATTCCAGCTTTGCAGTTGGGTTGGCTTATAGGCAAGTCTAGCTTTTATACATTTATAGTGCATCCTAAATCACATTTTGCAAGATGACACACAAAAAAACTAGGTGATGTCCGAATCTATGTTTACTGGGTTTGACTGCGATGGAATTGCTACGAAAAAAACTAACTCCATTCCAGCCAGACCCTTTATACTACGCTACAACACCACCCCTTTCCTCTTCCTACCCTCTCCTGCACTCTCTCCAGCTTCCCTGTGCACTGGTTCTGGCATATGTGGCTATATGGCGAATGGGAAACAAAATCCACCTGAACACTGATCAGCTTCCTTTTTTGTTGTTTTGCTTGGTAAGTTTTCATAACTGTAGATTTGTTTCCAAAGATGAGCCTTGAGTACCAGCATCCATGCAGAAAAGTGACAGACTTTCAGTGGCCATATGGTGTTAGACCAACTATGTTGGTTGCAAAATTGCACCCCTGGTGCAAGCATAGACAGCTCTTATTTGTTGTATACTTCCATAATATTAATGTCACCTGTAGGCAACGTCAAAAGAGAAGCATAATAAGTAACTTGACATGGTGCTTGGGAATATGCTTTAGCTTTGGTGTGTGTGTTTTGTTTGGTTGGGTTTTTTTTATGTTTGGACTAGATGATCTTAAAGGTCCCTTCCAACCTAGGCAATTTTGTGATTCTGCAAACTTAACACAATCAGAATTCACAATTAGATCAGTGAATAAGAAGCAAGCCAATACTAATGTGCAATGCAATAACCAGAGTGGGGAAGGCTAGAGAACAAAGACAAAAACACATCTTAAAAGACAATCATCCTGCTACAGTTTACTTTTCAGTTGAGACTACTCTTTCCAGCAGGCTCAGTCCATCAGTGAAAAATGTTTTGCAAATAAAGTTTAAGCCTCATTTTTCTGTAATTAAACTGTAAGAAACTGGTTCACTTCTGTAGTTTTCAAACTGTAGAAGAACACAAACACTTTAAAGGTCTTGGGATATCCCACACTACTACTTTAAAGAATATAATGTGTGGTTTTTTTGGTCACAGTGACTTGCTTCCAGCTCTTTTTATTTTTGAGCATACCAATAGACATGGGTGTTTAACAGGAGGTGCAAAGTTAAGAACAATAAAGGGCCTGCAGATCAAAGTAGTGCTAAAAGACACTGGGTATCAGAAACAATTGAGAGCCCAGGCTCTCAAAAATGTAAACAATCTTGTGTTACAAAAGTCAGGATGAAGATGACATAGCAGAACCATTCCTGTAATAATTATTAGAAGCAACATATAAAGAAAGGTAAGAAATAACAATCTAAAAACATGGCTTAACATTTCTGAATATTTGTTTTAAGACCTCGAATATCAAATCTGACCTTTCTTGCATTAACTGCTACAAACCTGCAGCACTACAGTAAACATAACTGGTATTTAGAGCACCTTGACTCAGTTCAACAATCAGATTTCTCCTGACCTTTCATAAAAGAAAACAAACTTGAATGTCAATGTAGACAGTAGCTATGAGAGAACCTGTTATAATAGCCTCACTGATTCACCATATGAGGAAAACATGCAGGCATCCTGCAACAGCAGGCCACCATTCCAGATACGTGTAAATGCAAGGACAGCCAAAATAGTGAGGATACCCACCTAAGAGTGCCATTTTCTCCTTTGTCTAGGCTGGTGAAGCGACTGTACAAGCGGGTGATTTGACTGTGGGAGACTAAACGGGGAAAAAAAAAACAAACACAAATTAGCATGTCAATGATTCCTCATAGGAACAGACCCCATTACACTGAACTACTCTGTTGCCAGAAGCAGTGCTCAAAAAAAGAGATTACACAAAACAAAACAAGTTACACTGGAAGCACATAGCAGTCAACAGTTTAGGGACTTCTTGAGCTGCAAATAGCTTAATATTCAAGAATACACAAATAAACCTATTCTTCAAATATTTGTCTAACTCTGCCTCCTTCTCTTCTAACACTCGTTTGTTATCTGATTCAGTAAGTGACCATTAAAAAGATATTTGATTCACAGTTCCCTTAATTCCTTTATGGCTAGAAATAATGCAGACACAGCATCCACTCACCACCTCTACATCATTCATGACAATGCAGACCTCTGCTCTAGTATCTTTCCTTCCCCCTTTTTTTTTTTTAATCACTACTCCTGTTACCTTTTTCCATCTTTAGATGGAAAGTGTACTTGGTTTCTCTGCATCTGGAAAGTGGTCAGAGAAATTTTATATCTGATCACTTTTCTTCCATTATAGGACTGCCTGAATCTAAACAGCTTGTTCATTTTGGGGTTCACTCAAGTAACTTCCAGGCTCCTAGAACATTAAGTTAAAAATTAAAAAGCTTATTCCTAAATAAGTTTGGGAGGTAGTTGGGACACAAAGCAAATAGAAAGTTATTGGACTTTTAAAATCTACAATTTGAAACAGAAATTGCAAAGACAGTATTATGTTTAACATCATGGTGTCAATATTACCATGACATTAGACAACCCAAGATACTAGACATCTAGGTCTTTAGAATAGTCCATGACGGGAGGGAGTTAAACCTATCTAGAACAGCCATTCCTTTAACAATGAGAGAATGTCCTACAGAAAATGTTGGTTTTTCAAAGCCTCTTCAGATGAAGTTAATAAATACTTGAAATAAGACTGAATTGAATTTTAATGTTTACTCAGTAAAGGTGTAATTTTGTTCAATGCTAAACTAGCACTTGATGTCATTTTCAGATGTTAAACCAGTACTTGATGTCATTTTCAGATTCAATTGTTTTAAAAGCCTTCACCAGCACATGTACAATTATTTTGTTACTTGCTAAAACTTATTTGGGAACAGGTTGCACAGCAGTTGTCTGATCTGTGACAAGTGAAGTAATTTTTTTTTTTTTTTTTCAGG
>VXAK01008488.1:21929-45315 GCA_013399435.1 Arenaria interpres
GGCCCTCGCCAACCACCCCCCTCCCCACCGCCCGGCCGCCGCCGGCCGACACCCGCGCGCAGGCGCACTGCGCAGACGCGATGGCGGGCGGCAATTAAAGCTGAGGCAGCGGGGCGGCTCCTGCCGGCCTGTGTCTACAAGTTCCCCTCCCCGTGATTGGGTGTGGGTGCTTTTCTCCACCCCGTGATTGGGCGTGAGCTCTAGTGGTCCCGCCCTCTCCCGATATGAACCCGGCGCCCCGCGGTTGCTCGGTGCTCTGGGGGTCCCGCTGCGGTAGGGGTGTTACTCGTGTCTCCGGCTGCCGTATGGCCCTCAGCCGCGAGCGCCTCGGTGCCCTTCTGGAGAGAACCGTTAAGCTCACCTTAAGATGCGGCGTCTTCCAGGGGGTGCTGCAGCACGTGAACCCCGACCGGAGCCTCCTTCTGCGGAGAGGTCAGGGCCCAGGGGCGGCCTCCGACTGTGTGAGGGGAGCGGGCGGGCGAGGCCTGCGCTGCCGGCCCCGCTCCCTGAGGGGAGGGCGCGGGCGTTGCGCCCTGGGTGCTGCCCGAGAGGCTAAATAGCCTCTGGGCTGAATAAAATTTAAGTTTAAAGTAGAAGTTGGCGGCACCTGCCTGTGCTCTGGGCTGTGTAGGTGAGGCAGCCCTGGGCTGTGCCCTATTCGGGGCACTGTTCCCTTACACAAACCGTCTTCTAAAGAGCTATCACTTAATATAACCCATTTGTTGATTTTTTTTTTTTAAATTATTTTTATTTTTTCCTAGTTAGTAGTACTGCTCGGTCTTATGGTCTTGCTTTGTTCTGTAAATGATAAGCTTTTAATCCCAACAATGGAGCTTCATGTATATCTGTATTTTTGTCTTCTCCCTTATTTCAGTGAAGAATTTGGAAACTGGCAGAAGCACTCCAGGAGTAAAGATGTTTTTTGACCATGAAATAGTCAATGGTGAGGCTTTTCATACTACTTTTTAGGGCACAGGGCTCATGCCCATTCTTAGTACAGCATTTTAAATCCACTTTTTGGTCACTGTGCTGCGTTTTTCAGTTGCACACCTTTCTTCTAAGAGCAGTAGGACTTAGAATGTTGTATAAATCATGCAACTTTGCTTCCCCAGTTATCAGTGAAATAATAATTCCTTGCTTTGTGAAGGACTTGTGACTATACTGTATTAAAGCTTATTAGTTAAATAATGAATGAAGTCCAGTAAGACCACTAATGAAAGTAAACACTGTGAAGGTAATTGGTTGAGATAAGTGTGACCCCTGTTTACGTGTTGAAGGTGAGTTACATTCATTGTGTCTGTTCTTGTATGTGCAAGGCTTTCACTAGTGGACTCTGCTGGGAAGTTAAATTGCTTAAAGTTGTAGTTAACTTGGGTTTGCTTTTACTTGCACAGGCAAATACATCTCTCTTAAACAGTCTGCTTATCTAAGCCTCTCTTCATGATTCTCTAGTGAAGAATATGGGATTATTAGAAATACATTTCTAGTGTAAAAAGGTCCTGTGCATTTCTGTTGGCATCCGCTTTGCTTTGCGGACAAGGAGTGAAGTGCTGAGGGGGAAATAGCTAGAAGGCAGCTATTGGACTTACCAAGTGATTAAACTGACTCCATCCTGCATTTTTCCTTGTGTCTGCTTTGTTCTATATGTAATAGTCTGCAAAGTAATTAGTTACCGTTCAGTATTGGCTTTGGTGGGATGCTAAGCTATTAGTCTTTTTCTAAATGCTAGAATTCTGAAATATACCTTGTCCAGGCTACTGATATAAGTTATTTTATGTAGTTTTGTACTTCAGAGTGAATTTAAAATGATTAAAACAACACTTTGAGTTCAGTTTCTTTTTTTGCAGGAATGGCCGTGTCCTATGGTGATTACTATTGGTTATGGTTCCTCTTTTTTGGGAGATGACGAATGACGAAAAGTTGCTTGTCAGCACTAGAGTATAAATTGTTTGTTTTTATTGCAGTGGAATTGCTGGAGGAACCAGATTTGGGGAAGGGAACAGCAGCGTTGTCTGAGTATGTTGAAATGTTTCCTTCCTTTCACAGTAGATGAAGGGGTGGGATACGCTTGCTAGGGGGGCCACCACTTTAGTGTAATACTGATGTTCAGACTCAGCTATGCCAAGTTTGTATTTCTCTGTTATAAAGAGGGGAACAAGGTGGTGGGTGGAAGACGTGCACTGTGTGAAAGGTTCTTTAAAGATACTGCTTATGATCTCTCTCTCTTGCTTTTTTCTGTTTTCTTTTTTTTTCTTTTTTTCCTTCCACTAGTGTTCCTAGATAGGAAAATTTGTTTGGTTTGTTTCCTTGTCAGCTTGTGGTTTCAGGGAGGATTTCCCATGAGCATTTCTTCTGTGGTGGAACAGTTCCAGGACAGTTAGCCTTCCAGGGAAGTCTAGGTTTATGCAGATGCTCTCAGAACATACATAAATGTGACTTTGGGAAGCCGGTAAAAATATGTTTCAAACTCCTGCAGACCCATGCTCCTAGATGGCTTTGCTTTGAGTCTTCTCAAAAGACCACATTTGAATAGTTTATTCTTCCTCTTAAGAGAAGTAGGAAAGTAGTGGTGTCTACTGAATATAGTTTAAAACATAGTTTAAAAGCACATGGAATTGCGATTAGCAGCTGTCTTCTTGCTGCTGTCTTGTCTCCTTGCTCCACGTTAAGGAAGCCTATGTTCACACATGCTTGAATACCCTCCCTTCAGCAGGAGATTCCTGTGTTTATCCTTTAAACGTGCAATTTTAGATACGAGATTCTTCAGCTACATCTTAAGACTAATCAGAAAGTTTTCATGTTTTATTCTGTTGACATAGAGATGTGCGTGATTGCAGCTCTATAATCATAATGGGTTGGTTTTATATCAATATAAGGAAATTTATACTAATAAGTAATATTTCCCACCTTTGCAGCGAACATCTATTCAGGTCCTGCTTTCACCTTTTGCTTTCAGAATAAATGTGAAACTTTATCTGAAATAAAGGCACTTTTGTGCAAAATAAGCTTCTTGTTGGGTAGCTTCAAAATCTTCTTTAAGAACCATGCACTTTGGATCAGGAAGTTGCTTCACAGTTAATTGTCTGGACACAGGTGGATGGCATTGGATGAAATAATTTTCTTTATTAAAATGTCCATGCTGGTGGAATGTGTTGTATTTTGACTTCTGTGGTATGTATGGTTGCCTTGCTTGTGCAGGTGCATTTCAGCTGTCAAAGGGAACAAACGCGCAGACGCGGGACCAGCAGATTGTGACCCATGGAGTTCTCTTTGCGATTCCCTAGAAAGCCAGCTCAGAGCCTCAAATAGCTTAAAATACTCCCTCTCAGGTAATGTGGATATTAGTCAAGCAATGTGATTAGCTTGTCTTTGTCAGACAGCATCTTTCCCAGAGGCTGTGATCTCTTGGTTTGCCTGTATCAGGACAGGGTGTATTCTGAAAGAACAATGGTCACAGAAAAATAAGTACAGAGCTCATTATTGGCAGAGCTCATTATCTGCAGACATGCTCTTTGCCTGCAAAAAGGTCACAACATCAGAAGCAAACTCATCTGCTTTCCAGAATGTTTGTCCTGTAGCTCTCATCAGCTCTAAAAGTAGCCGAGCAGCACAACTGATCTTTTGGAGAAACCAAAGTGCTTCAGCCAGCAAGTGTTCCTCTCTGGTGATTGTTTTAATCTTATACTTGTTTGTGCAAGGTATGTGGCATGATAGATACCTCAAAGCTCGATAAGACTGTTGCCCTTTGGTTCTGTGCTGGCTGCCACGTGCTTGCATTGGTTTGGTTGTGTGGTTCCTGCTGTACAGACCCAAAATGTGATCGGCTCATTCTGCTCTCATAGAGCAAGAGTGCAAGACCTGTGTAGGTTAAAGGAAGGTTAGCTGGATTTACCTGGGTAGTGGGGGAGAAAATGAGCAAGGGTTGATGTGAACTGGGAGAGCCTTTAAGCATTTGTTCTTATGATCTTTCAATTGAGTATTATTTTAGAGCTTAGAAGATTGTCCTTGTGTTGTCATGGATGCATATTATTAACATTTGCATCTTACCTAAAGAGAAGAGAGAATCTTTATGAGAATGCTTCTTTAGGTGTTCATTAGACATTGTTAAGCGGGTGTTAAAAAATATTAAAATCTGGCTTAAATTCTCTATGTCCACTTGATCCCTCAGCCATCCGTGTTCTGTGGTGTCACTGTAGGTTAGTTTTGTCTTTGTCACAATCTTTTTCCTTCCCTGGACAAGCCTGGGACTTAGGATGCTTTATTATTATTCTTTTTTTAATGGATGTAATTTTTAAAGTGGAAACTTTTGTTTCCTTTAGGCATCATAGGGAAAAAAGTAATGCTACAACTCACTTCTCAACAGCCTGTTCTCTCAAAAACCAGAATTTTGGCTCATGCTCTATGCTGTACATGTCTGAATTAGCTAGTTCAGTAACCTGTTTGGGTGTGTTCAGGAAGTAGAGAAGAAAGAACTAAGCAGCTAAACTGGAAAAGTAGAGTGATTATAGAACTAAAATACATACCTTGCGCAAAGTCTATTCAAGTAGAGGAAGTGTCTAATGATTATTTTTTTATTTCTTTTTAGAGAAGGAAGAAGAGAATGTGAAGTACACGGTTGTTGATTGTTCCCAGGAGTTTGGCCCAGCAGTAAGTGCTGATGAAAGTTCTTATGGAGAATGTATGACTTCTAGGCCTGTTCCATCCTAACTGTCTGCAGATCCATTAGGTGGCAGGATTGTGAGCACCGCTTCCTGACGTCTTAAGTCACTTTTGCAGACTGTAGTGAAACTGAAGTAGAAATGGCATCTCTGGTGGCATCCAGGTGTATTTAATGCTGTGCATGTGTGCAGGGAAAGAGTGTAATGCATGTGAATTTGCAGTGGGTGGGTGTGAGTCTGCACCAGTGTGTTTTTGTTGCTGTTTTCAGACTCTTCATCACCAGTAACTGAGGTGAAGGGTCAGTATTACTATTTAGTGAACAATTATTTTATTTAGGAAGGGAACAACATGAGGATTTGTTGGCATTTGGAGAGGGAATTGATTGTGGTGTTTTTGTAGTGTTTGGAACTCCAGACGTGCCTGGACCTTTTTCTTTTAAATCATGTATAATAACATAAGCAGACCAGATAGAAAGGCATCGTTTCAGGAGTCGGAGCCAATGGTAGAGTTATAATTAAATTGAATAGCATTTTTTAAAACCTGAATTAGACCAGCAGTACTATAGGTCCTCCGTGCCATTTTATCTTGCAGTAACATCAGTTGGGATTTGGGCTCTTGTTATGGTAAATCTATTGCACGTACAAAGGAAGAGCTCTTCCCCACAGGAGATTTCCCTGCTTACAGAGGAATCTTAACTGTTGCTTGAGAAAGAAGGTGGCTTTTTTATTCCTGTTTATGCCTTCTACGCTTGTGTTACATGTATACTACAGGTTGCTTTATCTTAATTGTCTGAAAAATTTTCATGTATGTAAGAGTAACAGGTTTTTCTTTTATACCTTAGAGAATGAGTTCTCCTTTTTATCTGAAAGGAGCACCTTCTTTATTTGATTTTAAGGAAGCTCCTAAAACCTCCTTAGGAGAATTTCTTGGGAGGAGATCAGGGGAGTCTATATTCTTTAGTTATCAATAATCTCTGCTAAATCTATCATTGATAAGGTAAACTTAGGTAATCTATCATTTCATAGGTAAGCTTGGGAAGTGTGGGTTAGATGGGTGGACAGTGAGGTGGATGGAGAATCAGCTGAGTGGCAGAGCTCAGAGGGTTGTGATCGGTGGTGCCGAGTCCAGCTGGAGGCCTGTAACTAGTGGTGTTCCCCAGGAGTCAGTACTGTCTGGTCTTGTTCAATACATTCATCAACGACCTGGATGGGATGAGGAGACAGAGCGTACCCTCAGCAAGTTTGCTGATGACACAAAACCGGGAGGAATGGCTGACACACCAGAAGGCTGTGCTGCCATTCAGCGAGACCTGGATGGGCTGGAGAGTTGGGCAGAGAGCAACCTGGTGAAGTTGAACAAGGGCAAGTGTAGGGTCCTGCGCCTAGGGAGGAATAACCCCATGCACCAGTACAGGTTAGGGGCTGACCTGCTGGAAAGCAGCTCTGCAGAGAGACGTGGCAGTCCTGGTGGACAACAAGCTGACTGTGAGGCAGCAATGTGCCCTTGTGGCCAAGGCCAATGGTCTCTTGGGGTGTGTTAAAAAGAGCGTGGCCAGCAGGTTGAGGGAGGTCATCCTCCCCTCTACTCTGCCCAGTGGAGACCACGTCTGGAGTATTGTGTTCAGTTCTGGGCCCCCCTGTTCAAGAAGGACAGGGAACTACTGGAGAGTCCAGCAGAGGGCTACAATGATGATCAAGGGAATGGAGCATCTCTCTTAGGAGGGACCTGGGTCTGTTCAGCCTGGAGAAAAGAAAACTAAGAGGAGATCTTATCAATGCTTATAAATATCTAAAGGGTGGGTGTCAAGAGGATGGGGTCAGGCTCTTCTCAGTGGTGCCCAGAGACAGGACAAGGGGTAATGGGCACAAGCTGGAATACAGGAAGTTCCATCTCAACATGAGGAAAGACAACTTTGCTTTGAGGATGGCAGAGCACTGGAACAGGCTGCCCAGAGAGGGTGTGGAGTCTCCGTCTCTGGAGACACTCAAAACTCGCCTGGATGCGTTCCTGTCCAGCCTGCTCTGGGTGACCCTGCTCTGGCAGGGGGATTGAACTAGATTATTGATCTCTGAAGTTCTTTTCCAATGCCTACAACTCTGATTCTGTGGTTGATGTTTCTAGTTGTGGAATTTCTAGCTGTCTGTAACTGGACTGATACTGTGTCTGTCTTGGATCACTATATATCTGGGATTCATTGTGGTTTTGATCTGTAATTACCTTTTTAAATATGGGTCATAACCAGAAAAAACATTTTACTTTTTGTTCCTCTGCCTGTAATTCTCTGGCACTATTTATTTTATCCTTTTTTTTTTTAATTAGGTGCTGCACCTGAAACAGCAGTGTGTTGTCAGTGTAGCGGGAGAAGGTGTTAATTTGTGTCGTCATGGAAAACTGTCATGGCTTGAGGTAAGAGACAGGTATTTCCCAAAATGTGCCATTAAACAAAGGCATAACTGAGAAACGTTTGGGGATTAGCCTGTGTTTAAGACTTATTCATGTAGCTGCTTTGGTAGGGGATATGATGTTCTTCAGGATGGAGCAGGTATTTCATAAAGGACCTGTTGTGAAAAAAAATATGCCATTACAAGGCAATATAATAATTAACTTGTATGTAACATATATGTTTGTATATATCAATGTAACGTATTTGGTTTGCTATCTTTATATACTTGTATACAGGCAGAGGTTTTACACTAGTGCAGCTGTTACCTGTTGAAAAACTGCAAGACCTAATCACAATGCCAATATAATTGAAGGAGTGAAATCCATCTACAGATGATTCAGTATCTTAATTAGCTGCAGTATTATCAACATCTGAAAAGGAAGGGACAGAAAGTATCTCAAGGGCGGGCTGAAGGAGGAGCGAACCAGACTCTTTTCAGTGGTTGCCAGTGAGAGGACAAGGGGCAATGGGCACAAGTTGGAACATAAAAGGTTCCACTCGAATATGAGGAAAAACTTTTTCACGGTGAGGGTGACAGAGCCCTGGAACGGGCTGCCGAGGGAGGCTGTGGAGTCTCCTTTTTTGGAGATTTTCAAGACCCACCTGGATGCAGTCCTGAGTGGCATGCTCTGACACGCTCTGGGTAGTCCTGCTTTAGCAGGGGAGTTGGACTAGATGATCTCTATGGTCCCAACTCTAAAATATTCAGTGAAATTCAGTGGAAGGAGAATAGCTTAGTACGTTAGCTCAAAATCATCTTAGTTTATTTTTAAATGGTTTTAAAAGCGAGTGTGTTTATCCAAAGCACAAACTTGTGTGGGAGTTCTTGCATCAAACTTAACTCATTTATGCAGAAGTAAGTGTCCACAAAATGTTTGCTTTGGTACAGCTAAATTGCTTTCAAATAACAGCTTTTGTTAAACCATTATGAATTTGAACGTAGGCAAAACCTAAATTTTATATCCTGTTTGAAATGTTAGGATGGAAAATGATGTCCTTTGTTCTTTGGTAGCAGTCTTTGCAAGGAAAGGAATGTTATGGGCACAAGAATTTTGTTGAAGTGGTTCTTTAAAAATGTCACCATAATAGGTGTAGGAAGTACCATGCTACTGGGTTGCTCTTGATATGCCTTAAAATGCAATATTTAACTGTGTAGACTAGACTTCTGGGTCATTCTTTCTAATTATTTTGAGAGTCTCTGAGCATCTCTGAAAAAACAAGACTTGTTTATGAATTAGCATTAAGGAAACTAAACCTGCTCTTCCCAACATAAGCCTGTACACAGGTGTTCATGACTTGTGGGCAGAAGCCATGAACACTCTCCTACTGTCAAATCCTTTGTTCGTCTGTTCCTCACTCATTTTCTCTGCAATTTGTTGTAGATAGCAACAAGCAGCCATATTTTTCTATTTGATATCTTCTTTCTGGGACCTTGGGCTTTCAAAAATGGATTACAAGTGGTGCTGGAAGATAAAAACATCTTGAAGGTAAGGGTACGAGGTGTGTGAGGACATTTGTGGTGGCAAAGGTCATATACATGTATAATCTAGTTGCACCAAAAAAGCCACAGTTGGACGCAAGTTTGTCTGACAGCTCTTTCTTGCTTCAGGTCATGCATGACTGCCGCTGGATCTCAGACTGCCTCTTTCACCAGTATGGCGTCCTTCTCTCCAATGTCTTTGATACACAGGTACCCTTCAAATATTCTGGGTGGGAACAAAAGTTTCAACCAGAGACGCTTCAGCCTTATTCAGGGCATTCTCTCAGAGAAGGTTAAGGTTACTGGAATGTGACAGTTGTTGAACCACATTAAGTGTAGCGTTTATGTTCTAGCTAAAAAGAGCCAGCAGGCAAGGCTGATAATGTTATTTGCAGTCTTGTGTAGACCCGCTTTAAAAGGCAGTTAATATCTAATATTAGCAGCAAGTTTAATTTTTTTTTAAGATGCATTAACTGGTATTGATCAAACTTGGCATAACCTGAGGCTACTCTGGCTTAAACAGGAGGCAGCTTCTGCTTTATATTCTTTGTTATTCTTTCAGACAGATTAAGGCTACAGGTATCCAGCTCTGGGAAGCACATGCTAATAAAAGCAGTGGTGGATGTGAGAGAACAGGCCAAGTTACTGGGTTGCTGGTGCTGGCCCTGGTAGTTGTGGTAATTAATGTTGTGTGACTAACAGCAGAATTAGAGCCTTTTGAGAGAGAAGAAAATAACATAGTGGCTGTGATCTTTCATAATGGGCATGGCTATGTTACGCATAGTTATGCATGACTTGTCCTTACCTATATACTGACTTTGCACGTCATAGATATGACTGCCTATAGAAACTCTTCAAAGCCTTAATCTGGGCTACATAGTAAGCTTTATACAGCAGAGGTTTTTCTCAGTCCCACTCTGATGTTAGTTTGGCCCTTTGCCTCTAAAAATTATGTTATTCCATAACAAGTCAAATATCAGTGTCAGTGTTAAGTCTTGACTGCATGAAAAAAGTAGGGGTGAAAATTACCACCAGTGCTCCCAAATGTACCGGCTATGACTTGTGACTGTTACAGTGGAAATAACTAACCAGAACTATTCACCCTGGTATCTAAGGTACACAGAATTGCACTCATTGTTCTGTTATCTTGGTATGAGCTGTTGTTTGTGCTTTTCTTGCACTGGTAGGTCTATAGGGTTAGATTCAATTACTCTGATTCATTGGCCTGAATCCTACTTCTAATGTAAGTAAGCTAGTGAAGTAGCCTGATTTTTGGCTACTTTGCAGTATACCCTTTATGTTCTGGAATTAAGCTGTCTTTTCTACTTTGTACTACTGGAACAAATAACTGGGAGATACCTCTGAGCAAACTCTCACAGATGCTTTTTTCAGTGAAGCACTTCTTAGAGACAGCTTCCCAGTGTTGTTAAAATTGGAACAGGCTGTGCACACAAGTGAAACTCTGCTTAAAAGGCACATCAATGGAATGAAGAACTCTGGTTTAGATGGCATCCTGCCTGCATAATTTGAAAAGTATTATTTATACCTAGTTTTGGCTGGTTGCTGCAACTGCTTATTCCTTGCAATAAATAACTGAATATAATTAACACATGTAGAGAATGGCAGTGAAAGGTTTCTGATCTTCACGGGCTGTCTTCTCCGTTCATGGTTTTATTGTACTTAAACATTACCTTTTGAAGTTACTTCTAACGATAATATCTGTGGAACTCTGATACTGCTATTTCACCTTTGACTGCCGTGGGGTGGGTGTCCCTATTGAGCTGTATCAACCTGCAAATCCCTGCCTACTGTAAAACGTTGTTGGTTGCATATCTGTGTACTACCAGAAGAAATAATACAATTCTTCCTAGAGGTTTGTGCTGAAACAATAAAGAAAGTCTGATAGCTTGAGATTTCCTGTAAGACAGAGGTCTATGCAAGGTTTAATCATAAAATGTTACGATCAAACAACATTTAATCATATGTTGTTTGATTAAACCGTTGTTGTCTGGTTCCACAGATCAATGCACATACACAGCTCTTTAGCGTGGTGGTGTTTTTCTGCCCTTGAATTCAAGCCTTATCATGCAATGACTTTGGACAAAGATTTTCACAGTGAAAGCTAACCCATTGTTTTCACTGTGGGCAAGTTTATTCTATAACCTTGATCGTTCAGGTTAGAATATTGATCACAAAGATTCTTTCATTTTTGTTTAAATATTTAAGTATTTTCTCTCCTTGTGTGGAAAGCCCAAGTCTTTACTACAAACTCTCTCACTAACCTTCTAGATGAACAGAACATCATCTTTGTCTTGACTTTGAGTAAAAGTAACTGATTGCTTGAGAAGATCTTTTCTGAGGTAGTTCTTTGTCTGTGTTTGGCCACTGAGAGTGAAAAGCCAGAGAAGGTTTTAGTGGTCAGAAGTACAATACAAAGGACTGTTCGGTAATGAGTGATGGAAGATTCCTCTTTATCTGGGGATTTGTGCTTACAATCCAGTGTGCTATGATGCAGGTCAGCTTCACCTGGGTCTTCTCCATTTACTTCTCTTCAGTGAACTCTTCAGTTTGAATTGCTGCAGTTCCTTTCTCCAGGTATGTTTCCTGCCACTTTTCGGTGGTGGTTGTAGACTTTGGACTGCAGCAGTGTACTCAGCCCAGCAGAAATCCAGGCAGTCCTAGATTCTCTGTCCTGCCACAGGGCGTAGGAGGTCTGACATAATTTATTTCTTTGACTGCTCGTTCTACTTGTGGTACTCCAATGTTTTGCATTGTCTTCATAATACCATCATATCATCTTTTATTCCTTGGGAATTCAGTAAATGGATTGTCTTGGTGCTTTCTTCTGGTAGGCTTAGCAAATGCATGGCTTCTCTCCCAGAGAAGGCAGCAGTTAGCTATTTATCTGATGCCTTAGTCAGTTTTAGTCATTAATAAATCATACCAACTTTTTTGCCTTTGCTATTGGACAGGAAGAGATTTATTTTTTTTCAAAGACTTTATAGATTTAGGAATGGGGGTTTGGTTTTGGAATTTACCCTTAATGTTAAGAGTCCAGAAGAGGTCAGTTATAATTCTGTGGTCATCATTGCAGGGCCTGAGTTGGTGCTGCCAAGCACTATGTGGACTGGTCTAGATAGCACATGGACAGTGTGTGGTAGAACAGCTGGGACAGTGGCTTTAGCTGTAACCGTTGCAGTAAAACTGGGCTGGCCTGTAAGCTCATGCTTTTGTTGGCCAGATTGTGTATGCTTGTGTTGAGAATGGTTCAAGATCTATTACAAGAGACCAGCAAGCAGAAAAGGGCTATGAGGGGTCATTGGGGATTTCAGGGGACCATAGTGGAAATCTGGGCTTTTGAGTAGGAGAGGGAGTCTGAAGGGCAGGTTGTTCTAATCACAGATAGCTCAGTCTCAGATTTTGAAATGCAAGCTTTTTATATTTTCACCTCCATTCCCCTGGTGAGTGGACTCTCTTCCAGACTTCCCTTTTCCATTGTCACTTCTCTGCACCTGTTGCAATAGTCCCACTCATCTCTGTGTTCCTTGGTTAGGGACAAGTCAGGGCTGTGTCCGCTCTTGCTGTAGAAGGGTAAAAGGAATGAAACCAGGATGAGAAACAAGAAAACACCATGCCATGCAGTGACTGCTGGAGGCTGTTTTCTGCTTCCCTTCTGGCTCTGTATGCTGTCAAAGATGACTCATATTGGCAAAATCAGGTTTTAGGCAAAAGGTTTTTGACAACTTGAATATACTTTAATGTTTTCTTTACATTGCACCACTATTTCAGGTTTTAGGTAAGTATTCTGGGGAAGTATCACTGTATACTAACCACTGCTGTCTGGAGGTGAGCACAAGGCTAGAAGAAGCCTTAGGTTAATACAACATCTAATTTACGTAAGCCATTCTTGTAACTCAGTTTACCCTTTTGTATAACTTAACAGCTTTAAGGAATGGGATTACTAGGTCTGCAACTGTATGCAGTCAAAAATGAGGATCAACTGCTTTGCAGCATGCTTTACTTCTGTCAAACCTCCACGTTCTTTGCCTTGGGTTAATGGCTGCTGGTCATGGCATATTGGTCCCTTCCGTCACAGGTTGCTGATGCTCTGCAGTTCTCAGTGGCGACAGGCGGCTTCCTTCCGCACCGTGTCTGCACGTTACAGGAGTGTTTGATGCAGCACTTGAAGATACCTTCCAAATGGGATGCCATCATGAAGTGTGGGCAGCACGTGGCTTCAGTGAGTGATTCAGTGAGGCACCTTCTGAAGACTCAATTGTGAGCTGTGTTTTGCCCATATTGAGATGTTTGTCAGTTTTTTTAAGAGCATGGCACTATGCAGTGCTCAAATTGCTGCAGTTAAAGACATTTTGTAACAGTGACTTGGGAGACAGAAGCAAGCTTTATTTGGCGTCAGTGCTTATGCTGGTATTTCGTAACAGCTTATTTGAAATGGAGGTTTTGAAGAACCACAAAGCTTGTACAATAGATGATATATATATAACTCGGGTAAAAAAATGTTCTGGATATCTTGATACGCTTGACTAATTCTGAAATCTAGTTTCAACAGAACAAGTTGATTAAAATGAATCCTGAGTCAAGTAGGGAAAGAGGAAGCTTTTATTGCCAGCACTATTAGAATGAAGAAATGAGAGTAGCAATTTTTTTCTTGCTTGTGCAGTTCAGTAGGATTTGCCAAATCATTATTCTGTATTGTCCTTGCTTTTGTTAATCTTTCAGAGGGGGACAAGCAAGGGAAAACTTAATGGGCTCGGAGCCCCTAAGATTTGGGAAACATAAGCTTGATAAATAGACTAGAATAGACTATTTCAGTTGGAAGGGACCCACAACAATCATCTAGTCCAACTGCTGGAGCAATTCAGGGCTGACCAAGCAAAAGCATGTTACTAAGGGCATTGTCTAAATGCCACGTAAATACTGACAGCCTTGGGGCATCGACCGCCTCTCTAGGGTGCCTGTTCCAGTGTTTGACCAACCTCTCAGTAAAGAAGTGCTTCCCAATGTCCAGTCTAAACCTCCCCTGGTGCAGCTCTGACTCATTCCCATGTGTCCTATCAGTGACACCAGGGAGAAGAGCTCAGCACCTCCCTCTCCCCCTCCCCAGGGAGCTGTAGAGAGCAGTGAGGTCGCCCCTCAGCTTCCTTTTCTCCAAACTGGGCAAGCCCAGAGTCCTTAACCACTGTGATAGGACATTTCTTCCAGCCCTTTCACCAGCTTTGTTGCCCTCCTCTGGACGCATTTGAGGACCTTCACATCCTTCTTAAATTGTGGTGGTGCCTAGAACTGCACACGGTGTTCATGTTGTAAACTGCAGAGGAATGTGATGAAAAGCTTTGTTACGATTTTTGCTACTTAAATAACTGTTTTCATTTACATTGGGATACACAGGAGAATCCTGACATATGGTTCTTGAGGCCCTTTCCAGCTTCTCTGCTTAAAGCATTTGCTCTGAAGGCGATGTATCTTCTGCTGCTCCGCTCAACTCTAATGGATAACTTGATGTCTGACCTAACAGCAGTAGTACGTGGTTATTTAAATGCTTATAGGACTGCATCTGGGCATCACCTTGGGAGCACAAATGTAAGTATGTCTTTGCTTGTTCTCTGGTTAGTGATTTGATCTAAGGCTCTGATGGATAAAGTCTGGGGGACCTGGCTACAGTAGCTTCCTTTTCTGCCACTCTCTACCCTACTTTATGCCAGGTACCTTGTTTCCTGTGTGCAGCAGCAGAAGTGATGGTGTCTGTATCTCCCTAGCTGTGTTTTGTGTTAGTCCCTTGGCACAAATCCACCTGAAGCTAGTGCTGTGGGTGGTGAGCTGCAGCTCTTAAGGCATGAGCACAGGCATGGGTGCCTCCTGTTCACTCTTATCTGAGACTGAGAACCTCTGGGCTCAGTAGGGGCTGTGTATGTGTGAGGACATGAAGAGGGGCAGGCAATTGTGAAGTGTTGGTATCTGGAGCTGCCAGAGTTGCTTTGTTTTGATAAGAGCATTTAGTCCCCGAATCTTGTTCTATTTTTCTGCTATTCTGTCATCTTTACTGCTGAGCTGTTTTGCATATTCTGGCTGTTTCTGAGAAATAATGTCTTTTGTTGGCCAAAGATTTTTATTTCTGTAAAAGCATCTCTGAGTTATCTTCCTAATTTGTTCTCACTCTCACTTGTGTTATCAAAAAAATAAATCTAGTCAAGTAACATTTTTCATCTTTAGTTACTTAGAATGGTTAGTATTGCATGCCCAGATACCCTGGAGTGGCACTTGTGTGGTAGCTACTTCTGTAACTGCTTTTTAATTTTTAAAGTGTGTGGGGAAATGAGATTGACTCGGGAACTTGACTTCCTGCACTAATGGAAGGAACAGGTCCATGGAAACTAAACAAGCAGTGGTATTGATGTGGTCTTTTTCTGTCTTCTCAATGAAGTAATCTTAGGAGGACTTACAGTAACTCTGTAAGATATTGCTGGTACTAAATTCGGGTGAAAAGTGAATGGTCAAACATCCGCATTCGTCACAAAGACACTGAACTAACATGATTAAATCCTGTTACTGCCTCATTTTTACAGTTGTAAATGTCTTGAAATATGTATGGGGAAAAGAGAATGCAACTCTATCTTCGTGGAAGAAATCGCCTTTTTCTTCGCCCTGGTTTAACAAAGTGCTGAAGCACAGACTTGAATCCTTCGGGAATTACTTAAGGGCTCAGAGCAGTAAATCCCATTATTGAGGATTTCAGAGGAGATTAGTTAGATAACCACAAGAGGTCATAGTTGCTTCACAGAGAGAAGAGAAGAGGTCATA
Source organism: Arenaria interpres (assembly GCA_013399435.1). NCBI lineage: Eukaryota > Metazoa > Chordata > Aves > Charadriiformes > Scolopacidae > Arenaria > Arenaria interpres. Next base: position 37,331 of record VXAK01008488.1, read on the forward strand.
TCTGAAAATCTTTTCTTTTTAGAGATCTGCCAGAAAAAGAAGGCTGTACATAGTTCATGGAAAAAAAAGTTAGCTTGACATAAGAATTTCCAGTGTGAAATGCATGCACAAGTAGGCATGAGACAAGGGAAAAAGAACAGTCTGTCGATATGAAAAGAATACAAATTCTGTTTTGCATTGAGTGGTTTAGTTGTAGAATCTTTTTAAAGTGGTATTCAGGTTGCTGAAGTCAATCCTTTTGTGAATACATTTATTCCATTAAGATTAATCTGATCCTGAGCATTTCAAATGGTATTTTGAAGATCTATTGAATATTACATCTGATAATCATACTTCTTGCAGTTGCTTTACCAATATTGAAGTGTGGATAGTAAAAGTAGACTTTTTTCACCATCATTTCACTGTTAATCATTTTCTGATATTTCTATATCTTGCAAGATCACGAGTGAAAGTTTCTTCTACTGTATTTAAAATCCGCTTGCAATACATATTTGAACTACAAATACAGAGTTTGGTTTAGTTAAAGCTGGCCTGTTACTTCAGTTTTTTCACTCAGTAAACAAAATTAAGGGACTCCTTTGCAAGTTGATCAGCTGAATCTGTTTTAAAAAAAAGGAAAAAAAAAAAAGCTTTGCACAACTTCTTGTTTTTTCTGGCTAAGTCTGTATTAATTCTCTGAATCAAAAAGCCTTTGTTCAGATCTGATTCTCAGGATGAAGTAAGAGTCAAGATACTTACACACGCCACATGCCCCCTTATTTATTCTAGTGCTTCTTCATGGATATTTGGAAGTAAAGTTTATCCATTGCTACGATCTGTTACACCTTCTGTGCACTTGGTGGAGCTACAGTTGAAAGTTACTTGGAAAATGCTTTTACTGGACTATTTTACTTTTTACACTGACCAGTTACAACTTAAACTTGTTGCTCCACCTTAGACCCTTGGTGAACAGCAGTCTGGTACAAGCAGCTTGACTTCATTATGGAGCTGGACTCTGGTATTACTCCTTGTTGGAAACTTTGTTCTCGATGACTGTTCTCCAGACATGATCTGGTGCAGTTCCAATGCTACTTCAGCAGAAGCAATGCATCTCCTTGGATTCTGAAGTAAATATCCATGCTAGGGAAACACTTTGGAAACCTGAAATATATCTACCATGCTCTCTCCATGCTGGAGAACTGGAAGAGAGGCCTCTGTTGCCGAAGCAGGACTGCAGCAAAGTGGAAGACAATAAATGCTTCAGGGCTGTGAATGTATCTTATGCTACTTCAGCTTCTAAATTGGAAGGTGGATGTAATTCCTGAGTGAACAGAAACAATCTGTGGTACATCAGGCCTTTACTTGAAAGCCACTAGGCAAGAGAGTCTCCAGGTTACCATGGCCTCTTTGACTTACAGGCACTTGAAGAAGATGACTAGATCTGGAAATTGACTCACTTCTGTCACTCCAGGTAAGGAAGCCTTTTCTGGGCCCTTCTTGGCTCTGTTTTAGTTCTTGGCTTGTGCTGTCTGAACAGAACCACCAGGACTTCAGCCTTTTGACAAAGGAAAAGTTAGTTATGTAGGTGTGCCTTCTGTTGTGCCTCTAGCTACAAAGGTGTTTGAGTATGGGTGTACCTGAGTAGAGGAGTGAACAGACGTGCTTCCCTGGCCTGCTCTTGTCTCCTCTGATCTTATTGAGTGCCATCATGTCACACAGAAGAATGCTTTTTTTTCCCCTTCTCCCATTTCCCCAAACTTAGGATACTCCTATGGAAACTATACTTGCAAAACAAGTACACAGATACAGAGAAGGTTTCAGTCCTGAGGCTTCATTAAAAATGAATTACTGAAGCTGGATGGAATACATAGCCACATTCCTTCCCATCTCCAGCTGTCACATGTTGAAACTCAGCTCCTGGATCAGGGTTTACAACATTGAACTTCAGCTTGGACTAGCATGATCCTAATGCTTCCCGGGTCACTGCCACATCCAGTTTACAGTTCCAATGGCTTTTGTGTGTAATAACAGTATCAGGATATACTTGGTGAAAAAGATGCTTCAGCTTTCCAGTCTGAGATTGCCTGTGAATTAAATAATGCTGAGAAATGACCTATAATATGAATATAAATAATGACCACTGGGGCAGTTCTTACTTCCTCCTCTTGTTGAATCATGGAGTTCAGTCTCTGGGAGCAGATCTGGACCAGACTCTGTTTTTTCTCCTCTTGGAAATAGAAGCAAGGAATATGCATAATCACATGTACCCGTGTCTAAGTTTGCCTTGTTTCTTGAAGGTGAATGACTGTTTACTTAAGACAAGTTTTCTTAAATAATTTGATGGGAACAAAGTCCTAGGTTGTCAGAGACCGTGGATAACCTCATAGAAATGGAGATGAATGCCGGTTTATTGCTTTCACAGCAATAAACTGGTAAGAGCAGAGCAAGCAGTGGTTATGTATTTTATGCAAATGGTTTGTTTGAATCTTTGACTTGGATGTTGTAATTCTCATGAGCAATTCCAGCAGTCACTGGTGGTAGTCCTGGTTTCACCTGAGGTTTCAGCCATCTTTGCTTCCCCTTGATCTTTCAGATGTTTTGCTGGAAATTGCAAAGAAACAGAGTCCTTGTAGGCAGCCCTTCCGGCAAGACGTCCACCTTGCTTTTGGACAGGCAAACGCATTTTGTCATTTGACAGTTGTTTCAGCAGTAAACAGAAGGCATAATGAGGTGGTACACCAGGTAGGAGACGTACTGTCAACATGGCATGATGCAACTCCAGGGATTAGAGCTTCTTTCAGGAAAGAGTTGTGGAAAAGATGGGTGTCGTGCATCCTAGCAGTTGCTAACAACAGTAAAGTATTGCCAGTGGTCCACAGCAGGCAAAAATGATAACGCAAAAATGAAATGCTAATGATACTTTTGATGTAGTACTGGGAGAAGAGAATGAAGAGGAAAATGGAGAAAAAAATGAGGAAAAAAAAAGGATTTTTTTTTTTTTAAAAGGGAAATAAAAAAGCATCTTATTGACCCTAACAGTTTTGGAAATGTATGTTGACACTTTCTTGTGTCATTACCTGCACATAGTAGTTGAGTCTTCTGAACAGTGGGCACTCCCTCCTAAGCAACTGACTTTTTATCCACAAACCAGGTGTGAAACAGTAACCTCTGATCCTCAGCACTTCATTAGCAAAACCCTCAGCTTCCTCCTTTGGTGTCATTCTCAAATGGATAATCTTCCTTACTGCCCAACACAAACTTCCCACCCTGGAGGTCTCTGCAGTTTCCTGTGTTTTCAGCATAACTGTCTGCCAGGAGTAATTGTTCTTCCTCTGGATGCAGACATGGAGTAAGATGGCTTTCTGAGCCTCTGCAGCTCTCCCACTAGGAATGAGCTAGTAAAGGAGCTATATGTGCTACGTTTCTTGTAGGTGCATATTGTGTGGTGTTAGGTACTTGGAAATGCAGCTGCATTCTGATGTTGAGGACTTAGATTCAAAGAAGCAAATGCAGCCTGGGAACCCAGCAGTGTAAAGAAGCCAATGTTCTCCTAGAAGTGCAGTGTTTAAGCGGTGACAATTCCCAAGCAGAGCTCTGGTACCACAGGGAAGTTGCAACAGAGTTGATTTCCCAATGCGCTTAAGGTAAAGCTGCAGTAGATAAGGTGCAGCGCAGTATATAATACCACATAACATGTTCGTGACATGGTGGCATGAACTCTGTTCCCTGTCTAAATATAATTGCATGCCTGAGCCAGAAGTTTTCCTAATTGGCAGGTGAGTTGCGACTGTACACAATGCATATTGATCATCATGAATATGCAGCCTGAATTTTTGTGCAGCTTGGCTTTAAGTGGTTTAGAGTGTGGATAACCTCTCACTGTAGGATACAGAATGAATGTTTCTGGTGTGAGAATCTCCATGCTTTTTTTTTTTTATGACGAATGCAGAAGAGGAAAAAAAAGTGTTTGTTACCCTGCTGCTTTTGTATTCTGATCCTCACTTGGCCCTGCAGCATGCTTGACATATTGTGCTCCTCTTAATAAAATTATTATGGCCTGCCCTTTGTTTTTTTTCTGTAACTTCATCCTTAGCATTTTCTTCACCTGGATGCGGCTTTGCTTTCCTGAAGGGGGGCTTACTTCATAGTCTCCATTCCCCTAACCTGTCGTCGTGCTGGTTTCCTTTCACTTGTTCTGTGATCTTTTTGCTGTTAGGTAATGTTTATTCTTTGCTGCTCGTATGTTGTCTTGAAGCTGTCTCCATGCTACCTGCTAGGATTGAATTTGCTTGGCTGCCTTTTTATTACTTTTTATCAAGCTTCCTTATCTGTGTAATTCCCCTTCCTACAGCTGAATGCAACTGTGGATTTTTTTTGGTGGTTGTTCTACAAAGATGGTGAACTTTGGAGTTTTTCCTAAGGAGCAGATCCTTGAATGTAGTATGTTGAGCAGTGTCCCATGCACTGCTCAGGACTAAATCAAAGAGTGTATCTCCTTTCATGTAGTTCCTAAGCAGCTGTACCATTGATTTGTTAGCTATGTTGGCTTATTTCCCCTTAAGGTTTTCCTTTTTACCTAGATAGAATACTGTGGTTTTAAATGAAAAACCAGGAAAGCTGCCTTTGCAGTGGCTCCTACAAGCAAACACGAACTGGTTATGCTTCTTTTGGGGGTTTACAACAACTTCGTAGTGCAAAAGGTTTCTCGGGAGAGATCTAAATCCCATATGTGAAGTATTACCTAATCTTCAATGTCTTAATAATAAAGCAGTAAACAATAAATGCAAGTCTAATATTTTTCCCTTTGGGTTGCCTTTAAAAAAAATAGGGGGGGAGAGGGCAAACTTTTTTCGCCTGAGGCATTGTTTGTGTAAGCAGGTGGTTGATACATTCCACAGATCTAATGAGAGACATTGTTCTTTTCCATTGGTTAATTACAGAGGGAGCTCTTATCTGCTACTAGCAAAAGTAGAGTATGTGTATGCATATGTATTGATTTGATTTCTTTTCTGTTTCTTTTCTTTTTTTTTTTCCTTATCAGTCCACTTGCATGGAGCTGCCGGAGGAGCTGCGTCAGCTGCCACGTCTCCAGAAGCTGCGAAGGGAGAAAGCCATAAAAGACTATAGAATGAATGAGGATGGTCTTTTGATCAGACCAGCCATGGAATTAAAAGAGAGAAACGATCCACACAAGGATGGAAACTACAGAGATGATGGGGAATGCTTTCCCACAGATAAAGCGGTATCTCAAATTACATCCTTCTACAATTAGGAAATCAAAATCGAGAAACCTTAAACCAACCTCAGGCTGTCTGTCCAAATCTAATTTTTGATACAGGTGACTTGATGAGCTCAGGCTGGGTATTTGAAGACATCCAAATGAAAAAAAATAAAAGGGGGGGGGGCACTATTCCCCATGCAGAAGTGTCAAAACAAAAGTTCCCTTCTTTACAATGACAGGTAAACCCACTGTTGAATGGAAGTAGTGATGGCCTTTCTTTCAAAGGAAATTCCTTCTGTGTCTGACTGTTCTTCTCAGGATCTATTTCTGAGGTCCGTTTCTTTCAAGAGCTATTTTTGATTTTAAAACAAGTGTCTCTTCTTACATTGGCATCAGACCAATGTCTTAAATTGTGTTGGTTCTTTTGTTACCAGCTGCAGGTATGTAAAACTCATCCAGTCCAGATACGTAAACAGGGGACCTTATAAGATGCCTGTTAAGATTAGAAGATAAGATTAGAAAGGGTTTGCTTGGAAAAATTAAAAAAAAGCAACCTTCTGGGCAAAAAAAAAAACCAACCCTTGGTTTATATACAGATAAGTCTCTTGGCATAGCTACATAACAGTCTTTCATGGGAGAGTGAAAAAGGTGACACCCTAAAGAACCACTGTGCTGGCAAGAACAGCAAAGAGGTGTACAAAGTAACAGGAGTTTTCTGCCAAGTCAGAGTTATTTTAGGCTGAGAAAAGAAGCTTCCTGCTGAAAGCTGGACGCCACCGCTGTTGGTCTGCACTGCTGTATCAAACTCGTGCAGATACAGCTGTAACACGAATGTGGTGTGTAGATGGACATGTGTGTATAAAGGAGGGGGAGAAAGCAGTTGATTTAAAAGATGTATAGTATTCCAACCCAAGCAAAGCAAGATAGAAAGGCGAAACCAGTTTATTTCCAGTATACTTCATTTGGATTGCATACACTAAATGTAAAGCTCCTCCAACTGCTAGTACGAGTCCACCACATGACAAAATTAACGCAGGCCATGCCCGAGTCTTGGAACATGTGTTTTTGGCATATTGCTGTATTTGACTTGCAAGCACAGGACTGTTGAAAATGTTTTGCTTTTGAAATTCTGAATTTATACACATGTATGCATTTAAATGCATAAAAAGTATGGCAATGTTTTGCTATTCTAATGCTTGAGACAGGGTGGGGAGCACCTTATTCAAGCACAAGGAAGGTTTTGTTCTCAGGGTTGTGCCTGTGACTATCGGTGGGTGCTGATGAACAATGTGAAATAGGGAAGAACGGAGGAGTTAACGGTCCCTGTCCCAGCCAGACACCGCAGTCCAGGAACAACCTGAGCCCCGGGTTGCAAGGGATGTGACGTTTTCATGTGAGTATGTACTAATTCCTGTTGGAGTTGCTTAGCTTTGGGTGTGCATTGGTGTGACTAAATGCTTATGATGTATCCGTGTGCATTTCTTTCCAGTGTTGTTAGGGATAATGTGTTAGCTTTGGGGTTTGTAGTTTTTCCCTATCTGCAAAGAGAACTAGAACAGCAGCATTTAAATAGGTCTCTTTGAAACTACAGAAAGGCCTTGCTCGCTTCCAGGAGCGGCAGAACTTCCAAGTTTTGTTGTCTTTACATCTTTTGCGTTGTCGTTTGGGTTTTTTTTTTTTTTAAAACCCTTAACAGTATTCAGTGATCAAACCGTTTAGTGCCTTTGACTTGGTTCACTTTAGAATAAAAAAGGTGTGAAACAAGTTTGCCTTACAACTTGTTATTTGGAAAAAACAGACTGTGTTTCACTTGGTCTGGCGGTGGGACTGGGCCCCTGTCCAGCACTGGAGCTTGTGTCATTCGCTGGGAGCAAGGTTCTCCCAAGCCGGGATGGCTTACCACAAACCAGTGAGGTGCCATGTGGAAGGCACAGCCTCTCCTGAGCCAGAGACAGCCCAAGGTTGTATTTCCAGGACTAAAATCCAGTCCTGTTAAGTAGAGAGGATGAGAAAATGGCGGTATGAGCAGGGAAGGAGGGAGAGAAGAGGAAGTAGCACGGGAAGGCATCAAGTCTGGGCTGTGAAGAGTGATTCAGGGTATCTCTGTGCAGGATACAAACTAATTGCCACGGTTCTCCAGCACCGTCTGCGCCTCGATGCTCCCCCTCAGTCGCGGGGGCGGGCGGGCAGGGAGCCTTGCTGCGCTCCCGGCCCCCCTGGCAGCTCTTCTGGCCCGGCCGCTGACAAAGGCCTGGCCGCTCTCCGTCCCTAGGGCGCTGCCCGCCATCTTCCCCTCCGCGCCCCGCCGCCCTTCCGGCGGGCTCAAGGGCGAGCGCGCGTCGCTTCCGGTCCCCACCCGCCTACCCCGCGCAAGTTATCGCGAGAGTTTTCCCCGCCTCACGCGAGACTGGCTGGCTCACCCGGCCGATTCGCCCGAGTCCCTTCGGCAATTTCCGTCAGCGCCAGGCTCGACCAATCGGCCGCGGGAGCGCATCGATGGGAACGGGCCCCCCGCGGGCTGCCCTGGGGGACGGCGCCCGCCGCGTGGGCCCCGGGGGCCGTTCGGCGGCGGCGGCGAAGCCGGCGAGGTGGCGGGGCCGAGGTTCCGGGCCGGGGCGGCGGGAAGGTATGCTGGGCTCGATTGTTCAGGCCTGGCCATGGCGCCTCTCCTCCCCCCCGCCATGGCTCCCCGTGTCCCTGCTCCTCTCCTCTCAGTGAGCGAAAGTGGCCGCCGCCGCCGTCCCAGCGCCCGCAACCGCCGCCTCCTCCTCAGCAGCAGCGCGGG